>CM008331.1:19305-37097 GCA_002525835.2 Ipomoea batatas
ACCCCTTTCTCTCCGTCGGATAGAATCACCAAGGATATTTAGGGGTATCCGATCCCCAACTTCATGGCTGCCGAGTATATTCTTTTTATTCTTCAACTTTTCGAGTTGGACTTGCTCCAGGCGCCTTGATGACGTCTCTTCATCTCCTTGCTTCTCTTCTTTGTATCCATGAGTCCTAAAAAAATCAAAATATCTGTTTCAAAAAAAAAACAAATAAAAAATAAAAATAAAAATAGATTATGGGTGAGGTCGTGCCCTGGCCACAATTGGCCGAGGCCACACCTAGGCCACAATGGGCCGAAGGCCGCGGTTAGCTGAGGCAAAGCCTCGGCCACAATCGGCCGAGCCCGTGCCTTGGGCACAACTGGCCATGGTTTCGGCGAGGTCGCCTTGGTTGGCCATGGTTTTGAAAAAAAAAAGTATTAATAAAAGAGCATGAGAAAAGAAGCGTACAAGGGAAAAAAGAGTGTGGAAGAAATTAAAGGGGTGTACTACAAAATTGGTAGGGAAGAGTTCCTATATGAAAAAATATATATATAAAAGGGAGGGGAAATATTTGAAGATTAAGAAATATTTTGAAAATCTTAAGATTTCCTTATAATATTGGAATTTGATCCTATTAAAAGATTTATGCTTAATACAAATTATTACTCCCAAGCTACCTCAACCACTCTTGCGGGCTAGAAAGTGGGGGTTGGTGACAGGATAATTGGGTAAGTACTCGACTCGAACCACATGCAGACAAGCGGAAGCAGGAAGTCAAACGGCCACCCGTTACACTTGAGGAGAGAAATCATTCCAACGGCTCCATATTATTATTAACTGACACTTAAGGCTCGCCATCATGAGTCCGTTACATTCACAAGAGAAGAGTCGTTGCATCCCTACTATAAGTAGTAGACTTGTTGTAGAGAGAGGGGACACACAAAACTCTTGTACTGAAACTATTGTATTTACTTATCAAAATATATATACACCGGTAACATTTTTACCGTCAATTACTATTTAAAAAGGGGAAAAAAAACTTCCATTGCGCATTATTTATTAATTTCTAATTTTGTATTTATATTTTATCAGTGCTTACTGATATCTGCTATTTTGTACAATTATTCACCCCTTATTCTAGTTGTTTTGAAGGTTATTTTCTGTATCCTAGTGAAATTGTGAATTGTTTGTGTGTTATATTGTCCAAGTGCTGAAATATCTACAAGGAACAACAAAGGAAGAATATTGGACAAATTCTGGAAGAAAAGGGAATTACAATGAAGAATACAAGTTGGAAAAGAATTAGAAGATGCCTAATGGGCCAAGGCCCATCTACCTCCTATATATTTGACCTATTCTCTACAATTAAAGGAGGTTCCCTTACAGAGTTTTGAACCCTAGTTTTAGTTTATATTTTCCCAGCATTAGTTTAGACTAGTTTTACATTAGATTATTTACTTTCAAGATTGAATCAAAGATTGAAGGTGGGATTTGTTATTTATCAGATAAGTTTCTATTCCCTTTTAATTCTTGCAATGTTTATAGTTATTAATTCTTGCTTTGCTGTGTGTACTCCCATCATGCGAGAGTAATTCGTTTATGGGTTTGGATTAGGGATCCATTGTTAATCTTGATGTTCAATTGGTAATTAATTGCATAAAGGGATTGAATCTTCTACCTAGGGTTTATGTTGAATTGGGGATTTCTTTGCACTAGTTATTGGTTTGTGGCCAGAATTAATTGCTAGTCTAGGAGAGGAATTCATTACAACGAAAGTTGGATGGAGACCTCGAGCCTTACCAATTTCAACCTAATTTTCCTGCTATGAAAGTAGAGGTAATTTTGGGGGCTTACAATGCTTAGGTGTTTAAGGTTATAATTGATGCATCACGACAGTGGGGCAATTTTAGCCTAATTCTCTTATTGATTACGAAAGTAGCTGAGTAGAATTCTTATGTGCATTGCCCATATATCCCTTGGTTAATTATTCTTTCCCTAATCCTGAGTTGGTTGGAACATCAAGATTACAATCCCCCTAATCTGGCCCATACCTTTTATCATACAGTTTACACATGACCCTGCCCGTGACCTTTTCCGCAACTTCCAGTACGTTTTCGCTTATAGAGAGCTCTGGGTCACGGCCAACATCACGGCTATGACCCAGCCCTTGACCCCAACAGTAAAAAAANGATTACAATCCCCCTAATCTGGCCCATACCTTTTATCATACAGTTTACACATTAATCAATTGCTTTATTCCACATCTCCCAGTTTCTGTTACTTGGATTCTATAAATTCATATACTCTAGTGCCTGGTAATTCACACAGTCTCGTGCCATAACACCAATCATCAGCGGAACGACATTACACCCTTCTCACTCATCATTTGTGCCCATCAAATACAATAACCAGTGATGGACCTCCTGCTTTCTGTGCAGTTAGCCCAATCAGAATCAGAAAAACCTTGGAGTTTGAATTGGTTATCTGCAGGGTAGAAAAGGCCTTTTCCAGGGGATGCCTTCAGATATCTAAGCACCCTGTGAGCTGCAACTAGGTGAATATCTCTTGGCTTATCTACAAATTGGCTCAATTGCTGAACAGCATGTGCAATATCAGGTCTGGTGTTGGTTAGGTAAAGCAGCTTTCCAACCAATCTTCTAAATACTTCAGGTTGTGCAAGCAGATTACCATCTGAGTTGTTTAATTTCTGACCTGGCACAGATGGTGTCTTTGAGGGCTTACATTCCAGAAATCCATTCTCCTGTAAGATTTCCAATGTATATTTTCTTTGGCATATGTTGAGGCCCTTGGAAGTCCTGAAAGCTTCAATGCCCAAGAAGTAACTTAGACTGCCAAGGTCTTTGATTTTAAAAGATCTGTCCAGCAGCTGTTTGAGGGCCTCAATCTGAATTGAATCTGTGCCTGCAACAAGGATGTCATCAACATATATTAAGAGAGCAAGGAATGATTTTTCTGACTGTTTGGTGAACAAGGAAGGATCAGCAACTGATTGTTTAAAGCCATTATCTTGTAAAGCTTTTGTCAGTTTGGCATTCCATTGCCTGCTTGCCTATTTCAGCCCATATAAAGATCTCAACAACTTGCAAACTTGATTGGGCTGATCTGTTTGAAAGCCTGGGGGCAGAACCATATAGACTTCTTCCTCTAGATCTCCATGTAGGAAGGCATTGTTGATGTCAAGTTGCTGGATATCCCAGCCCTTTGCAATGGCTATGGCCAAGAAAGTTTTAATGGTTGTCATTCTTGCCACAGGGGAGAAAGTCTCTATATAATCCACCCCTAGTTGTTGTGTGTATCCCTTGGCCACCAACCTAGCCTTGTACCTTTCAATGGATCCATCAGCCCTATGTTTGACCTTGTAAACCCATTTGCAGCCAATGGGAGTTTTTCCTGCTGGCAAGTTAGTCAGAACCCATGTGTCATTCTGATTTAAAGCTTCTATCTCTGCATTCATGGCTTGTCTCCATTCCTCACTGTTGACAGCCTCTTTATAAGATTGAGGTTCAGGTATAGAGGCTATAGAGGCAGCACAAATCCTATGATTGAGAGGCAATTGATCATAGGATATTACCTTAGTAATGGAGTGAGGAGAGGTTCTGCCATCATCAGAAATCATTTTTGAGGCTTGACAGATATAGTCTTGCAACCTGTTGGGCATAACCCTTGTTCTGGTTGACCTCCTGGGCTGTGGTAGGTCAGTATAATCATTTTCCACAGGGCTTTCAGGTGGTGACTCCCCAGTGTTACTGTCTGCTGAATTTTCTCCAGAAGCTGGCTGCTGCATGTGATTAACTGGACTGGAGTTTGGTTGCTCATCAAGATAAACTGGTGAGTGATCAATGTGACCACTAGGCCTCAATTCTGCATCATGGTGATGGTGCAGACCCTGATCCCTTAAGCTGGTTGGCTGTCTTGAAGATTCCCAAGAACCAACCTCTGTGTCAGTAGGGATCAAAGGAAGAGATGGATTAGCCATTTTTGATCTGACATCATGAACCTCAGAATCTGAATTTCCTTTTCTGTTCTGGAGTGGGAAAATTTGCTCATAGAATTGAACATCCCTTGACACAAAGGTGCTCTTTTCACTCAGATCATACACAATGTAGCCTTTAACAGTAGCTGGGAACCCCAAAAAGATACATTTTCTAGCCCTTGCTTGCATCTTATTCCTTCCTTGTGCCACAGTTCCAGCAAAGCACAAACAGCCAAAAGATCTTAGCTGATTATAATCAACATTCTTGCCATATAAAAGCTGATAAGGGCTGTTTCCAAGAAAGACCTCAGTGGGTAACCTATTAATCAGGAAAGAAGCATGAAGGACACAATGACCCCAGAACTCATCTGTCACCCCAGATTGAAATTTTAAGGCTCTAGCAATGTTCAATATATGCTGATGTTTTCTCTCAGCCACCCCATTCTGTTGAGGTGTATAAACACAAGTTCTTTGATGTATAATCCCTTTGCTGTTAAACAAGTTACTTAGCATAAACTCTCCCCCATTATCTGTTCTGACCACTTTAATCTTGACATTAAAATGAGTGAGCACATAATCATAAAAGTTCTGAAAAATTGACTGTACTTCTGATTTGTGTCTCATGAGGTGTAACCAAGTGAATTTGCTATACTCATCTATGATTGTGAGAAAATAGTGCTCCCCTCTCATAGAAGCTACTGAAAAAGGTCCACACACATCCATATGAATTAAATCAAAGATTCTGTCTGTTGTAGTTGTACTAGTGGGAAAATTAGATCTTCTTTGTTTAGCAAAGTGGCAAATGTCACACACAAAATCATTACTGCATTTCTGAGGAAGAGCAAGTTTTATTCCTTTCAACAAATTCATCTTATTTACAGGGAAATGTCCTAATCTAGTGTGCCATAACTCTGTGGAAAGGCTACTGCATACAGAATTTGAACTACTAGAATTAGGACAATCCATTCTCTTCTTGATGGGAGGCTTGGTGATCAGGTACAATCCATCTCTTTCACTAGCAAAACCATCCATTATTCCAAACTGTCCCTGAAGGGTACAAGAATCAGCCCTCACAATAATTTCACATTTGGATTGTCTCAATAGTTTGCTAGCAGATATGATATTGAAAGTAAAGGATGGAATAAGCAACACATTCTGCAAGATTATGTCCATGTGTAGTTTAACCTGACCTATGTGAGTGACTTCCACTTTGTCACCATTTGGTAACTTTACCAATAATCCATGAACAGCATTATAGTCATCAAAGTACTCTAAGGAACATACTATATGATCAGTTGCCCCTGAGTCTAAAATCCAAATATCTGACAGATTTAGAACAGCATTAATGGAGAGTTTAGGAATAGACCTGCCTTCATTGTGAACATTTTCTGCTGAATTCTTGAATTCAGGCCTGAGTCCAGTATTGGTGACTGCCACAACAGCACTGGAGGAGGCCTGACTGCCTTGGCTTTGTAGCAATGTCATAAGCTTCTGAAGCTGTTCAGTGGAGAGCCCAACATCACCAATGTGATTAACAGAGGCATAATTGTTGGAGTTCTGCTGTATTTCTTGGAACTGCTTTCCCTTAGATTTGTAGCCAGCTACCCAACCAGCAGGATAGCCATGTTTCTTGTAACACTTCTCAACAGTGTGACCTTGCATTCCACAATAGGTGCACTTGGGAACATTCTTCCCTGGATTAGGACTAAACCTCTTCTTATTGTAGGAATTGAATGCTGCTACAACAGGCTGTTCTTCTGCACAGTTCTGCACAGCACTAATTTGAGCAAGATCATTGCCTTTTGCATAGATGGAGTTCTTAAGCTTTCTTTCCATCTTTAGAGTCATATTCAACACCTTTTCCTTAGTAGGAATAGGTTCCATGACCAGAATACCTGCCTTGATATTCTCATACTCCTCATTTAGTCCCTCCAAGAATCTGATAATTTGATCCTCCTCTTTCTCCTTTTGGATCTTGGTTACTAGGGTACAAGGTCCAATATGTGTGCATTCACAAGTGGGAATAGGCCTCATAGCATTCAACTGCATCCATAACGCATTGCTTTTAGTAAAGTATTCATTGATAGATTGGTTACCTTGTGAGCATCTATAGATCTCATTTTGCAATTCTGCAATTCGATGAGGATCAACTTGAGAATATCTCTGCTTAAGAACATCCCATATGTCTGCTGCGACATCAAAATAAAGAACTCCTTCTGCGATCGTTGGACTGAGAGATTTGTAGATCCAAGAGCATACAATGTTGTTGCATCTCTTCCAGACTGGGAATTTTGGATCAGTTTCCTCTGGTCTCGTGATACTCCCATCTGCGAAACCAAACTTGTTCTTGACTTCGAGCGCAATTTTCATCGCTCGGCTCCAGGAGTTGTAATTGATTTCTGACAGCGGCGGAGATACCAGGATGAGATTCGGATTCTCCGTGATGTGTAGGTATAGCGGATCATCGAACTCATCAGTTCGTTGAGCTGTGTTCTGGTTCGAAGCTTGATTCGGATTCGAAGCACCTGCTGCTTGTCCTTCGAAAGAAAAAACCTTCATCGTTCTCGGCTAATACCGCTGCGGCATAGCTTCGATGAAGCTCTGATACCATGATGGAAATCAGTGCATAACAGAATAGCAAGAAACTGTAAAGATGGAGAGTGCAAACTGAAGAAGAAGACTGTTATTTCATGTGACGAAGAAGGAAGCAGTTCAGGTTTATATACAGGAGGGAAACGGTTATAACAGACTTTTGAGCAAAGGAAAATACAAGATTGCCCTTAAGGCTAAAAGAAGAAAACAGATGGCTTCAAGCTGGCTTTGAAACTTGAATTGGTTTCTCTCGAATTGGCTCTCCTAACAATAACTTGCATAGTATATGGCAAATGATTCAAAAAAACAAGAATGTTGAGACGATTAAAATAAAAAATTGTTGTTGAGGTGCAATCACTAAATATATATATTACAAATAAGTCAACATGCAACAAAAGCTCGATTGGCAAGATTCCTCAGCAGCAACTTGCATATACAAAATGCGTTGGCAACTTAGTTGCCAGACACTTGGGTCCTTTGTGTGTGCCAAAGTTGTTATGAAAGGTGTGTTTACGCCAAAAGAAGCTGAAGCAGTGGGGGTGCAAAAAGCCCTTAGTTAAAGGAGTTGGGGATAGAACACTTCGAGGTCAAGATGGATGCGCAACTAGTCTATCGTGTCATCTTGGTTGGCCCTTCCTTAGACTCATTTGATGCCATTATTGATGTTAGTTTTCAGTTTGTGAAACGATCTACAAATCAGACTACTTATAGTATTGATAGAGATGATGTTTCTATGTCAGATTGCGAAAAATGACATGACCCTTTTTCTTTTTGATGTTTTAAACACTTATTTAATTTCTTGTTGATATTTTAAACACTTATTTAATAAATTAAGTGTTTGCTTTCTTTCAAAAAAACAAATTGAATCAAATACCACTGAACTTTAATTTTAATGTGAGTTTATTACCGAAATGGTCCCTCGACTATTGCAAAATTACCAATTTGGTCCTCGACAATTTTTTGTGCCCAATTAAGTACTCGACTTTGAAAATTTTAACCAATTTGGTCCTCCGTTTATTTTGCTATTAAACATCCGTTAAATCGGGACCAAATTGGTAATTTTGCAATAGTCATGGGACCAAATTGGTAACTTTGCTATAGTCAAGGGACCAAATTAGTAATTAATTTTTCACTGAAATGGTACCTTGACTATAGCAAAATTACCAATTTGGTCCCTTGACTATAACAAAATTACCAATTTGGTCCCGATTTTAACGGATATTTAACGGAAAAATAAACGGAGGACCAAATTGGTTAAAATTTTTATAGTCGAAGGACTTAATTGGGTACAAAAAATTGTCGAGGACAAAATTGGTAATTTTGCAATAGTCGAGGGACCATTTCGGTAATAAACTCTTTTAATGTCTTTAAAAAAATCATAAAAGTCTTGATTTTGATGAAGACTACAGTTCACATGCATTCAACAATATCACAATATGGACAGACAACAATTATTCAAGTTTCTTCAACAATTTGGGGGTCCCAACTCCCAAATATAAACAACAAATATTTACAAGCCAAGTAATGCGCGGATTATGAAAATCAGATTTCCACTCAATAGTGCTCTCAGAAGTCGTCCCTTCTTAGGTGTATAGGGTGGGTATCTTGCACTCAAATCTCCACCAAAACTGCGTTTCAGGACTGCCTTCTTGTGGGTGAAAGCTTCAAAAGAGAATTTGCCATGGTATGAACCTGTTCCACTTTCTCCTACTCCCCCAAACGGCAGCGTGTGGACTGCAACCTGCACAACATCAAATTGGAGACCTCAATTCCACTACTTATCATCATAACATTAAAATCATCTCTGCATATAGTGGTTGTCTATGTAGGAATCATTACATGCAAAGCTGTGTCATTAATAAGCAAGCCCCCAGCTGATAAATTTGTAACAAACTCCTGCTCCAGTTTTTTGTTGCTTGTGAACAGATATGCTGCAAGTGGCTTGTCTCTACCGTTAATGATTCTTAAACTGTCCTCCACTTTATTGACCTTCAGAAAAGAAAAAGGAAAATAACCGTGACTTCGTTCCTGAGCTCTACTACGTGCAACCAATTTCAATTTTCAACATCTTTCATATAGCAATCTGGACTTGATCATACAGAGTTAGGGTAGGTCTTACTGTGAGAATAGGAAGTAGAGGGCCAAATATTTCCTCTTTCATGATTAGGGCGTCTTCTGGCACATCCATCAAAATGGTAGGAGCAATCTTTCTGTCATTGGAGAAAGGAGATAAATATCATGGATAACATATCCAATAGGTGAAAGTTNTGTAATAGGATCAGTTGAATTCAAAAAAAAAAATGATATTTGTGTATATTTCTAAATAAATTACAACTCATTCATGCCTTGTTTGGTTTACAGAAATATATTTTTCTAGTATTTTTTTTCATGAAATTTTAATTCAATTATTTCTCAACTTTTTACCATGAACTTAATTTGTCATTATAGTAATTTGCATTTAGTTTGAGTCAGACACTCACACAGTCACACTCTTTAGCGATCTCTAGCTTTTGCGTGTAGTTACATTATCAATCTGTTTATCAATGTCAAGTTGCTGGGGTAAAGTGTACTAGGTTGTAATTATTATTGAGAATATGATTCTATATACGCTATGAAATTTATTTAAGGCGAAAATTTGTGTGAGACATGTCTTTACTGTAAAAATAGTATCACAATTTTTTGCTACTGAAGCACAAAGAGTCAACATTCGGCTCTACTGAGGCTCAAACCCACTCTCATCCATATTGAGTGTAAACCGGGTGTCATCAGACCACAAGGTCTTTGGCAATAACAATTTATTTAATTCAAATTAGTATTAAATTTTCTATAATAAGTATTGTAATTTCTA
Source organism: Ipomoea batatas (assembly GCA_002525835.2). NCBI lineage: Eukaryota > Viridiplantae > Streptophyta > Magnoliopsida > Solanales > Convolvulaceae > Ipomoea > Ipomoea batatas. The sequence goes on from CM008331.1 coordinate 28,725, forward strand.
TCACAAGTAACAAGTAACTATCATAGAAACAATAATTTTAAAAAAATAAAGGAAAAAAGAAATTTGGAACCCAACTATACTAATAGTATAATGGTTGTTTTCAAAAAAAAAAAAAAAATACTATAATGGCCATCAATGCATAAGTAGAATTTTTTTAAAAAAAATAATAAAGAAAAGCAAGTAATAAAGTAATTTTATGAAATAGTTTGAGGGCCAGTCTTCTTAGCTATTAGCTTCTCTTTCATTTGTGTAAATGAGGAAGATGATGGCGCCAATCCAACCGCCATAGTTGGTATACCCGTGAATGCCGGCCCGACGTAAGCTCCGTGTGTGATAATAAATATATTACATTCAAATATGACAAATAATAATAATGTCAGATATTTAATTTAAATTTAATGAATATTATAATATTACTCTTGATTTTTTTTTTTTTGGGGGGAAGGTCAGCCCTTTAAAACATGCTTATTTTTGAAAATTTGAGGTTTAATTTTTTAAATGAATAATACTTAATAACTAACTTCTTATTTAATGTCTAAAACACCTAGCCAACAAATTACACAAGAGAAGTAAATCGTACTAATAAAGATTTTGTACTGTGAGTTCAACTGATGAGGGAATGTTAGTAAAAATCAAACTTGTAACTTTTAGGTACGAAATTATACTTCACCCACTAAGCACACATTTTGGGGCAAATTCCATTTCTCTTCTATTACAAAAGAGGGGGGAAGGGGGTTGTTAAAACTTAAACTAATAAATTTGATAAAATGTGAACAAGAAAACATAAACATTTAGTTCAAACATGATATTTGTGTATATTTCTAAATAAATTACAACTCATTCATGCCTTGTTTGGTTTACAGAAATATATTTTTCTAGTATTTTTTTTCATGAAATTTTAATTCAATTATTTCTCAACTTTTTACCATGAACTTAATTTGTCATTATAGTAATTTGCATAGTATAAATCAATACTATGTAGGACATTTGAGTCTTTAAATAACTCTTATGAAAAGTTAAATTTTGAGCACTGTTTATTAATTTGGTTAAAATTGGCCAAGGAGGATTTATTCTTTGGGATGCTATAGTAAAACAAAGGACATAGTTACTCAAAATTGAATATTATATTAATTATATTATTACCAACTAATTTGACAATAGTAATAACAAATAAATAACGGCAACCTAGCAAATGAAACTGATTAAACCGCCGTTTAATGGCGGTTAATCTGTTTCTTTATGCTTAAACAGTTAAACTTCTCGTATATATACGGTTTCGTATATATTTCTGATCTCGATCTATACGATTCGTATTTACAAGGTTGTCCCCTTCACATGACGGAGCAAGAATTGGGAGCTTCGTCGCTGAACATGTGAGCCGGAGGCGCGTTGATGTATGTCGGCGGAGGCGGAGGCGGCACGCGCGGATACGGTTGCGCGTANAATACGTATTGTAATTCATCAATCCCGAAGCCAATACTGCATCGAAAATGATCCATCTTAGGATTAGTTTTCAACCTTTCTGGGTTCATGTTGCGTACTGTCCAAATTGGATGCATTCATAGCTACCATATAATATGCAAATAATCAGTGTACCCCAAATGCCGCAAGTAATCAGGTTGAATTAATGCATGTACCATCTGATAGCGTTTCTATGGCAAAGAATTAGAAGCGGATGGCATCGAACCAAATGACGCAACACCACCATCAGCGTAGCAGACGGGCTTTCATGTTCAATGACAAATTTCTACTGTGATGGCTTCGGTCACATGACAGTCAATTGTTTTTTACGCTTTGAACAATAGTGTCTTATTTGTTATAGTTTTGGTCACATGTCAGTCAATTATTTTCATCGCTTTGATGTTCAGTGTTAAATTTGTAATGACTTAGGTCACATGGCAACCAATTGCTTTTGGTGTCGTTCAGGGACTTCGAGACCTCAGGCTAATTTGGTGTTTCCGGATGGTTTGGGTCGGTGCTGATGCCTTATAAAGTTCTTAGACTTGGTTGTGTTCAGGAAGATGAACACTTTGGACATTGTTGGGTACTCTGACGCGGACTTTGCCGGATGCGTTGATTCTCGGAAATCAACTTCGGGAAACATTTTCCTTATGGCCGGTGGAGCTATTTCATGGAGAAGTGTTAAACAAACTCTTGTCACCACTTCAACCATGGAAGCCGAGTTCGTTTCTTGTTTTGATGCTACATCTCAAGGTGTATGGCTTAAGAATTTCATTTCAGGGCTTAGAATTATAGATTCTATTTCTAAGCCGTTAAAGGTTTATTGTGACAACTCAGCTGCGGTCTTCCTGGCTAAGAACAATAAGAGTGGGAGTCGAAGCAAGCATATCGACACCAAGTACTTAGCCGTAAGGGAGCGTGTTAAAGATACAAAAGTGGCAATTGAGCACATAAANGGGGGGAAGGGAAGCCGGGAAGGTCTGCATAATCTAAAATTTAATTTGCCCTTTAAAACATGCTTATTTTTGAAAATTTGAGGTTTAATTTTTGAAATGAATAATACTTGATAACTAACTTCTTATTTAATGTCTAAAACACCTAGCCAACAAATTACACAGGATAAGTAAATCATACTAATAAAGATTTTGTACTACGAGTTCAATTGAGGAAATGTTAGTAAAAATCAAACTTATAACTTTTAGGTACAAAATTATTATTCACCCACTCAAGCACTCCTTTTGAGGCAAATTCAATTCAATTTCTCTTCTATTACAAAAGAGGGGGGGTAGGGGGTTGTTAAAACTTAAGCTAATAAATTTGATAAAATGTGACCAAGAAAACATAAACATTTAGTTCAAACATGATATTTGTGTATATTTCTAAATAAATTACAACTCATTCATGCCTTGTTTGGTTTACAGAAATATATGTTTCTAGTATTTTTTTTTCATGAAATTTTAATTCAATTATTTCTCAATTTTTTACCATCAACTTAATTTGTCATTATAGTAATTTGCATAGTATAAATCAATACTATGTAGGACATTTGAGTCTTCAAATAACTCTTATGAAAAGTTAAATTTTGAGCGTTGTTTATTAATTTGGTTAAAATTGGCCAAGGAGTATTATTCTTTGGGATGCTATAGTAAAACAAAGGACATAGTTACTCAAAATTGAATATTATATTAATTATATTATTACCAACTAATTTGACAATAGTAATAACAAATAAATAAAGGCAACCTAGCAAATGAAACTGATTAAACCGCCGTTTAATGGCGGTTAATCTGTTTCTTTATGCTTAAAGAGTTAAACTTCTCGTATATATACGGTTTCGTATATATTTCTGATCTCGATCTATACGACTCGTATTTACAAGGTTGTCCCCTTCACATGACGGAGCAAGAATTGGGATCTTCGTCGCTGAACATGTGAGCCGGAGGCGCGTTGATGTATGTCGGCGGAGGCGGAGGCGGCACGCGCGGATACGGTTGCGCGTAAGCGTATCCCATTTGGGCAGAACTAGGATCATGATGCATCATTAAACCGTAGTCTTGATTGTGGTAACTTTGGTTGTACATTGGCGTGACGTAGTACGTGTTTGGATGAAACCCGGCGTACTCCATCTTGTTCACCACCTCCGCCGCCACCGCCTTCGCCGCCTCTCCACCGCCGTCTGCTTTTTTCTCGCCTTCTTTCTTCTTCTCGCCGCCGCCGCCTTCTTTTTCTTTCTTATCGCCGCCGCCTTCTTTATCCTTTTTCTCGCCACCGCCGCCGCCTTCCTTCTCTTTCTTCTCGGCGCCGCCGTCTTTCTCCTTCTTCTCGCCGCCGTCGTCCTTTTTGGGTGGCACAACCTCCACGCTCCGCTTCAATTTTTCACTCAAATAGGCGGTCAGCTCTTTGGCGTCCATTGTTCCTTTTGCCATGACCAAATCTTTTTGTGAATCGACCGTCACATCTTCAACGCCTAAAAAATTATCACAAAATTATTGTTAGGCAAGCGTGACGTTATATACTTATATTGAATCATTAGGGAATCTAAAATTATTTTAACATTATTCTTTAATCTTTATATAATAAAATCATTGGAGGTAAACTTAATATTCATCATGCATCGTACCTTCGAATTTCTTTATGATTCTTTTTATCTTATGTGCACATCCATCGCAGTGCAATCGGATCTTCATTACCACCGTGCTTACTTGTGGCTGCAACATCGCAAACACAAAAAATTATTAATTATTTAATTCATAATCATCTCATTTTAAATATTCTAGCTACTAAGTAGTTTTACGATACCAAAGACTTTGTGGTCTAGCGACACTCGGTGTCCTGATTTACACTCCCACATGAATGGGTTCGAGTTTTAGTGGAGGCAACTGTTTACTCTTTATGCTTCAGTAGTGCATTAAATTGAGAGAATTTTTTTTTTTACTTATACGATCATAAAAATGAAATTAGATTGTGGGACCCACCCCATTTACATGTACATAATTGAGTAGAACCTTATTAGCATAGATATATACTACATACCTCTTTGGGCTTCTTTTCCTCGGCTTTCTCCGGCTTGTCATCGGACTTCTTGTCGGCGGCGGGGGCGGCAGGTTTGGGCTGCGGAGATACAAGCACCACTTGTTTCTTGGTCTTTTTGGCGACCCTCTCCAGGAGCAATTTGGGGTCCACGTTCCCTTTCACGGTTACTTTTCCGGTCTCCCAATCCGCCTTTACTTCTTCCACTCCTAAATGCATGAACCAAGTACAAGGTAGCACAACACACATTATTTGACTTATCAATTTAATTTTTATAATTCAAAAGGTAGTTCAAGTAACAAATAAGTTTCTTTGTGATGATGATTCTGGAACAATTGGGATTCAATTTCTCAATTCTCATGAGTAATAATTCTCTTTGTGTCAATTTTTGTGTGACTCTCGGAACAAATGGAGATTAGTCGAGTGAACACGAAAACTAAGACGGATCGAGATAGACCCGAAATCCTTAATGTTAGTTGTTGTGGTTTCCACCAAAAAAAATCAATTTAATTTTTATAAATAGTAATAATTACTGAAATTAATAATTAAATTACCACAATGTTGTATGGTGTAATATCGTACCACTAAAATTATTAATAAATAATAAAACAAAATTTTCAATATTGTGCGTTATGGTGTCATGATTTCACCAAACATTTTGATTCCTATATACAACATAAAAATTCTTAAAAAAGATATACCTTCCAACTAATGTATTAATTCTTTCTAACTAATGAAAACCAAAGAAAACCCAACCCAATAAATAACTATAATAGTAATAATTATTGGATTTAATACATAATAGATTAATTTAAAGGAAATAATTAATTAATTACCCTCAACATGGCGGATTGAGCGCCTGACTTTCTTGGCACAGCCTTCACAATGCAAGTCGAGCTTTAACACGACGGGCGGCGGCCCATCCTCCTTCTTCTCCGCCTTGGGGGCGGCGGCGGGGACGGCGTCGCCGCCGCCCTTCTTATCACCTCCTTCATTCTTATTCTCTGCACCATCCTTCTTGGTTTCTTCTTTCTGAAGCAAAAAAAAAAAAAAAAAATCAGATCTTTTTAGCACGTTTAACAAGAGATAGGTGGAGGAGAAGTAGAGGAAGAGAGAGGGATAGAAGAGTAATTTACCTCACCCATGTGATGGTTTTAGTGAGAGAGATAGAGAGAGAGAGAGAAGTTTTTTCTTTGGGTGTGTTTGGATGGGAATTGAGTAGAACGGCTTGAAGAGAGAAAAGGGAGGCAAATTTGGGATTTTATAGAGAAGGGATTTGCACACAAGACACAAGCTTTTCTATCCTCCAATAATTTAATCCTTTGAATTGTGTGCTATTTCTTTTTTCAACATTTTGCATTGGCCCACGCCTCATTATTTTATAAAATTACATCTACTATTTTAATTTTATTCAACCAATATATAATAATGTATTATACAATATAATAAATATACATATATACAGTAATAATTACAACCTNGCTCATTTTAAATATTCTAGCTACTAAGTAGTTTTACGATACCAAAGACTTTGTGGTCTAGCGACACCCGGTGTCCTGATTTACACTCCCAAATGAATGGGTTCGAGTTTTAGTAGAGGCAACTGTTTACTCTTTGTGTTTAAGTAGTGCATTAAATTGAGAGATTTTTTTTTTTTACTTATACGATCATAAAAATGAAATTAGATTGTGGGACCCACCCCATTTACATGTACATAATTGAGTAGAACCTTATTAGCATAGATATATACTACATACCTCTTTGGGCTTCTTTTCCTCGGCTTTCTCCGGCTTGTCATCGGACTTCTTGTCGGCGGCGGGGGCGGCAGGTTTGGGCTGCGGAGATACAAGCACCACTTGTTTCTTGGTCTTTTTGGCGACCCTCTCCAGGAGCAATTTGGGGTCCACGTTCCCTTTCACGGTTACTTTTCCGGTCTCCCAATTCGCCTTTACTTCTTCCACTCCTAAATGCATGAACCAAGTACAAGTTAGCACAACACACATTATTTGACTTATCAATTTAATTTTTATAATTCAAAAAGTAACTCAAGTAACAAATAAGTTTCTTTGTGATGATGATTCTGGAATAATTGGGATTCAATTTCTCAATTCTCATGAGTAACAATTCTCTTTTTGTCAATTTTTGTGTGCCTCTCGGAACAAATGAAGATTAGTCGAATGAACACGAGTAAGACGGATCGAGATAGACCCGAAATCCTTAATGTTAGTTGTTGTGGTTTCCACCAAAAAAAAATTAATTTAATTTTTATAAATAGTAATAATTACTGAAATTAATAATTAAATTACCACAATGTTGTATGGTGTAATATCGTACCACTAAAATTATTAATAAATAATAAAACAAAATTTTCAATATTGTGCGTTATGGTGTCATGATTTCACCAAACATTTTGATTCGTATATACAACATAAAAATTCTTAAAAAAGATATACCTTCCAACTAATGTATTAATTCTTTCTAACTAATGAAAACTAAAGAAAACCCAACCCAATAAATAAATATAATAGTAATAATTATTGGATTTAATACATAGTAGATTAATTTACAGAAAATAAATAATTAATTACCCTCAACATGGCGGATTGAGCGTCTGACTTTCTTTGCACAGCCTTCACAATGCAAGTCGAGCTTTAACACGACGGGCGGCGGCCCATCCTCCTTCTTCTCCGCCTTGGGGGCGGCGGCGGGGACGGCGTCGCCGCCGCCCTTCTTATCACCTCCTTCATTCTTATTCTCTGCACCATCCTTCTTGGTTTCTTCTTTCTGAAGCAAAAAAAAAAAAAAAAAATCAGATCTTTTTAGCACGTTTAACAAGAGATAGGTGGAGGAGAAGTAGAGGAAGAGAGAGGGATAGAAGAGTAATTTACCTCACCCATGTGATGGTTTTAGTGAGAGAGATAGAGAGAGAGAGAGAAGTTTTTTCTTTGGGTGTGTTTGGATGGGAATTGAGTAGAACGGCTTGAAGAGAGAAAAGGGAGGCAAATTTGGGATTTTATAGAGAATGGAATTGCACACAAGATACAAGCTTTTCTGTCCTCCAATAATTTAATCCTTTGAATTGTGTGCTATTTCTTTTTTCAACATTTTGCATTGCCCCACGCCTCATTATTTTATAAAATTACATCTACTATTTTAATTTTATTCAACCAATATATAATAATGTATTATACAATATAATAAATATGCATATACACAGTAATAATTACAACCTAGTACACTTTACCCCAGCAACTTGACATTGATAAACAGATTGATAATGTAACTACACGCAAAAGCTAGAGATCGCTAAAGAGTGTGACTGTGTGAGTGTCTGACTCAAACTAAATGCAAATTAGTCTTTCAATTGTGAGAATATAGCTGATGACATACGCAAAAGAAAATAAAAAACATAGTTCTAAAATACAAAGAAGAATGTGAGAAGGTGAAAGTGCATATGAAAAAATGTTACTAATTATCAATTTATATTGAATAGCTATTTCATATTAATCTTCCATTTGTTGTAAGTGATTGTTTTAGAAACACCCACACTGACAAGTACCTTACGGTATGATGGCATCAGTGTTACCCTCTTAAGCGGAATGTCTCTATTATGTTCAATAGATACTATTCTATAGGTTAGATTGTAGTACTAAAAAAAAAGAAGAAACATCCACTACTAATAATTAATTATCATCCGATCTCTTGCCTAATAAGGATGTGCAGATAATAGTAAAATAATATTCATGTTATTACCCAAAAAAATTAAAAATTAAAATGGTAATTAATAATTTACAAAAATATACAGATTATATTATCTGTAATATTTAATATGTAACCAAATAAAGTATGTACGTTGTACCTAATATACTGAGTCACTGACAC
>CM008331.1:56901-69364 GCA_002525835.2 Ipomoea batatas
TTATTATTATTATTACACTTTATACCACTTCTTTCTTTCCCAATTTTAATAATTTCTATTAATCTATACCGAACAATGTAATTTGAATTCCTATAGCTAAAAAAATCTTCGATCAGTAAATTGGCTTTTAATTATGAAACAATTTGAAAAGCTAAAAAGAGTAGTTTTTATTTACCTTGCCCCTTTTTCTTTTTGTTTTCATAACAACATTAATAATGTTTTTGTTTCTTTTTTATTTCACTCATCATCCTTTACTATAAAGCCACAACTTTTGTAAAGATATAAGTAGTTTTGATTAATTTATACAACATTAAATTTTAGGTGTGAATTGTTTTCACATTTACTGCAACAAACAAAGCATGTACAAATTTCAATAAACTGAACTTATCGTTTTTGTGCAATTGGGCCATTGAACTTAAAAAGTGTGCAATTCAACCATTAAACATGCAAAATTTGTGCAATTGGACCATTTTTACAAAAATTTTCTGGTAAAATTCAATTATATTACTAACATATATGTATTAAGAGTGGCATTTTCTTCTATCATACTAGTTGGGAGTCAATATTGAAATGTTTTTTAACTCAAATTGAATTAAATTTTTTTTTGTAAAAATTGTCCAATTGCACAAATTTTCCTTGTTTGATGGTTGAATTCCTTGTTTGATGGTTGAATTGCACACTTTTTTAAGTTCAATGGCCCAATTGCACAAAAGCGACAAGTTCAGTGGTTTATTTGACACTTCTTCCTTATATGTTTGAAATGCAAATGTATTTTATAATCTCTAAGACTAACATTAATTGATTGGAGATGAATTTAAAATTCAAACTTCAAAATTAGTATTTACACCAAACCTCTACATTTAATTCAGCATTATAAATAAGTTAGTATACCACAGCTTGAATGCAGAGATGATAGAAATATGCTATAATGTATCATATCCAATAATATTTGTAATATCTTGGCTACAGGGTAGTTTTTTATATTATATCTATATCATACAAAATTTAAAATTACTTATTATGTGTAAACTAATTTAATTATGTAAATTTTATTTATAAATTATCTAAATATGCAAATGATTATTAGGGACGATATTAGCACAATATGTGTCTGGCCCTTATAACTCATTTTACATACAATCACCTAAAAGTAAATAACGAAATTATCAAACACTTTTTTACAACCGACTAATATTAACGGTCAAACCAATTAACCCAAGCCATTTGGCAAACACCTTCATAGACTGCAGATTTTGGTTTTAAATTTTGATTAGAGAGAAAACATGGCGGATTACAGTAGTCTATGATGTTTTTGTAACACTTAATGACACACTGCTTTCCCCTCTAAGAGTGTAACCACAGCCTGTCATGTAGTCTCTCTTCTCCTGCACCAAACATCTCATCAACCCTCTCGCCATCTCGATAGAAATGAAAAGTTGGCGTGTACCGGATGTTCAGAGTAGTCTCTGGACAAGTGTCGATATCAGCATACACGAACGAGAGTTTAGAGAACTTGTTACTCAACTCAGAGAATGCGGGAAGCATCTGGCTGCAAACACCACACCTGAAAATGATCAAGTGCCTTATTTCAGTGCAGATAATTAGCAAACAATCAGCTTAAAATTGTTTCCTTGTTCTTTTAAGCTGTCTGTACTTTTGAAACAAAGGGGGGGAGTTTGGGATCACTATAAGCATAAGAAGAAATCACCATTTTGGACCAAGAAATTCAAACAGGATATCTGTTAAAAGATTTATATCCTGAATATAGCGGGATGTGCTATCAATGTTAAACTCCTAACATATTTTGGGAGTCTAGTTTAACGAGGCCACATCACTCATTCACTCGTCAAACCACCAGAAGACTAGGAGGTGAGGTGCAAGCTCATAGGAAATACTCCATTGCAAATAAGTAACCACCAGAAGAGTTTTTCAAATTGAGAGAAAAAATCCAGATTGCAGACAGCCCATATTCATGTTTTTTCTTCTTTTTTTTTTTCGAGTGACGAGAAAAACCCACAACCACTATAGAGGGTGTGCACTAGGTAAACGTCATCTTGTGACCTTAGCCGGTAAAAGATCACAAGGAAGTAAACCAACTTAGATTGCCCATAGCTGATTAGCTCAAACCAAGAAAGCCAATAGGCCAGCAAATGATCACAAGATAAACCAACCTAGGTTATCCATAACTAACTAGCTCAAACCAAGAAAGCCAACCGCCTGACCAAACTCCTAATACATTTTGAAGGTCATGGTTGAGGCCATATCACTCCACTCTCCACAGCGGCACAACCCACCACAGACCAGGTGGTGGAGATGCAAATTCAATGGATATACTAACTCCAAGGCAGAATCATTAAGCATAAGAAGAATTTCCCAATTTCAGACATAAAATTCAGATTGGATATCCATATTCAAGGAATTATCCCCAGAGGACAGAGCAATTAGCACTTTAAAATTGAGCTTATAGCATATTTACACAACAAAAAATTGTGAAAAAAAAAAAACAACAAAAAAAAACCTACCTTCAACAAATCAGGTCAAGGCCAGTATAAAACATTGTTCTAAAGAAGAGAATGAACAAATTACCTTCCCTTTCCTCTATACAAACTTCATTTTAGCAGAATTCATCTAAATTCAAGTTCAACTGAAGCTTTGATTTTAGCATTGAAAGCAAAGCACATATAATAAGCTTTATGGAAGTTCAGAACATACCAAGATGCGCCATAGTTAATAACGGCCTGCAAGAACAGTTTTCGAAATTGGAATTCAGCACATTTATGCATCTAGGGTTATCTGAATCTGGCAGACACATGCATATGCAGATATACAAGAAGATGGATAAAATTCAAAAGTTGAGGGGAAGAATATATACTGACTGGGGTTTTGGAAGTTCTGATTTGGTGAAAGATGTCCTTTAGGTTATCATCACCCGTGGCTATAACAATGTTTCCAGGTTGAGTACTGCGTTGATTTTCCTTGTGTTCTTTGCCATTCTGCTCCATTTTTGCTCCCCCTTCTGTGTTCTAATCTTTTTATCTTCTCTACAGCAGTTAGGGTTGCTCAACAAGCCAAGAACTATCCCTCAACCCCCAGCTTATGTTATGACCACTACAAATTTGGTAAAAAAAAATATATGGACAAAATTTGTTAGGATGCTCAAAACATGAAAAAGGTAGATACTTCTAGATTTTCATAAAATTTTCTATAACTTCAGTCTAATTTTATATGAGAGATATGATAAAAATATCCAAGGTACCCCAAATTGTCCTAATTCAACGAGACTAGTTGCAACTTGCATAACCCTGCTACGAATTCTACCTGGGAGTAGCAGGTTGCTCCATGCTACTTTCAGAAGTCGTTTTTTAGATTTTTAAACGGACCCTAAATCTTGAAAAACTGAAAACATGAAAGTTGTATATGGTTCTTCTTTTAGTTTTTCATAAGATCTTGAATAACTTCAATCCAATTTTATATAAGAGAAGCAACACAAAATACTGAAAATTTCCCAAATTGTCCTAATTCAAGACGAGATTAGTTGCGACTTGCATCACCATTCACCCTGCCACTAAACCTATTACTCCTACCAGAATTCTACCTAAGAGTAGCAAGTTGCTCCATAAGACTTCCAAGAAATCATTTTTCAGGTTTCCAAACATACCTTAAATCTTAGAAAACTCAAAACATAAAAGTTGTAAATGTTCTTCTTTTAGCTTTCCATAAAATCTTGAATAACTTCAATCCGATTTCACACGAGAGATACGACAAAAATACTAAAGATACCCCAAATTGTCATAGTTCAATGAGACTAGTTGCAACTTGCATCACCCCGCGACTAAACCCGTTGCTCCTACCAGAATTCTTCCTAGGAGTGGCAGGTTGCTCCATGAGACTTCCACAACTCACCACAAGTCTTGTTGTACCTCCAAAAACAACTCAAAATGCTACTTCAATTTTGACCTCAGACCAATACCCTTTTGAATTGTTACAAGATATTGCAGTTGTGTCTATGCATTAAGATTGAAGGCAAACAAATTATTAGTGTCACACATTAACAGTCAATCGGTTACATAACCGACCGAAAAACCAATTGAAATTTTTTACCATCATAACAGACAGAAGGTTCTGGTCAGTTACCGAAAAACCGAAAAAAATAACAAATAATTTCACAATTAATAATTAAAAACTCTAATGTTTGCAATACGACATAATTTCAAATCCAAAATAAGTAAGTAGACAAAATGTTTTCAACCCAGTGTCCAGTACATTAATATGTTTTGAATTGAAATTTACAATGATGATAGAAACATTGTCCAGTACCCAGGATTAGAAACAATGTAGAGCTGTCATGAATTTAAATTTAGAGTGATGATAGTTTTAAGATCAATTATGTTTTAACAATGGTAAAAATAAAGAAAATGGAGCAAAATTAGTAGTAGAAGAGAAGGCTAGCAGCAGTCAGCAGAAGCAGAAATAGTAGTAAAATAAAAATAAAAATAAATTAAACTAAACATGACCAGAGAGTGAGAGACTTGATTGTTAAAGACAAATAATTAACTAACCAAATATGTACAAATTTACCTTGACTCCTTGAGGACGACTGGACGAGGAAACGGAGGAGTTGGCGAGTTGCAGTCGCGGAGTCGCTGACTGGGTAGGGTCGTAGTGAGGTCTGACCGTTTGGCGTCTGCGGATGTGAGGAGCGAGGGCAGAGGGAGTGACCGGAGTGTCGCCGTCGCCGAGGGCGGAGGGATTGTGAGGCGGTGAGAGATGAGAGAAGAGAGATGAGGGCGGAATCCGGCGGAACAGTGGAGAAGCTGAGAATCGGGGAAAGATAGTCAAATTATACCATGTGGACTTTGATCCAAAATATTACATGATGTACATGTAATTAGTAATATGTTTACTTGTAAATAAATTGAAAACGCATAATAATTATAGACAGTCAAACTGAATATGCTAATCGCAAATACTTAAAATGTTACTAGCATTTTATGTGTCTACAGTTAAAATATATTTTGTATTTACAATTAACAATTTAAATTTATGTATCTACAGTTATCATGTTATGTCTTTTTATTATCATGTGATGCGCCTCTAATTTATTTACAGAAACGATTAATTGTAAGTATAATATATGTCAACTGCAAACACATAATTTTTGGATTATGATTTACAACTTAATATGAACCCAGATCCATTGTATAACAATTCAGAAGGCAATTTATATCATGGAACATAGTTCACATAACATTATAGACCATGAATTGAAACAACGAAGTACATAATTCATACTCATTGTATTACAATTCAGAGGGACCGAGAGCAGAGTCTGGAAAATGACTTCCCAAAAAAAAAAGGGAAAGTCATTTTTCCCCAAAAGAGCCTCATTTTCCATTGACCATATTTTCCATGCACTTCCCAAACACTAAAAACCCGGAAAGAAATCATTTTTTGCGTTTCTAAACACACCCTAAAGTTCAATCATTATTCGATGGATCATGATCCATACAATAATTTGCTTATTAAGTTTTGTTAGGCTATTAGATTGCTAAATATTATGGAGTATTTGTTATATATATATTTTTTTGGGTAAATGTTAAAATATATTCCAAGTAAGGAAACAAATCTGTACAATCTACACTAGGGCATACCCTAGGAAAAGATCAAGGAAAAAGTGTCAAATTAAACCCCTAAGTATAATGGATAGTGCAATTGAGCCCCATAAGTGAAAAAAAACTCCATTTTTTTTTTATTTGGAGGGGGGTACCCAAAACAGTGTAGTTTAAACATTACAGAAGTCTCGCCAAATAGGAAGGCCAAGACGATCATCCTCTAAAAGGCCTAGGATTCTATCAGGAGGGGTATCCAGAATATGCAAACCTCTATGGAGACCCCTAGCCATTTTGGCTAAACAGTCAGCAACCTGGTTCTGCTCGCGTACAATCTGTGCTACCTGCCATACCTCAATAGAACGCAGTTCTCTTTTACAGGCCTCTAATATGTTGTGTGCTGCGATCGTTGGAGGTCTAGTCCTGGAGAAATAGTTCACAATTTCGACCGAGTCGCTCTCAAAAATGACTCTGTTGAAGCCCAAGTGGACAGCCAGTTGGATGCCTTTGAGCATTGCCCACGCTTCTGCCTCCAGGGGAGAGCAATTACCAATGCTGTAGGCGTAGCCTTGCTTCCAAGAGCCTGCTTCATCCCGAATTACACCCCCGCAGCTAGCTCTAGACGAGGTAATATCAACCGATCCATCAATATTCACTTTAACATACCCAGCTTGGGGTTTTGTCCATGCAAAGCTATGCCAACTACTCGTACTGGTAAGGGTGGCCGACTTTCCTAAACTGCAGAAAGCTGTATTAATCTCCACAACTTGGGCGTTGATCCAGGAGGTCTTGGCTTGGATGGGTCTTATTAGATTGTTGAATATTGCGTCGTTCCTCCACTTCCAGATCCACCATAGCGTTGTTGTAAACACGGTGCTCGTATTTAATGGCTGCCTACCGTTCCCTTTATCAGAAATTCCCTCCTCGAGCCATTTAGAGAAAGGGTTGGAATTATTCTTTTCTATGAATGAAGGAAGGACAGCCCTCCAAATCATATCTGCTACTGGACAGTGGCGTAACACATGCTCCGCACTTTCCCTAACTCCAGTGCAAAGCCAGCAGCTATCCGAATCCGTCAAACCGCGTTTGACTCTATTGGCATTCGTCATGATACGGTCATGCTTTACCAGCCAAACGAACGTTCGAACACGGTTTGGGACTTTAAGTTTCCATATGCTATTTCATTTAGCCGCTTCCAGAGGTTGTGCCTCCCCTGTAGCAATTTCATATGCTGAACTAACCGAAAAGCTACCTGATGCTTCCATGTTCCACCCTATAATATCATCCAAACTCTGCTCATCATAGAGAACATATGCAGCCAGCTTGTTAAGAACTTCCTCTGGGAGCAGAGGGCTTAGAAACTCCCACAGCCAGCCGTATTCCGTGCTCCAGTAGCTTGAAACCGATCTGCTAAGTTCACTCGGAGGAATGGCGTTGGTGGCCTGCTGAAGAAGAGGCCTGTCGCCCAGCCAAATATCAGTCCAGAACGCTGTGTGTCTTCCATTCCTTACTGATTTCCTTATACCCTTCAGAAGAATTGGTACTGAACTGAGAATTCCTCTCCATGCATTTGACATATTCGCCTTGGGCTTCCAAGTATTGCAATCCAAAGAAGTTACAGAATACTTTGCTTTTAGAATCTGAGCCCAAAGGCAGTCCTCATTCTGGATTAGCCTCCATCCAATCTTCGCAAGAAAGGCACGATTCATATGTTCCAATTTCCGAATGCCCAGGCCTCCATGAGCCTTATTCTTGGTTACCACGTCCCATTTGACTAAATGGCACTTTCTCTCACCTTCTTTACTGCCCCAAAGAAAGTCCCGGATAATCCTTTCGATGGCTTGAATTACTCCATTCGGCAAGAGAGTTGACTGCATAGTGTAGTAGGGAATGGCTGATAAGACTGCCTGCGCCATGGTGTATCTTCCTGCGAAGGAGAGGGTTTTAGATTTCCAGCCTGCTAGCTTAGTCTGCACCCGTTCGATCAGTCCTGTGAAAGTCTCCTTTTTCAGTTTGCCATGAAAAGAAGGGATTCCAAGATACTTGCCCATGTCTGCCACTATTGGAGTGCCTAAAGTGGCACTAATGCACTGTTGCACCACCATGTTTGTGTTCTTTGAAAAGAACACAGAAGATTTCTGCAGGTTGATTTTTTGTCCAGAGTTAGCGCAAAAGACCGCTAAGCACTTCTTAATCTCGATGGCTTGTTCCAAGGAAGCTTCTCCAAACAAGAGTAGATCATCTGCAAAAAATAAATGGGAGATATTAGGACCATTCCTGCAAACTTGTATCCCTTTCCACTTACCATTCTGTAATGAATCCTGGATAATGTGACTAAGCCTTTCCATGCATAGAATAAAGAGTAAAGGGGAGATGGAGTCTCCCTGTCTTAATCCTCGTTGAGGACTGAACCAATCAGATCTCTGGTCGTTCCATAATACTGCCAGCCTGGGTGTGGATACGCATTCCATAATGTTCCTTATCCAGTTTTGATTAAAGCCAATATCTCTGAGCGTCTCTTCCAGAAAACTCCATGATAGCCTGTCGTAAGCCTTCTCAAGGTCCAATTTCACTATCATCCAGCCTTTGGCTCCCCGCTTAGATTTCTCAGAGTGTAGAACTTCCTGAAACGCGAGTATATTGTCCGTGGTAGACCTGCCCGGAACGAAACTAGATTGATGATGCCCGATCAATTTCTTAGCTATATCTTTGAGCCTGTTCGTCATTGTTTTCGTCAAGAGTTTGTATGACAGATTGCATAAACCAATAGGCCTCAACTGCTTGACTGACTCTGGGTTCTCTACTTTAGGTATGAGGGTGATCAGCGTGTCATTAGAGCCGGGAGGGAGGATACCATTTTCAAAGAAATCTTGTGCAAACTTTACCAAACTCTGCCCTGTGATACTCCATGTTTTCTGGTAAAATCCCGCAGTGAAACCATCCGGCCCCGGTGCCTTACAAGGTTCCATATCGAACAAGGCACATTTAATTTCCTCTTGATCAAATGGGGCATTCACGGCTTCCCAGTCAGCCTCCGACACCATGGGGAATTTTCCGAGCAGTAGTGGGTGGTGAGGGGGTGGAACTTCCTCAGTATAGAGGTTTATGAAGTAACTGCGCACGGTCCTTCTGACCTCGTTTTCCTCCGTTATCCAAACGCCCTCATCATTCTTCAGTGCTTTTATTCTCTTCTGATTCTTCTTGATTGCCGCCGCGACATGGTAAAAGTGAGTGTTACGGTCCCCTGATGTGATCCAGTTCTCCCTGGACCGCTGGAACCATATCATCTCCTCTTGGTATAGGGTTTCCTCCAACTCCAAGCGTAGCTTTCGGTCCAACCGAATCAAATCTTGTCTTGTGGCACTTGCGAGACCCTTCTGAACACCTACTATCCTGGCTAACAGTCGTCTTTTTTTGTGGAAGATGTTCCCAACCGTATTCTTGTTCCACTCAATCAGCACCTTCGCCAGGCTAGTCTTATTTGCTTCTAAGGACTTCTCACTCTTCCAATGCTGATGAATCAAGGGAAGAAAACCAGCATGCATGGCCCAGGCCATATTAAAACGAAAGCAACTCCTTCTGCTTGAGCCTTCTGAGGAGTCGGTAATAATCAACAGTGGAGTATGGTCGGAGTGTAACATAGGGAGATGCTCCACTATAGTGTTCGGGTAGGTTAACTTCCATTGAACATTACTTAAGGCCCGGTCTAGCCGAGCGCCTCTGAACGTGGAGGTGTTAACCCCTCTCATCCATGTAAACTTAGCACCTATATATCCCAGATCGACCAACCCTTCGCGAAACAACCAATTGTTAAAGTCTGAGCATCTTGAGAGAGAGAAACTCTCCGAGTTGTTGACCTCCTCCATTGACGTGACAGAGTTGAAATCTCCTGCTATCAACCAAGGTCCCTGAAAATTCGAAGAGGCGCAAGTCAGTTCAGCAAATAACTTCCTCCTAAGGTAGAGGTTGGGGCTCCCATAGACTACTGAGAGCCTCCATATTCCTGCAACTCCCTGATCCATCTGCAAGGTTATGAATTGAGGATGAGTCCTAATGACTTCAACATTTAGGGAGCCCTTCCAAAGGACCCAAATGCCCCCAGAGAAGCCTACTGCTTCAACTCTCACCCATTCCTCGAAACCAAAGCTAGAACATATCTTGTTCGCTTGAACACCAGAAACCTTAGGCTCCAAAAGACAGACAATAGAAGGTCTGTAAACCGAAATCAAATAACTAAGGGCACGCCTAAACGACCTAGAGGCCGCGCCTTGACAATTCCAGACTATGCACGACATAAAAACAAAGGAGAAAAAAGCAAAACGCCCTAAGAGCGCATGTGGCCATCCGCCACCCCATCAGCCTGATCCAAACGATCCAAATCCTCCATCATTGTAACATCGGGGAAGTTAAACTCATTAGTCGAGGGGCCACCGCGGTCTGGGGGATCCTCTTTCGGAGAGGTCCCAAAGCCCACCATTGGATCAACTCCCGCCTCCTCATGCTCATGGTAAACCACCGTGCTTGTAATGTTCTTTCCTTTATCCGAGCCACGGACCACTGTATGCTCAAACTCTGCTGCTGCCCGGTTTGGCGCACCGCCTCTGCCGAAACGCCCTCGGTTCCCTCCTTGTGTATGTTGGAATCCTCCACGATTTGCAGGTTGATAGCCACCCCGGTATGCGACTTGGTAACCGCTTCGAGTGGCATTCTGGTAGGCGCCACGGTTGGCATTCTGATGGCCACCTCGCTGAGGGGGCTGTGATTGACGGCCGTTATCCAGAACTCTGGGTGGTTGTGCGGACCCAGCTTCCCTTTGTATCGGGTTTTTCTGTTTGTATCGATCGCTTGTCCTAATTCTGGGTAGCGAGTTGGGCGGTTGTTGTAAGTCCATACTTCCTTCCAAGTTTTCCTGATCAAGTGTCATGTCGGAGTCACCAAGATTATCAAGAGTCGCAAAACGCGACTGTGTAGATACCCCTTCTGCCGCCTGGTTCCCTCGAGGGGCTTGGTTCGTTCCCACCACAGGGACTCCGTTCGAGTAGTAGTTGTTCCTATAGCGATTCCTCCTTTCTTTACGAGATACGAGCATCCAAGACCCATATTTCTCAGAGCGACCTTGGGCGGATGTACTTGGGGGATTAACCGCAGAGGAATGACCCTCTGGTTCCCTGGTATAGTTAGGGCCCTGATTCGCCTCCTCATTTCCGCATTGTTCATGGCGATGGCCATACTTACCGCACTTAAAACAAACCAGATGTATGCCCTCGTATTCTATTGGCCACTCCTCCAGATTCAACACAAATTTCGACAGCAAGGGCTTCGTAATGTCTATTTCGACACAAATCCTCGCAAATTTCCCCTTCGAGGTAAGGCTTGTTGTAGTGTCGACTTTGATCGGCCGGCCAACTGAGAGCCCAATCTTCGCCAAAAATTCATCCTCAAAGTATTCAATTGGCAGCTTTGGGAATCTTACCCATACAAGTAGTTTTTCGGTCTTGTTCTTCCAAGGGGTGAAGTTGGGTTCCCATTCTTGGACTACCAGATAGTGGTCGAGAATCATCCAGGGGCCTTCGAATTTGGCGAATTCATAATCCTTTAGGGATTCAAACTTGGCTATGTAGTAATCATGGCTAATCGCAATTAGGTCGAAAACCCCCTCTGGTTTCCACATGCGTTGAAGCCTCTGGAGCAGATATGTGTAACTCACCGTCCTACCCAAGACTCGAATAATCAGCGACCGGCGCCACGGCCTCCTGAGTCTCTCTTTCTCTGCTCTGGTTACTGTAATGATCGGGTACTCCGATGTGAAATTAGCGTCCTCCATTGCATCGTCATCTGAGACAATCTCCTCTTCCTGTGGGAGGGGTTCTCTGCCCATCCATGCATTGTGTGGGGTCGCCGCTGGGGTTGTCCATTGGGTTGAATCCGGAGTCATCGCTTCAGCTCTCATCGGCGTTTCCTGAATCGGGTCCTCCACAGTGGTCGGCGAGGGCGTTGCCATGGCCTCACGCCCTCTCTTCGACTTCTTGGTGCTGCGTTCTAACAAATCTTGGTCCTCCGGCGACCGATCGGTCGCCGCCGATGGCGCGGGTTCAGAGAGAGAACTCATTCTTTTGTCCCGTATTATTCTGGATCATTGATGACGAGTTACCCACTTACCAGTAAAAAAAACTCCATTAAAGCCCTCTAAACCGGTAAAAAAAGTGCAATTGAGTCCAAAATGACTTGTTTGACAGGTTACTACTCCTTGAGTTGAAATAAAGTGTAAACTTTTATAATTTTTATCAAATTTGGTCTTGCTATCAAATTAATTTATATTTTAAAAATGATTTAAATAATTTTTAAATAAAAAAATTTTTAAGAAAAAACAAAGAAAAAAAAAAAACAAAACAAAACAAAAGTCGGCAGTCCCTCCTGGGACTGCTGACTTTTTGTATATTTTGTGTTTTTTTTTTAATTATTTCAAAAAATTATTTTTATATTATCAAATTAGGTTTGTAAAATTATTTTAAATAATTTAAAAATAATTATTTTAAATAATTTAAAAAAAAACAAAACGAAAAGGAAAATTACGCTTTTTATTTATAGGTGTGATAGGGTAATTGTATAATCCGTCCCTAAATGTTGATCATACTCACTTTTCATCCTTAAGTTATCATTGATATTGTACTTTTTGTCCATTTACTAATAAAACATTATAGACGAAATTTACAATTTTAATATAATTCAGTGACGAAAAGTGCAACGCCAATGATAACCTAAAGGCGAAAAGTGAGCACGAAAGGTTATGCTCACTTTTCATCGCTGAGTTATACTAAAATTGTAAATTTAGTCCCTAAATTTTATTATTAAAT
>CM008331.1:73603-96364 GCA_002525835.2 Ipomoea batatas
ACAAATTAAGATGATATATTTATATTTTCAGTATCAATAATCATATTGAGTTTCAACTAATATAAATTCATAACTTCTTTTAACCCCTATTAATCTATTCGGGAGAGTACAACTTGTAAAGCACAATGTACACGTTTACAAAAAACGTGACTTTATAACCCATGTTGTTGTTTGGTTCTCTTTTATTCTATTAATAAAAAGAATTGCACCCTAATTTTAAAAGTCTCACCGCTCATGTCCTGAAGACTTTAATTTGGACCCAAATACTTTTACGCGTTTTGGAATACACTAAAAATACACCTACAAAGATGTAATATACTAAAAATATAAATATATCATCTTAATTTGTGAATTCTGATCTATTAGTAATTGGACCAATTTTATATGTCCTTTCTTTATTGTATATATATAATTAATAAGAGTAAAACACGATACCTTTTTGAAAAGAAACAAACTACTACTGCCGCAAAGTTCCTTGGTCGTAGCCCTAAACACGAATAAGCGTATGTACATTCACAACCCATATATATATATATATATATAATAACTTGCAAAGCTAGAAGAGCTAGAAGGAAACATAGTGAAGATATTCACGCCTCCCCTTTTCAAATATATACTCTCCATCGATCGATCTCCGATCCAACTTTAATTTCTTCCTTCTTTTATATATATACATATATACTTCTTTGTTAAAAGTTAGATTAGTTAGCAAGTATGGAAGGATTTGAGGTTAGAAAGCGAGACGAAAGTAGTATTTGTACGATGAAGAAACGGCGGACTAAACGGCCGCGCCACCATGACACGTCGTCGTCGCTTTCATCTTTCAGTGATAATTCCGATCATCGTTCTCTATCCAACCATTCGGGTATCGAGTTCAATAATCATCACAGGGTTGAAGAAGAAGAGGACATGGCCAAGTGTTTAATGCTTTTGTCTCAAGGCCAAGTCAGAAAACCGCCGCCGTCTGCGGCGGCGGCGGGGATGAACAGGGAAGTGTACGAGTGCAAGACGTGTAATCGGGTCTTCCCATCATTCCAGGCTCTCGGCGGCCACAGAGCTAGTCACCGGAAACCAAAGGCGGCGGAACAAAATCAAGAAAGTGTCGAGGACGATGTTACAACGTTGTCGCTTCAAATTCCCGGGCGGGCCGTCGCCGTGAGCTCTCCTCCTCGTAACAAAGTTAGTAATAGGATTCACGAATGTTCAATCTGCGGGGCTGAGTTTAGCTCCGGCCAAGCCTTGGGGGGTCATATGAGGAGGCATAGACCTCTGCCCACCATTAATATTGCCGCTGCTAACTCCGATCAAGAAATCAAGAAGCCCAGCAGGCATCCATTGGCTTTAGACCTTAACCTGCCGGCGCCGGAAGACGATCACCGGGAAATCACCAAATTCCCATTTGCATCCAAGGAACAAGTCATCGTCTTCTCGGCTTCGCCTTTGGTGGATTGCCACTATTGATCATCGTCAATTAACCTCGAATTCTTTTATCTTTCACTGTCAAATTATTAATTGTTACTGCACTTGTTAACGTTTAAGTCCATTGTTATACATTTAAAGGATTAGCAAATATTCATTCTTTCAATTCTTTTTATATACCCGTCAATATTATTAATCTTAAATACATATATAATTGATTGATTATTAGTAATCCTTATGAAAGATGAGATTTTTCAAATTTATTTTTATGGTTCTGATTTTCCAATAATATAACTTGACTCCTAACAATATTATGGCCTGTTTGATAAATGGTTGTTGGCTGATTTGGTTGGCTGATTGGGTTAGAAGGTATGATTTGTTGATAATATTAGCTGATTGTAGAAAGTTGTTTGATAAATTAGCTGTTAGCTGATAGCTATTTGGTATAATTTCTTTTCTCAAAAAGCTAATTGAAAATGCTGTTTTGAATAGCCTTTTGAATTTTAGCATTTTGGAGTTGCAAAAAGCTTATTAACCAAATAACTAATAGTGGTCAAATAAGCCAAAATTGACTGATAGGCTGATTATTTACCAAACAGGGCCTATGGGTTCCGAACTTTAATTGAAACCATTTGTATGATTTTTCAAGTTCTGTTTGTATAGTGCAGAAGTTGATTCAAACCGACTTATGGTCCATATAATATACTATGTACTGTTATGTGAGTGCACGGTTATGGTTAGCAACTATGTCCACATATAGGCACCACCAAGAGTACTAAAATGGGTGGATTAGGTTTTCTTGTTTGATATGCACAAGAATAGAATAAAAGCTGCTAGCAAGTATTATCTGTATCCATAAATGTCTGTTTCAACTATATGCATGACATAATAAATTAAGAGATATGGTTGCAAGTAGCAGCCATTTACGTGTATGTCACTATATCTATCTGCTGTATGTATTACTATTACTATTATTATCATTATGGATCCATCATGACAAAACATATTGTTGTATATGTGACTATGTGATGAGTGTGGTTCAAATATTATATTTTAGTTAGGCTATATTTTCAAGAGATTATAATTAAATACAAAATTCCTTTTCAAGAAAAGAGTTTATTACTATGGTAAAAGTTAAATAGCTAGCTGCACAACATGCTATTCGAACTTATAACATATTTTGATACAAATTGGTCGGATCAAGTGCTTACGACTACGCCAAAAGCTATAGCTAGTAGTGAATGCGCAACTTTATTTCCTTATATTTGCGTAACAATCAATGCTATGTTTCGATTGAAGGATGTTAAACTCGATTCTACGAGCCACCTCTTAACACTACTAGATTTTATATATATATAGGGGCGCACTCATGTGAGAATTGCTATCCAAGAAAGAATTAAGAACTAATCAAAGTCGTCCATCTGAAAAGATCAACAGATCAGAAGCAATTTAAAAAAAAAAATTGCAATGGCCTTTTAAAAAAAAATAAGAGAAAATTGCCATTTTGGTCCAATGACTATTAACATAGTGTTAATTGCTATCCTTGACTTTCAAAAATGTTAATTGAGTACCTTGACTATGCAATTTCTCTCAATTTTGGTCCTGCCGGCCAAATTGCCGGCCAATTATGACCGGAAAACACAAACTCTGAATTGATCCTAAATGGAAAGGGGTAAAATGGTCTTTCAATGTTATGTCAAACTTAATCCAACACCCGTTGACTGCTTTTGTGAATTACCCAAGTGAATTGCCCTAAACTTGACAAATCCATTCTAACCTAATTCACGAAGAACGACAACACAATCGCGAAGAGATAATCGGAAGAAGAGAAAATCGAAGAGGAAATCGAAGAAAGTAAGCAACTTGGTCGCCGTCAGCTGCGTTTGAAGTAGCCTTTCGAGTGGCTATGTCGTCTTCTGCTGGATTTGCGGCCAAACATCACCAAGCAAGTAAGTAATTCGTTTATTCTGCAAACTACCATGAAATTGGCATCTTTCACAGTTATAAACGTTGTTGAATGTATCAGCTGTGTGTGTACAGTTTTCACTTCATAAAAAATGCATTCGTGAATGTGTAGGATTGTGCTGTATATATACTGAGAATATTTAATGTGGGACCAATTTTAGAGTAAAGAGAATTGTTGATAATGGTACTAGTGGGGACCAATATGGTAAAGTAGTCAAGCATTGTGAATGTTTCTACACTTCTGTTGATAAGGTTTAGGGTAAAGCATTAAAGTATTGTTGTGGGGACCAATTTCTGGATAACTATGTTGTGCTCTGTGTATATGGTTAAAAAAACTCAATTGAATGTGGGACCCTTCTGTTTAGCTTTTTGTTGATATGTCATGTGCATATGTTGGACTTATACTGTGTTCTTACTGTTTGAGTGCTTTACAGGGGATGACTTTGTCCCAATGGACATATTTATTTTTCATAATGGAATAATAAATAGGCAAACTGAAATTAAGTATATGGGGGGTGATGTAGAAATTTATGAAGGTGTGCCAGCTAAGGAAGTATGCTTCCAATTCTTCAAGGATAAGGTAAAAGATCTAGGGTATTCTGAAATAGGAGCATACATCTATGCCTTTGCAAATGGTAGCTTGGACTTACTCCAAACAGATATAGATGTTGCAAAAGCTTTAAGTGATGGGGTAAAAGATGGGCAGATGTTGGAGATTTGGGTTGAAACTATGGATGCAAATGATTTTATTGAAGCAGAGGTGAAGGTAGCTGAACCTGAAGGTGAATGGGAATGTGAGGTGGAGGTTGAGGTTCAGAGTTTGAATAAGGATGAGGAGGGTGTTGTTGGGGATAAAAGGGAATCTGACATGGTGACAGAACTGCAAGTAGTGAACCCGAATGATGACATTAACTTTTCTGATGATGCTTCACTAATGGAATCTGACAGTGATGGTGACAGTAAATGGCCTACTTTTAGAGCTGCCACTGACATGAATGATCCCCAATTTACTTTAGGCATAACATTTGCAACCAAACATCAATTTAGAGAAGCAATTCAGAATTATGGTTTCAAAAATGGGAAAGATCTTAGAACTCTTAGAAATGACAAGGAGAGGGTTGTAGTTGAGTGTTCACAACATGGTTGCCCATGGAGAATAGGTTTGAGGAAAGTGCTTAACTCACATTCTTGGAGGATTCTAAACATGGTTGATGTGCATGAGGGTTGTTCATGGGCTTGGGAGAATTCAATGGTAAAAGCAAGTGTGATTGCAAAGAGGTGGGCTAAGGAATTAAAAGACCATCCTGACTGGATGATGAGAAAATTTAGGGATGCAATGTGCAGTAAAGAGGGGTTCTATGTAAGTGACCAACAAGCCTATAGGGCTATTTGGAAGGCAAAGAAGCAAAGAGTTGGTGATGATGAAGACAACTTCAAAAAGATTTGGAATTATTGTGCTGAAATGGATAGGACAAACCCTAAGAGCAGTTGTAAAGTGAAAGTTAGTGCTGAAAATGGGGAGGAAAGATTCTTAAGACTGTACATTTGTTGGGAAGCAAGCAAACTGGGATTCAAACACTGCAGGCCTTTAATAGGTGTGGATGGATGCCACTTGAGATGTGCAACTGGTGGAATGTTGCTGACTGCTGTGACTGTTGATGCTAATGATAGCATTTTTCCACTTGCCTATGCTATTGTTGAAGGAGAGAGGAAAGAATCATGGTCTTGGTTTCTAAGGTTGTTGAAGGCTGATTTGGAGATAACACCAGATGTTGAGGAAGGATTCTGTTTTATTAGTGATAAACAGAAGGGTTTAATCCCTGCATTTATTGATGCCATGCCTAGAGTGGAGCACAGATTTTGTGTCAGGCACCTGCATGCTAATATGAAGGTATCAGGGTTTCAAGGTAAGGCATTGAAAGATGCTTTGTGGGCTTGTGCTAGGGCAACAACTCTGAATTCATACAATGACAATTTAAGAAAACTTAGAGCATTAGATAAAGATGCATATCAGTGGTTAGGTGATAAGTCTCCTACTGAATGGTCTAGAGCTCACTTCTCAACACACACCCATTGTGACATGTTGGTCAACAACATATGTGAGTCTTTTAATGCAACTTTACTTGGGGCTAGGGACAAGCCTATTATAGAATGCCTTGAAACCATAAGGAAGATGCTTATGACTAAATTCTTTGATAAAAGACAAAAAGCAGCAGGTTGGAAATCTTTGATCTGCCCAACAATTGTTGGAAAGCTGAAGAAAATTGAGAAAGAGGCAGCAGGGTATTTGGCAACCCAATGTGATTTCTTTAAGTTTGAGGTGAGTCAGCTGTATGGGGACCAACAGGAGGTGGATTTGGAAAGGAAAACTTGTTCCTGTAGAAAGTGGGAGTTGACTGGGGTGCCTTGCAAGCATGGAGTATGTGCAATCTGGAAAAAATATGGAAAGGGGGCTTTGTTTGATTTTGTTCATCCATGCTACTCAAAGGAGAGTTATTTGAAGATATATAGTTGCTCCATTAACCCTATGGCAGGCCCTTCTGAGTGGCCAGTGAGTACCAAAACACCCCCTCTGCCACCTATGTATTCTGCCAAGGTGGGGAGGCCTAAGAAGCTGAGAATCAGGTCTGCTGGTGAGGTTGAGCCACCCCTAAGTCAAGATGGGATTTCTATATCAAGGAGACATATCCAATTGCATTGTGGGATTTGCAGACAGGCTGGACATAACTCAAGGAAATGTCCATCAAATCCAAATCAAAAGGTAACAAGTTAGAACTCCAATTGTAATGTTCCATTTGATTTGTGTTAAAATTGTAACTAACAGTTTTCTATTTTTCAGTTGAAGCCAAAGAAAAGAGTGATTTATACCACTAAACAGATCCACATTCACATTTCTAGCAAANACAAGTATGGAAGGATTTGAGGTTAGAAAGCGAGAAGAAAGTAGTATTTGCACGATGAAGAAACGGCGGACTAAACGGCCGCGCCACCATGACACGTCGTCGTCGCTTTCATCTTTCAGTGATAATTCCGATCATCGTTCTCTATCCAACCATTCGGGTATCGAGTTCAATAATCATCACAGGGTTGAAGAGGAAGAAGACATGGCCAAGTGTTTAATGCTTTTGTCTCAAGGCCACGTCAGAAAACCGCCGCCGCCGTCGTCGCCGCCGTCTGCGGCGGCGGCGGGGATGAACAGGGAAGTGTACGAGTGCAAGACGTGTAATCGGGTGTTCCCATCATTCCAGGCTCTCGGCGGCCACAGAGCTAGTCACCGGAAACCAAAGGCGGCGGAACAAAATCAAGAAAGTGTGGACGAGGATGTTACAACGTTGTCGCTTCAAATTCCCGGGCGGGCCGTCGCCGTGAGCTCTCCTCCTCGTAACAAAGTTAGTAATAGGATTCACGAATGTTCCATCTGCGGGGCTGAGTTTAGCTCCGGCCAAGCCTTGGGGGGTCATATGAGGAGGCATAGACCGCTGCCCACCGCCGATCAAGAAATCAAGAAGCCCAGCAGGCATCCATTGGCTTTAGACCTTAATCTGCCGGCGCCGGAAGACGATCACCGGGAAATAACCAAATTCCCATTTGCAGCCAAGGAACAAGTCATCGTCTTCTCGGCTTCGCCTTTGGTGGATTGCCACTATTGATCATCGTCAATTAACCTCGAATTCTTTTATCTTTCACTGTGAAATTATTAATTATTATGCACTTGTTAACGTTTAAGTCCATTGTTATACATTTAAAGGATTAGCAAATATTCATTCTTTCCATTTTTTTTTTTTATATATACACATATCAATAGTATTCAATTCATCTTAAATACATATATAATTGATTGATTGTTAGTAATCTCGATGAAAGATGAGATTTTTTAAATTTATTTTTATGGTTATGATTTTCCAATAATATAACTTGACTCCTAACAATATTATGGGTTCCGAACTTTAATTGAAACCATTTGTATGATTTTTCAAGTTCTGTTTGTATAGTGCAGAAGTTTAATTGAAACCATTTGTATGATTTTTCAAACCGACTTATGGTCCATATACTATGTATACTGTTATGTGAGTGTACGGTTATGGTTAGCAACTATGTCCACATATAGGCACCACCACGCTAAGAGTACTAAAATGGGTGGATTAGGTTTTCTTGTTTGATATGCACAAGAATAGAATAAAAGCTGCTAGCAAGTATTATCTGTATCCATAAATGTCTGTTTCAACTATATGCATGACATAATAAATTAAAAGATATGGTTGCAAGTAGCAGCCATTTACGTGTATGTCACTATATCTATCTGTTGTATGTATTACTATTACTATTATTATCATTATGGATCCATCATGACATATTGTACTGTTGTATATGTGACTATGTGAATGTGTGGTTCAAATATTATATTTTAGTATAAGCTATTTTTTCAAGAGATTATCATTAATTACAAAATTACTTTTCAGATCAAGAGTTTATTCGAACTTATGACATATCTTGATACAAATTGTCCGAATCAAGTGCTTACGACTATGCCAACAGCTATAGCTAGCAGCGAATGTGCAACTTTATTTCATTATATTTGCGTAACAGTCAACGCCACATTTTGATTGAAAGATGCTAAACTCGGCTCTTCAAGCCACCTCTTAACGCTACTAGCTAGATTTTATGTGTGTGTGTGTGCGTGCGCAAATAATTTACCTTTCACATTCGGTGCAACTAATGATAGCGTTAGGTGCACGCACTTAATATTGTCGCACTCTATGATATTGTTAAGCGCACAACATAGTGTTACTACTAGCACTTAAAAGTTCAAGTGTACTTTATATTGTTACATTCTATGAATTTGTTACTTGCACTCCATTGGGTTATCACTTGCATTTTAAAGTTTGAGTTATTTACAAAAAAATGTTACCGTATTTTTTAAAAATATTTTTGATCCATTATATCTTTCGAGATGGATGGTTCTGATTGGTTCTCGTTCTCTCTAGCGTGCATGTTTTTATTTGATCCAAATCCTCTATATATATATACATTTTTCTACTTTTTGTACAAAAAAAAAAAAGAATTATATTATTGAATATAATAGGATTGTGTGATGAGTGTGGAAAACAATGTGGTTGATCATAGCTGTGAAGGTACGTCACGAAGGTGTGGTGTCGTCAAGTGGTAGGAATAATATATGTTGTTTCTGGCTAGATGGGTAAGGACAGCTTACTGGCTTGCATATTTTTCTAGCGTTTTAAAGCTCCTATTTTTGGTATCTGTCTTATCTCATTGGAGTTCCTTTCATGAAATGGGCATCTACCTCTTCACCTCAAACTTGGCAAAAAGTGTTACGGTTAAATTCTCTAATCTTTTAAGATATGATATCTTGTTACTATTTAAAGTACCACAAATCAATAATGACCAATATCGTGTTGTTTTAATTTTAATATTGTAGGAACCATATGTCCTATAGGAAGACCAATAAATGTGGGTATTGGATGGCCTCATTCGGTAACTCCTCATCGGATTCCAAGTCTTAGAAGGTAGTCATTCTAAGGGGATTGGTTCACTACTTACTAATGATGCAATAGGAATTGTTTGGTCTAGTTAGATTTTTATAGTCTTTTGTCGTTTTTTTTAAATTTATTTTAATAATTTTTTAATAATACATTTGGCGGGCCCGTCGTCTACGAATAAGGTGGGGGCAGGTACGGGCCCAAAATATCAAAGCCCGCCCCACCCTTTTCGCGAGGTGGGGCGGGCTAAGCCCGTTTTGACGGCTCTAATATCAATGTAAGATTATATAGGAGATGTTGATGCATATGTAATTAAATGTTGAATTTGTGTATTTAAATCGGTAATTCAATGTATATGAATACAAGATAATATATGAGATATTGATTTTAATATAATTGTCATTAAAATAAATGTTTGCAATTTTGTAAAAATGCTAGTCTAAATAAATACTACTTTTGGTTTAAATTTCTCTAAATCTTTTTAATTGTCTTTCGGGTAGCATTGTTATTGTCTACATCTTCAATACTTGTTTTATTCTTTATTTATTTATTTATTGGTAATGTGTCATGGACATGTCAAGTCAGGCATGCCGACTCGATTAGATTTGGGGAGTTTGTCGCTAGTCTTGGACATGACTATGAAAGGGACCGATGCGATTCGAAGGGCACAATTGGTCAGGAGCTATTGTCGTTCCCCTAATGAGCCTATGGTATGGTGAAACCAGTTTGGCACATATGCGAGTAAGGCTGGTCCGCGGGATGTGCTCCACCAAACTCTATGCCTGTAACAAAGTACAATTTTTCTACACCGATCCTCATGCAACCACAGGTTCTCGAATTTGAATTTCTTCCTCAGACATGTGGTCACTTAGTGGAGCTTTAAGACTGGTGGAAACGTAACTTCAAAANTTTTTTTTTGGTTAATAAAAATCTATGGATTTTGGGGATGAAGATGAACTGGTTGCTGTGCAAAGTCTCAAATATGGAAAAAAAAAATTGCAGGGGTAATCAGGGAGAAGGAAGCTAAGGGTAGAATAGTCCAACCAGCTCAATCTTTCTTCCAATCAGCAACGGAAAACAAAATACCAGGTGGAGGCTCAGAATTTGTTTTCCTCATATTTGAGGAATTAGTTTTCCAATGGAAAATAATTTTCATGAACCAAACACCAGCAAACATGCTTTTCCTCAAGTTTTTGGAAAATATTTTCCTTGGAAGTGCTTTTCCGGCGAACCAAACATGGCCTAGGTAAACCCAATTCGCTCCAATCGAGAGTTGAACTTGTAACATTATTGTGATTATAAAGTGAATAGTCTAACTAATTTGGATGAGTGTCGACCTATAAAACGCATCATAGAAACTTCTATTAATTTAATTATATTGTATTTGCTTATTCAAAAAAAAATTATATTGTATTTGCATGTTATATAGTTTCACAAATATGATTTGGTAAAATCTTATAATTAAAAGCGTTTAGATTAAAAGATCATAGGCACATAATTCAAATGCATTTAACATTTTAACATTTCAATTTTCAATGGCATATATATTATTGACTTATTGTGATATATTCTTAGGTCAATTAATATAAGAAATTTAAAAATTTAATAGAGTTTATTAACGAAAGGGTCCCTCGGCTATTACGAAATTACCAATTTGGTCCTCAACAATTTTTCTTGCCCAATTAAGTCCTGATTTAACGGTTGTTTAACACCAAAATAAACGGAGGACCAAAATGATTAAATTTTTCAAAGTCTAAGGACTCAATTGGACAAAAAAATTGTCGAAAACCAAATTGGTAATTTCGCAATAGTCGAAGGACCATTTCGGTAATAAACTATTTAATATTTTAGTTGAAAACGAGCATTTAGTAATAAGCATTTAGTTCAAGTATGTCTTAATCTTCATCATGCTTGATGAGCTGGTTGATCATGATTTGATATGTATCTTTTTTTGAAGTAAACAGCAACCACACGTTCAATTTAATAGGAACTAAGTTGAGACAATGACGGTCAAATTTGTCAGGTTGTTGACTAACTTGGCAAGAATAATGTTACAAGATTAATTTTTAGAGAAGTGATACATTGACCTTCTTAGTTTGAACTAATCAGCTATACATAACTTAGTTTGATTTATCTCATTGTGATCTTTTGACAACTAGATCGGAATGCAATGCAACATTTACCCAATACAGAGGAATTAACTAATTACTTTTTTTGGACCAGACTAAAAGCCTAAGACCTCTATCAAAACATGAACCACAAGATTTACTAATCTCAAAACATGACAATACTTATCCACCTAATCAAAGACAAATAATCTCTAATGAGAAAACCCACATAAGAGGAATCATTTAATCTAGCATTAATACGTTTGCATAAGTTTAAACAATCCTTACACGCAATCCAACTCTACAATGATGTTAGACATTGATCCTTTAACTTCTTTATAGGCCAATACTATCTAGAATTATTTATTTTTACTTTTATTATATTTTTAATTTTTCTTTTTGAGTGTAAATTAATGATGGAAATCAAGCATTATTGAGCTAAAGTGTTAATTTTACTTTGGTGGCGGGTTAATGGCTTTTTGGGCCCGCTTTTAAGGATTGTTTTGTTGGGTCGGACTGCAGGCCCTACAGATGGTCAATGCGTGCCTTTCTAGGAGAGAAAGTACGTTTTGGTGCAATCTTTATATCGTGGACGATCGTCTATAGTGCATTATGAACACTGATCTAATATACAGAATTTGATTTTATAAGATACATAATTCATGTTTATAATACACATACAAATAAACACGATATAATGGATATTAATTTTATGCATTATGAATATGAATTATGTGTATTATGAACATAAATTCTGTGTATTATGTTAAGCGTCTGTGTCTTCAACTATAATGAACTGTCTTTAAATTTACTTCTTCAAATATTGTACTATTATTTTTTTATCAGACAAAATTGTTCTTACACAGTCTTGCTATTTCTGCTCAATATTTCCTCGGAGTGTCGCGGTTTTCGAAGTCCTAATTTGAGCCTTCGGTGCCAGTGTCGTGTTTGATCGTCTCTGTTGTAGAATCCAAGAAGAACACCCAATGTGTTAACGGAGATGTGGTGGTCATCATTGAAAAGACGGAATCGGATCGTGGGGCTTCTTAGGTCTCCAACTACCCTTGTCACTCCAACGCTTGCAACAAATTCATGGACCAGAGGTGCATAAGTTTCAGAGCGCCATCCAAAAATAGTGCTCTAGTAAGGTTGATGGATAAGACGCTCGACCCCTTATCTGCATTCGAAAGAGTTCAGTGTAGACAGATCAATGTAATTCCATTGGATGACCGAACGTTGTAAGAGATAATAGAATCGGGCTCTCATGCTTGGACTCATTGTAAATTCCCTGTTTGCAGCCTAGACTTCCTCATAGGTAGAGGGTAATAAACTAATAGGTATGGTGGTGGAGGGTAAGCATAGGTAGAAGAGGGGTAATAGGGATATGATTGGGGTGGAGTATATTTCCATGGATTACCCGGCCTCATGGTGTGAGTAACCATGAGATGCATATAAGCACTCATTGGCAAGCTTTCAATTGATTTTCAACAAAAGTTCCTTGCACAAAGCTTAGCAAACCACAAGTCTTTTGCAACTAAAAGTAGTTGCAAGTGAGCAACAAGATATACAAGACGAATAAGTTCACTTCTCCAATCAAGTAACCAAAAACAAGAAAAGAAAACAAGCAAAAAGAAAAACAATTCAAGAACTCTTAACAAGCAACTTCCTAAATGTCAAAACACAATTCAAAAACCGTTTGCCATCCCTGGCAATGGCGCCATTTTGATGTTGTTAGTTTAGTGGTGGTGGAATGTAGGTGATAAAACGAGGAAAAAGTTCTTCGAGTGTCGTGGTCTCAAGGATGGCAAATTAGAGTCGAATTACGTGTGGGCATTTAGAAGGTTAAGAGGTAAGAGTTACTAGAACTACTAGAAGGCACTTGAATCATAGGCGAGGAAATTGCAATGGTAAATTGAAGGAAAACAATTAAGAAGAACGAGAGGTTGAATGCCTTAACTAGCCTTTGCGATTGATCTAACTATGGTGATTCTAGACAATGACATTCGGGCTTAATCACGGGAGCCCACGGTACCATCACAGAGCGGCGTCACACTCGGACTCCCAAGTCCTCATTCGGTTGGGGCATTTCGTCGAACATGTGGTCTACCACTCCTCTCGGGCTTCATCCTTCCGGATTAAGGGCGGGGATGTGGTTGATTTGGACTCGTGAGGATCCACTATCGTGCAACCCACACTTTCACTAAGTCTACTACCTATCCCGGCCGGAAATAGAAGCAAATCGTAAAGAACACCAACCACACAAGACTAGCACCCTACTTCATCATTTCCACAATCAAATGGAAGAATTTAAACTCATCAGTCACAAAAGCTAATTTGGGGCAAACAATCCCCTCAACTAATATACATAAACATCATTTAAATCAAAAGAGCAAAGCAATAGAAAATGACAATAAAATCAAAAAGAAATAGCAATGCAATGAACAAAAGCAAGAGTAGAGTAGAGATACCTATTCAATCCAAGAAATCTATTACATCTTCAATTCCATGGCATCAATCTAGCTAGATCAACCCTTAATTAAGAAATCTAATACTAGGGGTTGTGGGGAATTTCCCCCAAAGGGGAGAGAACTTCAAATCAGATCTAAACTAAATTGGGGATCCCCTCAAAAATGCTGGGGAATGGATTAAATAGTCCTCCAAAAGTCAAATCCCGAAATTACCCTTAATGACCCCATCCACGCCAGGTCTACGCGTGGAGGCCTGGCGTGGAACCTTACTGGAATTTTTCCACGCCACTTCCACGCGTGAGAGAGGCGTGGACCTTCCCATGCCAGCTTCATTCCTTCGTTTGTTCCTTCCTTCCTTTGGCCCCGGGTCCTGTTTTGCCTGCGGGAATGACTTCAAAACACAACATAAAGTGGAGTTTGCAAGTTTGATCACATCAGAGTCTATTACGCATGAAATGATTACAAATGGGTGAAGAAATCGTGCATTAACGTCCCTAAACTGACCCTAAACTCGACTATTCTTGGCGCTTATCAGTAACATTGTCGTTGTCTTCATCTTCAGTATTTGTCATCTTCCTTTTTATTGGTAGTGTGTTATTTGAAATTGGGTTACTGTTGGTAGCATAGATGACAACGTCATGCAATGAGATTATGATGTAGAAGCTATGGATTTTCCTTGTTATGTATATGACTAGATCTTAGTTGTACTATGAACCCTTGATCTTGCAAACGCCTGTTGATATTTTGTAGTGGTAGTTTGTTCCCCTACATGTCTCATGTGGAAGTATTAAATAAAATATTAATATTTATTATATTTGTATATGTTCATGAGTAATACCTTTTGTTCTATTTTCATAACTTGTTACTTGCTAGTATCAACAATAACTCTGCAGGTAGTATATTGATGTTACAATGCGTCCAGTTTCATAAAAAATTTTCACATTCATTTTGCACATATTCATTGTCAACTTCATATTTTTAGAATTAGTAGGATTTAGTGTAGTACTTGATTTGTGTGTGTTTTAATTTTTTATTGAATTGATATTAACCTTCGAGTTAAATTGTTTTCTACTTTGTGCATAATTTTTTTTTTAAATAGTGACTACATCCTATATACCAAGTATTTTTGTTGTGAAGGTTGATGTTGATTTTACATGTAATCTAAGTAGGTTGAGTCAAGAAAATGAAATAAATTGTAAATTTATATTAGTTCTAATATATTTAATTAATGCACAATAAGTATTTTACATACAGGATAAATGAATAAATCAACGATAGCTATTTTGAAATTTCTTCATTTTCTAGGTTTGCCAAATTGATTGCAACATAGTTGTAGTCTCGACATCTTTTCAATGCATCAAGTGTGTTACAATGTTCTATTGTCCTACATTGACAGTTTTAATAATGAGTTTTAAATGTACATATGTAAGATAATGATATAATTAACATTTACATATTATTATCAACATAAAAGCATACCAGTTCTTTAGGTGTTCTGCTCGAGGTTCATTTGGTTCAACCATTATTATTGAATGAGTTATTGTATATAAAGGCATCCCTAGCTTAAGGAATAAGATTAGATAAAGTAGTAAAAATTTAAAAATTTTAAATATGATGTAGTCCAAAGATATTACGATGTAGTTTCCTGCTTCAATTTGTTGGGTTATTTGAATACTCTCATTGTCAACAAATCCCCTAAATATTTAATATGATTGGCTTCAAACTATTTTTTTTTATTTTTTTATGTCATTAATAAAATACTTGGTAAAATAAATATATAACATTATTTTGTATTATAACTTTGATATTTAATTATAAGATAGTGTAAAAAGAACATAATGGACAATGTAATGAATATCTATTGATGAATTTGAATGTAAATAATCTTTGCATTAGAGAAAATAAAGACAATATAATTAATGGAATTATTTTTCTTATTTAATTTATTGATAATAAAATTTTTATTTTGTTTAAAATAAAGGCATTGTAGACACATAATTCTAAATTTAAAACATTCATATGTATCATTTTTTGTTGTAACTACTAATTTATTTAATTCAATAAGAGTAAACTAGAGTGATCTCGCTTCAATTTGTTGGGTTATTTAATATAATTAGTTTCAAACTACTTTTTTTTTTCATGGTATTACCGTATTAATAAAAAACTTAGTAAAAATAAATATATAACATTATTTTGTATTATAACTTTGATATTTTTTTTTGAAAACTTATAACTTTGATATTTAATTACAAGATAGTGTAAAAAGAAGATTACGGACAATGTAATGAATATCAATTAATTGATAAATTTGAATGTAAAGAATCTTTGCAATAGAGAAAATAAATTAAAGACAATATAATTAATGAAATCATTTCTCTTATTTAATTTAATTTATTGATAATGAATAATTTTTTCAAATAAAGACATGGTAGATACATAATTCTAAATTAAAAAAATACATATGCATCATTTTTTGTTGTAGTTACTAATTTATTTAATTTAATTAGGGTAAAACAGAGTGAGGAACATTTTTTTTTGAAGGCAAACTCAACGAGTATATCGATTAAAATAACGAAGAAATCGAGTCAGGAGGGACATTGTCCCAGTACAAAATGCAAACCTGCGAGGCGGCTGCTGTCGCGGGATTATGAGCAATAGAATTCGCTAATCTAGGAACATGAGAAATATGACAGAAAGAAAACGAAGCGATATCACTTCTGCATGTATCTAAAAACAGCCCAACATATGAGTAGTGTGGAGACCGTAGATTCCTCAAAGGATTGCAGAGCTGGTAGTAGTCCGTATGTACGTTCACCGCCTCCACTCCCCTACTGGTAAGCCATCGAAGTGTCTCCTTGCAAGCAATCGTCTCAGCCATAAGAGGTGAGAAGCAATCCCGAACAGGCCCAGCGCAAGCAGCTACGAACTCCCCTCCAGGTGCCAACAGCACCGCTCCAAAGGTTGCTTTTAAGGTCGCAGGGTCGTAGCTTGCGTCGAAAAAACACGTTTGTTGAGTAGTTTGTGAGACGTGAGCAGCAACAGAATGGTCCGTGACGTTGAGCTGTTGGGGCTGATTTGCAATTCTTCATGCATGTAAGGAATTTGCCGCGGATGCTACAGATCTCTTCGGTGACAGCAGATAGGCCTCCCACACAACACAGTTTCTGGCATGCCAAATATGATAAATAACACCCACTGCCAAAGAAACATCCTCCTCAGTCAATGTACATAACATATTAGAAAACCAGTCAATAAAATTGTTGCCAACAATGCTTGAACAATTTAAGTGTGATTCATGCCAAACTAGTTGTGAAAAATCACACCAAATTAAAGCATGCATTGTGTCCTCATGAGTTAGTCCACACATTGGGCATGAAGGTTCCACTTCCACCCTCTTTAAGATCAAGTTTGTGGTGACCGAGAGGATATCATTTAGAGCTCTCCACAGAAACATTTTCCACTTAGGGGGAACTTTTAATTTCCATAGAGGAATCCACGTGCCCGAATTGATTTAGGGGCCATCATAATTCCCAACAATACTTCTATAGCCATTACTAACTGAATAACATCCCCTTGGATCACCATACTAGTACCATGAGTCCTCATAGTCCGGGGAAATAGGGATCCTCGTGATACGGAGTACATCGGTAGGCATAAAGATGTCAGTCAAAATAGACTGATCTCATGAACACGAATGCTCTACGATCAGGCCAGAAACAAGAGAACCGCTCAACTGGGCTGGCATGGGGGTGTGAATCATCAGATCTGCATCATCAGGGAGCCACGGGTGACCCCAGATTAGTGTTGAATTTCCATTCCCAATTCTCCGCCTAACACCCCCACAAACAAGCTCATGTGACGCCATAATACTCCTCCAACAATAGCTTGGACAACTACCAAGCGTAGCATCAATAAATGAGGATTTTGGGAAATACCTGGCTTTATAAACTCTAGCCACAAGGGAGTGGGGCATTGTTAAGAAACGCCAAGCTTGTTTACCTAGCATTGCCAGGTTAAAAGCACGGAGCTCCTTGAAGCCCAAACCTCCAAACTTCTTGGGCACACATAGTCGATCCCAAGCCTTCCAATGAATTCCTCTGTCAGCTCCAGAACTCCACCAGTACTTATTCATGGTCCTCTCAATTGACTGGCAAACAGACTCAGGGAGTAAAAAAATGCTCATTGAGAAAGTGGGCATTGCCTGAGCCACACTTTTCAATAGAATTTCCTTACCTGCCTGAGACAAAAGCCTTTTATTCCACGAACATATCCTTTGCCTGATTTTATCCTCAATATAAGATAATGCAGCTCTTTTTTTCTCCCTACAAAGGCAGGTAGCCCCAGGTATTTACCAAAATTTTGAGCCTGATCAACATTTAAGACCCCCGCCACCTCATCTCAAGCACTCATAGAGGTATTCTTGCTGAAACAGACACTGGACTTAGAATAGTTCACTGCCTGACCAGACAACTCCTCATAAAGATCCAGACACTGCTTCACCGCTCCTGCTTCTTGGACATTTGCTTTAAAAAACAGTAGGCTATCATCTGCAAAAAACAAGTGAGATATCGGAGGGGAACCTCTTGCTACCCTACAACTAGGGGTGAGCAAAAAAACCGGACCGACCGAGAAACCGATGACCGATAACCGAACCGACCGAAAATTTCGGTTTTCGGTCGGTTATCGGTTACGGCCTTAAAAAAATTTCAGTCATTTTGGTTTTTCGGTCGGTTATCGGTTTTGGACCAAAAAAACCGAAACCGACCGAAAAATCGAGGAAGAAACTAATATTTTTTTTGTATTCCAGTAACCCATTAGGTTTAATAATCATTTTTATAATTATGTTAGTTTGTTTTTAGCCTTTTACTGCCACTTATCCCAAAGCCCAACACACATTGAATATGTATATAACCAAATACTAAATCCACTAATTCCACTAATAACCTAATATTGTCACAGCCGTTGAGCACTAAATCCACTAATATGGTAATTCCATTTCCCCTCTTCATCTTTCTGCACTTCTGCCTGCTGACTGCTACGCGACCTGCGAGGCTGCGAGTAACAACTTCAGCCTGAGTTCCCAGCTCCCTACTCTACGTCGTTGACATGCGATCTGCGAGTAACAGGTGAATGAGGAATGTCTCGAAGCAAACAATTCCCCATTGAAACCGACAGTTAAACATGTAATATTTATTACTTATGAGCATTTTTATGTGATATGTGTTTTTAGTATTAAATTTTTGGAGTTTAGACTAATATTTCTAAGAAATTACAGTCTGCAAGGTATTTAAACTCGGTTAAAAATAACTGACCGTAAACGACCGAAAATTTCGGTTTTCGGTCGGTTCGGTTATGAGTATTGATTCGGTTATTTCGGTCGGTTATGGGAAGGGTAAATTTTTTTCGGTTATTTCGGTTATTAACCGAAAACCGACCGATGCTCACCCCTACCTACAACCATGAATGGAACCATTCTCCTGGGCATTATGGAGTAGCAAAGAGAGGCCTTCCGCACAAATGATGAACATGTATGGGGATAGGGGGTCCCCCTGACGTAGCCCTCTTGAAGGAATAACCTGACCACTACTACTTCCATTAACCAAGAAGTTATAAGAGACAGTAGTAACACAGAGCATAATCAAGTCCACCCACCTCTCATTAAAGCCCAAGGCCTCCAACATACGTCGTAGGAAGGGCCATTCCATACGATCATATGTTTTAGCCATATCTAATTTCAATGCACCACATCCCACAACACCACATTGTTTTCTATTCAGAAAATGCCCCACCTCTACGGCCAGCAGGATATTATCTGTGATTAACCTGTTTGGAATGAAAACACTCTAAGACTCCGAGATGATACCGTCAAGCAGGTGTTTCATCCTGTTTGCCAACATTTTCGCCATGATCTTATACACCACATTACACAATGCTATCTGTCTGAGGTCAGACACGGATTCGGGGATGTTCTTCTTGGGAATCAACACAACATTGGTTTCATTCAAACTAGGCGGGAAAGCACAGGAGTTTAGACAGTTTAACACAAAAGCTGACACATCTTCACCCACCACATCCCAATAATGTTGATAGAATCTCGGGTTCATCCCATCGGGTCCAGGGGCCTTTTCAAGGTACATGGAAAACAAAGCTGCTTTGACTTCCTCCGATGTAAAGGGACGCAATAAAAGTTCATTGTCAGCCTGAGAGACCCGGGAGGTAATGGATCCAAAGAAATCCCCGGCAGGGGCAGAACCACCCGACTAAAAAATATCATTAAAATAAGCCAGCACAACTGGCTTCACAGCTTCCCCCTCAACCCATGTCCCAATATCATTTTTAAGTCTAGACAAAGTATTTTTCTTTTTTCGAGCAGAGGCATACCTGTGATAAAACCATGTGTTTGCATCAGCTCCCTTCAGCCAATGCTGCTTGGCGTGTTGTCTCCAAAAGGTATCCTCCTGGGCTTCTAAGCGGGCCAGCTGATCCTCCAGGTTTTTGAACTCAGCCAGAGAGGCCGGGTCCCTGCGGTTACGAATAGCTTGCTGGCTTCTGCGTAGGGTTCTAATTCGTTCTCCGGATTTATGAAAATGGTCCCCACCCCACTTCCACATCCTCTCACCACACAGACGCAAACAGCCCATAAGATCAGTCGACCTCCCATCCCTCCAAGCATCCTCAACCACTCCTCTACACCCCTCATCATGCAGCCAAAGCCATCTCGAACCTGAAGCCCCTCGAGGCTCTTACAGTCTGACGGTCAGCTGGGTCTACACATAAGAAAATAGCTGAGTGATCTGAAGTGTGTGTCAGGTTATTCTCAACATACGCACCGCTCAATAGTGAGCACCAACCTTCAGTTGCTAACACTTTGTCTAGCCTCTCCTCCATCCAACCTTCAGTACCCTTTCCTCTCTCCCAAGTGAACTGATAACCCCACATAAGCAGCTGGGCCAATCTACATTCATCAACTACTTCCCCAAAACCCGAAAGGAGATTATTCGGGTGAGGGTTTCCACCTCTATTCTCCGACTGGTATAAGAGATCATTGAAATCCCCTAACACGACCCAAGGCAGTTGAGAATGTAGGGCTAAAGACCTGAGTAAGTCCCACGAGTCCTTCCTCTTTACCCGCTCAAGGTAACCATAGAAACACGTCATCCGCCACAAGGAACCCCCATGCGTAACCTCTACATCAATGTGATTACGCGAATAACTCAACAGTCGTGCCGTGCAATTCTTCCTCCAATAAAGTGAAAGTCCTCCACTCAAACCAACAGACTCAACATAAAATAAACCTTCGAACCCAAGCTTGACACGGAGTCGCTCTGCATGCCCCCGGTCAACCTTGGTTTCCATAAGATACAAGAACTCAGGCTTCTTACGGGACACGAGGTCCACAATTTCGCGAACTGTACGTGGATCGCCCAAGCCACGACAGTTCCAGCTGATGATGCTCATGATGACGGGCGGGCCTGTGAAACAGAGTGAGGAACTTAATTATGCGAAATTTGATTGAGATAGGTTTCAAACCTAAGACTTTTTTTTATTGAAATCAATGAGTAAGTTAATAATTAAGGATAAATTTGAAAATTTCAAAGAAAAATAAAAATCTAAACAATTGAAACATCTGTTTAATTTAATAATTTGACTGTCATTTTTTTCTTTTCATTATAGGCCTAATTGTTTTTCTTCTCATTATAGGCCTTTTTTTTTCTTCTCATTATAAGCCTAAATTTTTATTTCTTTCTCTTATAACAAAATTTAACGTGGTGATTGTATTCGGTATCATTATGTAATATTAAAAAAAAAGTATTTTGTACGTTATTTCACTTTATTTATTTTTTAAATTGGCGATGGTATTTGGTAGCTTGGTATTGTCGATTTCGATAGAAACTTCAAACTTTTATCTGATGCGAGAAGTTTCGTAGTGGGTTCACGATCAATCAGATTCTTCGGGCTTGTTTTTATATATACTATATAATTACATATAAAGGCACACTTCAATACTTATCCCAACTTTTATTTTATTTTATGCCAATTTATTCTTGAAGTAAAGCACAGTTTATGACGTACAAGGGTAGTTTTTTAATTTTTTTTTTGACAAAAATGTGGAATTGTTTACTTAACGCCTACCTTTCAGTACGATATAATTATAGAGGGATAAATTATGGTGATTCAATCGATCAATAAATGTTAAAATTTTGCTCATTGTGCATAAGAAGTCCTTGATTTAAAAGATTGCTCCTACATTGTCAATTTTAATTTCTTAAAATGATCATATCTTATTGAAAATACTTTCTCAATATAATGGAACACAAAGAGTCAACAACGCTTCTACTGAGTCTCAATCTCATGACCTCCTATGTGGGAGAGTCACTACATGCCATCTGAACACAAGGTGCTTGGCAATTTCAACATATTGTTATATTTTGTCCTTTAATTGTTCATTATATTGCACTTTTAGTCCTTATTGTTATATAATTATGAAACCCCGTTAGTAAACTTTTCTTAATGACGTTATTTTGTCATTTATAATCAATATTCATGGTTAAAGTTTCACTGTCTCTACGAGAATATTATTTTAATAGTGAATATTAATTCCAAATAATAAAAATAACCTCATATATTAATGAAATTTGACAATTATGTAATACTAGGGACGAAAAGTGCAACAATTGATGGGCCAACTTGTTTAAATCCTACCCAATTGTAAACCCAAACATTAAATCATAATTTTGAATACTCATTTTTTTACTATACTTGGTAAAAAAAAGTAAACATAATAGCTTACTCTACAAAATCTTCATACTTATGAAAATCAAAATAAAATCTCTGAAAAATGTGTAAGTGAAATTTTTGACAGGTCTAAATAATCCAAAATACATAATATGTACATTTAGATACAATAAGTGCATTTTTTAATTATAATACAATTTTTTAGGACTCATTATAAAAAAATTAAAAAAATTTAGAGGACTATTTGTGATATCTTTAGAGAAGTTGGATGACATATTGTGATAAGTTTGTAACTTGAGGACCAAAATTGATAGCATCGCAAATTCAGAGGACTATTAGTTATAGTTTAGAGAAGTTAGAAAATTTATTATGATAGACTTCTAAGTTGAGGATCAAAACTGATAATGTCTCAAAGTTGATTACATAACTTTTTTCATTTGATATTTTTTTGTTATCGTGTGCGTATTTGTAACTAGTATATTAAAAAAAGTCTAAATAATAATAATAATAATAATAATAATAATAATAATAATAATAACAATATATATCACCTTTATTTATATTTTT
>CM008331.1:115579-129816 GCA_002525835.2 Ipomoea batatas
TGAGTTAAGAATCCCCCGATAGACGGGTGAGACAAGATTAGTACTTGCGGAGCCCAACCATAGAGGACAAGCCCTTGTTGCTCTTTAACTCTTTCCTCGTACTTTTCTTGGCGAAGCCAGTTTTGAAACTCATCAGACATGTACCTGTAACTTTGTAAGTACTTTCCCACATATTATATAATATAATATGATTTTTTTTTAATACCATATAATATAATATAATATATTGTATTATTAGTATTGTGGTTAAGTATGGCAATGATTTAGTTCGAACCGAACTGGACACTATTAGAGCCGAACCAAAATGGAAACAGACTGTACGTTTTGGTTCCAGTTCCAATTTAAGAAATTCTGGAACTGAAACTGCCTGTTCCGACTCCATAATTGAAAAAAAACAAAAAACAAAAAAACAAAAAAACAAAAAAAAAAAAAGCCTGTGGCCAGCAGGCCACTTCCAGTGGGCAGTCTACTGGTACAAAGGAACCTCTGGCCTTTGTGCCAGTTTGTGGTCATATCTACTTTGTTTAAAAAGATCATATATTTTCATATACCCACTTTTTTATCTTTATTTACTAGTTCAGTAGTTCTAAATCATATATACTCC
This sequence comes from Ipomoea batatas, assembly GCA_002525835.2. Classification (NCBI taxonomy): domain Eukaryota; kingdom Viridiplantae; phylum Streptophyta; class Magnoliopsida; order Solanales; family Convolvulaceae; genus Ipomoea; species Ipomoea batatas. The sequence continues at coordinate 116,184 of CM008331.1, forward strand.
ATTGTTGGAACTAATTAAAAAATTAAAGAAAAAAAGGGACAAAATATCACTGTCAGGGAAGCATAGAATGAAATTGATATGCTATCATTTATTGCATGCAATCATTAATCTACAGGCATAAATATGGTTGTATTATGACAAGGCAAAAACAGGCAAGAAAACCCCAAAAAAAAAAATAAAAGAAAAAAAATTCACGGTTTGAAACTTCGAATTGGCGGTTGGAACCGGAATGGCTGATTCGTCCATATTCGAACAGGAATAAGAACTGTGGTCATGGCTAGTTGTGCAGTAATTGAATGATTAAGTCAATAAATGATTTTGTCACTTAGATAAGGTTTAGAAACATTAACCTTACTCTAAAGGTTTCTTCAACTATAACTTTTATAGATATTCAAGTGATCGTAAAATTTTCGTTGTTACTTGAAAATTTTTGGTGATTTAGTATATAATAATATGTAACAGTACCTGATAACCCAAATGAAAGGGCGGTTTGATGACTCCAGTGCGAGCCCGAGCTCTATCATCTGATGAGCAGGCAGTCGCGAGAGGCTTCCGAGGCAGACGAAGAGGACGGAGTTGGGTTCCATGGAATCTAGCCATTTCAAGCAGTGGTGCTTATCAATGGATGGCTTATTCCCCCTTTCAGCCATGTCCGATTCCTCCTTATTGCACAAAGAAACAGGGCCAATTGCCCAAACCTTTCTCCCTTTCTTGAACTCCTTGATGTATTCCGGTTCCAGCTCCTCGAAGCTGTTCACCAATATCCCAAAAGCGCTATCCTCCGCGTCTTTCTTGTCCTTTGCAAACTTTCTGCGCTCCTCGGAGCTGATGGGTTTCACCAAGTGCGTGAGTTGAGCTTTGGTTATTTCAATCTTATTGGGCAGTCCAGGCACTTCAAAGTACTGGGATTCAGACTCCACGCTTTCGAAACCATCCCAGTTCCATAAATTGTGCATACAAAGCAGAGAGAAGGAACACATCCCATGAAAAACAATTCTCGGGATGTTAAGGCTCTGGGCGATATTTGTCGTCCATGGGAGGCACCAAGTGGAACCAACACGAAATGAGGGCATACCGCATACAATTATGATGATGTAAGGGCATACCGCATACAATTATTTGCTTGGATTGGTTTTTTTTTTTTTTTCTTTTTTTTTTTTCTTTTAAACACAACTGACTCTATTACATTGTACCATATGTTCATCTATACTTTTTCAATCTATTGAAACACAAAGAGTCAATTCATCTCTACTCCATGTGAAAGAGTCACTAGAGGCCATCTGAGCTGCTTGGATTGATTAAATATAATGAAAGAAAAAATATATTATTTGAACACTTAAAAGTTCTACAAAGCACTTGTCAAGATTTTGTGGCCTAATGAAATTAAGTTGCACTTTCATATGAGAAGTTGTGAGTAGTATTATAACAAGAGTAAGTAGTACTCAGAAAAAAAAGTTCTACATAGTACTTCTTATTTTTATTTTGAATTTAAATATTGATAATGGATTTTTTTTTTAGATTCAAAGGATAAATATAACATATTATCTGTTAATTTATGAGGAAATAAAATTGAAAGAGTTGAGATCAAAAATCCATATTGTAGAACTTATAGTGAAACACCTTTATTGTGGATTATTGATTGGTCCCGACATTCAACGGCAAAATGACAACCGACAGGCGACAGCTTTGGCTTATGCTGACAGCCATGAATTCTGATCCTCTAGAAAGTGTTTTATTATGGCCCGTTTGGTAAATAATCAGCCTATCAGCCAATTTTAGTTTATTTAACAACTATTAGTTGTTTGGTTAATAAGCTTTTTGTAACTCCAAAATACTAAAATTCAAAAAGTTACTAAAAGCAGACTTTTCAATTAGCTTTTTGAGAAAAGAAATTATACCAAACAGCCATCAGCAAACAGCCAATTTATCAAACAACTTTCTACAATCAGCCAATATTATCAACAAATCATACCTTCTAATCCAAACAGCCAACCCAATCAGCCAACAACCATTTACCAAACAGAGCCTATATAAATTCTCAAAGTCTACTCTATCATGGATCAAAGTTCACATAAAAGTATTTTGATATTTAAATTTTAAAAGATTTTGTAATTTTCTAGTTTCTCATGCCTCTACACAGGTACTAATATATTCCAACTATAAAATTTATATTCTTAATGTACAGAATAGACACAACATTTCATAACATAAGACATAAATTCATAACATAAAGACACATAATATGTTGTGTTACACAACTATTAGTCTATTTTAGGTACAGAATCTATACTCTTAAGTTACAAACTTTCATAACATAAGATACCGAAATTCAAAAGACAATACATACACATGTTATATATTTACTTATTTTCAAATCTGATTTAGGTAGAGAATTTATGCTCCATAGGTATATAATATCACAACACAAGATATAAATTCATAACATAAGACGCACAATATGTTGCGTATTACCCAACTACTAATTTGTTTCAGGTATAAACTTAATACTCTTAAGGTACAGAATTTCATAACACAAGACATATAAACATGCTTTATAAAAAAGTTTTAAAAAATAATAGCGTGAATTAAACAACAAAATCGTCGTCATTAAAAATAAATAAAAAACAACGTCATATAAGACCATGATCCACAATGCATTGTGAACCCTGAACCACGATATAAGGATCACTCTATCGCTCTTACTCGTTAACGTGGCAAGTAACTATAAGTTATATCAATTCTATAAATACTTTTATAAAAAATGACTACACTAAAAATTTGAATGATGATTATTTTATAAGATCGGGGAACAACAACAACAACAAAGATAAGGTCCTACATGAAATTAACATGTATTTCCATAACCAAATTTTAAATTACTTGAAATAATCAAGATTCACTAAATTTTAACAATTTTACAAACACTACTAATTATGAAAAAAATTCCTAGAATTTTTCTAAATGTAAAATAACCAATATCCGCATCAGTGTCATCACAAATAAATAGTTATAGTTTATAAAAACAAACAAACAATTTAAAATCAAATAAGCTTACAAACAATCACATTGTTGTTATCCTAATAAATGATAAATTAATATTTATAAAATAAAACTTACAAACATGACGAAGCCATAAATTTTGATGACGAGGGACAGCAAATTATAAAATAGTTCAAATGTGATAGAAAATATTCATAATAAAATACGAAACATAATTAATTGGATAAAATGGTTCGAATATAAAATTCTTTACAAATCTTCACATGCAGGTGTATTTAAAACTTTACAACAATTGTAAATAAATTTATGGTCAAGGAGCTATAACTATGCACCATGCTCAACAAAAACATTTGTCAAACAAATAAATAGTAATATCCAAAAATTAAAATTATGGCTTGGGATTTTATAATCACACTAAACAATTTTGAATTTGTGCGATCCAAAATATTTTTAAAAAATTTTAAAATCATTGAAAAACCATTATATCATTATCTAAATTAAACACTTTTTTTTTTAGTACTATTGACCCTATTACATGTACTATCTGTTACGAGTCAATATTGCCCCCACTGAGCCTCAAACCCATGACCTCCCATTTGAAAGATCAGAGTCACTTCATACTGCTTGACCACAAGATCTTTACACACATATACATATAATACTAATTGTAGATGGATATAAAAAAAACATATGAATATCCTCAAATAGTGAGTGAATGAATTTTTTACATGAATATGAATGATTTTTTCCTTTCAATTAATTTGCATCTATCCTCAAATAGTGATAATGTTACACAGAAGTGTACCTATAGAGATCTTCATATGATCTATGGATTAAAAATATGAGTATAAGAAATAATATCGTTCATCAAGAATGTAGAGCGCTCATATTGATAACGCATTTATATTATGAACTGAAATATTTCTTCGCATGAATCATATATTGTATCGTTCTGGTTCCGAGATTCAATTGATATATGTAAATATAATAGGGTAAAACGAGAAAGACAATAATGGTGGGAAAAAGAATATAGTTGAGGAAAAGAGATTTTGGAGGCGTTTGGTTCCTGAATTTTGAGTTAAGAAATCACAATCATTTCTATTGTAAGCCTTTGTTTTAAAAAATTAATGTTCCTTTAAAACAACATTCTTTACTCTATTTCTTTATTCGGTCAAAGTACCTGAGGTAGGGGTGTAAACAAATCAAATAATTTTTGATTCGATTCGTGATTCAAATTTGAATAGTTATATTCGAATTCGAATATTTCGAATACGAATCCGAATTCGAATACACATTTTGATTCGAATGTTATTCAAATCCAAATACAAATCAAGATAGATGCGATTCGAATAGTATTCGAATACATACATACATACATACATATATATATATACACACACACACGCTAAAATAAAAGTGAGAGCAACCACTTCAGTGCTTCACCCTTCAGTCTTCCCAGTTCAGCAGCCGCAGTTCCCAACTTCGCCTCTTCCACCAACTGCTTCGCCCTCTTCTTGTCCTCCCCTTTTCACGGCAGACTATCGTCATGGCAAGGAAGCACGGCAACAAGGAGAGCAACTCAGCAAGGCAGGGCAGCAACTCCTCACGGCCACTGTCGTTCGGCGAAGGCAACAATCGACAATTTTTGTTATATTTTATCTTAATTTATTGAAAAATTTAGAAAAAAAATTGTGATAGTCATTTCGAATTCGAATATTCGAGTCAAATCGAATATATTCGAATAAATTGGTCGAATCGAATACGAATCGAAATTTATGATTCGAACACTAAACGAATTCGAATTCGAATACTCATCAAAATATCGAATTCGAATCGAATACTAAAGTATTTGACTCGATTCGATTTGTTTACACCCCTACTGTGAGGTCCTTGTAATGTAGTGTTTTGTTCAATTTAGTCCCTATACATCAATTTTGGTTAATTTAATACATATACTCTAAGATTTAGAACAATTAAGGACAATACTTTGTTCAATTTAGTCCCTATACATCAATTTTGGTCAATTTAATACATAGACTCTAAGATTTAGAACAATTAAGGACAATACTTAACACCGTTTATTTTTTCGTTAAGTCTGTCCACGTGGCGTTGAAATTGCCATGTCACAATTTTGTGATGTGACATAAAACTATAAAATTCGGTCCAAAATAAAGCAAGGTTTCAAACCTAAGACATCTTGTCTAAACAAAAGACACTCTACCACTACACCACACATTTCACTTGTTTTATGTTTGTTTAATATATATATATATAGTAATACGGGATACTGTCGGATAAAGACAAATAGACAATGAAGGTTATTTGATTTTTGTTTTAAAAATATTTTACATTATTTTTATAATAATTTTACTCTTTTTTTTTTTAATTTTGAGTGTGCGCAGTGAATTTTGATTTCTTGGGTAAGTATTCATGTTCACCAAAATACATTTACTCCAAAAGTAATCATTTTCGTAAGTGTTTATGTGCACCATCTTTCTAAAATCCCTCAAAAATAATTGACTTATGATTTATGTAATATTTGTATGTGTATTGTATGTTTGGATTATTGGTACAAATATTGTATATTGTGTGTTTGATTTAGGCAGATGGAGACAAATATCCCGTCCAGGACAAAGATAAGCTAAGGAACAACTTAAAAATCATTCAGGATTACCTTTGTTCATTTGAGTCATAGGGTTTGATAGTTGTTAACACACCAGTCGCTGCATTTCCCCAAGCACTGGATTGGCTGCATAATTATCTTTTGCAGCGCATAGAAGAAGGGATATCATCTGTTCCCAGTGGAAATAGCGGGCAGGCTGCTTCAGACTAGATTACTTTGGACTGCACTCACCTGTGATCATCAGAAGTATCGGAAAGATATGAAGGGATTTTTGTTCGAAATCAATAGGCTGCTGCTGGATGTTCTTCGCAAGATTGTAATTTTGAAGTATATTAGTTGTGTAATATGCTGTCATAGGGACATCACCTCACCTAGAATTTTTAATGGGCTAGACAACACGATTTTACTGGTTGACTCTGGGATATCTTCCTTCACATTCAACATGTTTCAAAAAGGGTAAAAAAACTATTTTTTTTTTGCCTTCAAAAATAAAAATAAAAATAGGCAGATTGCATGTTCAAATTGAGTATATAAATAATTGTAAATACAGGAGTGCCAATATTGCGAGGGTATGTATAATTAGTATGTATAATGAGTCTAATTAGTTTGTATAATGGGTCTAATTAGGATATATAAGTGTATTCCTTCGGTACATAATGGGTCTAATTAGTATGTATAATAACAGAACTGCTTGACCAATTTTTTTCGCCCAAAGTTAGAGACGTTTTAGTAATATTAAACATTTGGACAAAAATGTTATTTAGAATTAATATTCAAAAAATTTTAATAATTAATTACACTTTCCTTTTGAAAAATCTAACAAATTATAATTATCACATTTTACACCTATAAATACAATGGAAATGTAACTATGTTTAGAACCTTTATTCCTTCTTCCTGATTTACTTTCTGATGATTAACCTTTAGAACAATCTCCATCTTCTCCATCTACGGATGAAAATGAATCTAATATTACTAATTGACTGAATATATAAAAGGAAATGAATATTAATAATTATCTGCAAATAAAAAATATCCATAATTGACTAAAATGAAAAAGGAAATGGTCAGATCACTGCATTTTAATTAAAAAAGAAACTGAAATATTTCAATTACAATATTCTACATCATCAATAGTAAAGGCATATTTTAAACAATATTAAAGGTAAATTGAAAAAGGAACGGAAATTAAAAATGAAACGGAAATATTTCAATAATAATATTCTACATCATCAATTAAAAATGGAATGGAAATCATCAATAGTAAAGGCATATTTTAAACAATATTAAAGGTAAATTAAAAGAGGAACGGAAATTAAAAATGAAACGGAAATATTTCAAAAATAATATTCTACATCATCAATTAAAAATGGAACGGAAATTAGGTAAAAATATCACTGCATGAACTGCATTTGATATTTTAATTGACTGAAAAAAAAAAAGAATAATTGGCTGAAAATGACTGATATTCTACCATTATATATTTTCTAATTGGCGGAATATATAAAAGGATCACTAATTGACTGATATTCTACCATTATATATTTTCTATTGTTCTATGCAATTTCTCATCTTTCTTTTTATTGCTTAGTAATGGAGTCAAATTACGTCTCTGCCTCCGACCTATCCCTCAGGACAAGGAAAAGCTCTATAAGGCTCCGGTTGATGCGTTGTAGCATTGAATTTTTGTGATATTGTATTAATACTATAGTTTAAACTCATACTATAATTTAGACTCATACTCATACTATATTGGTCGAATGTTTTATTTCAGAATACTGAATTTATGTTTTATGTTAGACAATCATACTTCAATATACATCACAAAATTTAATCACATAATGAATTTGTATCCATAAAATATAATCACAAAATGAATTTGTTACTCATAGAATATAAAATTTATATTATTTATTTATTAATATTGGATTAATACTATAGTTTAGACTTATACTATAATTTAAACTCATTCTCATAGTATATTGGTTAAATGGTTTATTTTAGAATACTGAATTTTTGCTTTATGTTGTATGTTGTATATTAGACAATCAAACTTCAATATACATCACAGAATATAATCACATAATGAATTATTACTATATTTTAGTATATGCATGATAGAAAAGGATAAAAAATTTATAATATTTATTTATTTATTTATTAATATTAATATTAATATTTATGGGTGATTCTCTCTGAGAATTTGTATTCATTTACAAATTTTCAAATAATTTGTCCAACAATTCAACAAACTCTTGAAAGAAGGGAAAATATATAATATTCACAATTTTGTTGTGCAAACCTCTCGCATGAGGTTTAAGTCGTGCGAGCAAAAATACATTATGAAAACGAATAATGACACTTTTAGCATTACGGATCAAGATGATTTTGATTTTCCCAAAGACATGTTTAAACTCAAGGATTTTGAGTGTTGAAGGCTCGCGGAGGTGTGGATAGCAACCAGGTAATTTTTAATTACAATTTCATTATACCTCATAGAATAAAAATTTTTTAGCCTTGATTTTTTAATAGTTATTTTCGACCAGGGTATAACACCATTGGAAGCTACCTATTCGACCAATCCAGAAGTCATCTCCGTTGATGAAACCACTCCTGAGCAGCAGTCTTTGAAGAGAATAAACATGGATTGTTCATCATCTTCAAAGAGTTTGAAAAAGCCTAAGATTGAACCCAAGGCATGATAGCCTTAGTTATTTTAATTTGTTTTTGATTTACCACAAAAAAATATTTATTTGAGTTTCAATTCTTCTTAGTTTGACTGGAATAACTAAATGCTTAACAGATGGATTAATTAACTCATGTTTTCTTAAGGGAAACTGTAAAGGAAGGAAAAACTAAAAATGCACTAATTAACTCATGTTTTTTTTTCTTTTTTTTACAATATGACAAAATTGCTATATATCTAGCCAAAAAACATATGTTTAAGATAACAATGGATTTCTATAACTGAGTTGCTAGAGAACAAGTACATTAGTCCAATTTATAAAAATTCTAAATAATGATATATAAAATCTCGAGTCATTTCCATTTTTGGTCCTACTGTTATTGTGGCATTGTCAATTTTAGTCCACTTTATTAATTTTTGCCACATTTCGGCCAATTTTATTTAGTCCTTGCCACTTTTAGACCACCGTTAAAAAATTTCGTCAAATGACCGTCCAAAACAAGGGTATTTTGGTCTTTTCATGCTTTGATCATCTCTTTTACCCTTTGCAATTGTTTTCCTTACACATTTTCATCCAATGAAGAGGTCCGGCAAAAGTTATGGCTTTGTAATGTGGTTCACATGGCTTTCGTCGGACCTCTTCATTGGATGAAAATGTGTAAGGATGTGTAAGAAAAACAATTACAAAGGGTCAAGGAGATGACCAAAACATGAAAACACCAAAAACACCCCTGTTTTGGACGGCCATTTGACGAAAATTTTAACGGTGGACTAAAAGTGGCAAAGACTAAATAAGACTGGCCGCAATGTGGCAAAAATTAATGAAGTGGACTAAAATTGGCAATACCCCAAAAACAGTAGGACCAAAAATGAAAATGACTCATAAAATCTCCAAAGTTACAACACCGCATGCGTAGATCTACACATTAGCTATTAATTTGAGCAATTGTTTGCTCAAACTCAAGCAATGATAACATCAAAAAACATAAATGATCCAAAACATATTTTCAATTGCACTATATAATATTTGATGTTCTAATTTAAATAATTATATATCGATCCAAATATTTTTAATATATTATTATAACAAATCCATTCCGTGCATCGCACTTGCGAAAATACTAGTTTTTATAATAATTTTACTTTCTTTTTAATATTTTGATTCGCATTCTTATAGTTATACCAAATACATGGATACTTTTACTAAAACCCATTCCGATTACTATGTACTCTTTATGTTCCATTTTATCTATCCTCCTAATTACTATTCATTAGTAAAATCAACTCTTTCTTCTTTGATTGCGTGCTTTCATTAGCATTTACTTATAATTTTTAAATTTGATTTTTTTTTGTGTTTAATAGTACTTTTAAGAGTTAATGTCATATGGGGTTCTCCGAGTATAATGGTTTAGCCACGTTTAGTCCTAAACTTTCAAATTACCACCTATGGTCCTTCGACTTTTAAATTACTACCATCCGTGATCTAGGTTTACCAACCATACTCTTTCAATTTTTAAAATTTAACCATCCATGGTCCTCTTCTAAGGACCATTGGTGGTTAAAATTTGATAGTTGAAGGACCATGTGTGGTTAAAATTTGATAGTTGAAAGATATCGGGTGGTTAACTTGGATCACGGATGGTACCAATTTGAAAGTCGAAGGACCACAAGTGACAATTTGAAAGTTTGGAACTAAACACCACCCTACTCGGATGACCATATATATATGGTATTAACTCGTACTTTTAATGTAGTTTCTAAATATATAAATTTCATATACTAATTCTAAACTTAATATTATGAAAAATTAAATTATAAATAACATCACTCAAGCTTCGTTAATCGAATCCAACTCATAAAATGGAACGGAGGGAGTATTTGATTCCAATTTCGATTTCGATTCTTATATATCTTTGAACGAAATGCCACCTTATTAATATTTATGACTATCTGCTACAACGATACATGGAGTACATAGAGGTAAGAAACATAATCTCAAAAGAACCTATAAAGGATAAAAAAAAAATTATAGTCTATAAAATCTCTATAAATAAGATAATTGAGACCACATCTACTTGGTCTCCAAATTATATATTCTATAACATATATTTCATTATTTATTTTTCTAAACAATAATGTTTTTTGTATTAAATTTATAAATATATTTATTAATATTTATTTTAAAACTTAATTAAAAATAAGATTAAAGAATAGCATACGTATATATATATGATACCTTGTATATTTTGTTCTATATCACATGTATGTGCATTTAGACTATAACCTACTAAGTTTCAACATAGTCGACTCATACTATAAACTTTTATTTTTTTTTATTTTTTTTTTTATTTTTATTTTTATCAAGTTTGATTTTTTAAAAAATTTTTTGTTTCTACTCTAGCCCATTAATTTTTCATCATTTTTAATTTGGGGCATTTTATTAATTTTGAGTTAAGGTTGATATACCAAAATGATATCAATATCATGGTGGGTAAATTGTAAAGGTGTTTATTGCGGTAGTGTCTGGTCCGTTTTATTTAATATTATCTTGTACTCTCACATGATTTTTTTGTAAAATGTTTGATAAGGAGAGCTCATCTCTGCAGACATATATCGTGACATTTATATTTATTTTTATTTTTATAGGTACTGAGGTAAGAGCATGGAGAAACGTTGACAGACATTGTCACAACTTAATTAAATGCATGATGCATGTAGACAATTCTAATTTTGGAAAAAGTTAAAAGCCAATGAGGTAAGAGCTTACATTGCAAACATTGACAGACATTGACAGACATTATCCAATATATAATGGACAAATTATATCACACACTAGAATTCATGTTATATTATGGATTAAGTATATAAAAATATTACTGTAAGTTTGTAAAAATAATAATGTACATTTATAAAAATGAGCTCATCAATAATCACTTAAATATATTATTATTTTTTTTGCCAAACACCTTGTGCTCAGATGACATGTAATGACTCGGGGAGGTCATGAGATTGAGCCTCATGCGATATTAACTCTCTGTGTTTCAACAGGTTGAGAAAGTATAGATGAACATATAATACAATGTAATAGGGTCAGTTGTATTCAAAAAAATATTATTATTTTTTGTTTTTGTATAAATAAAATTAATATATAAAAATATCGTGTTGAGACACTTTAATTGACGCATATATTAATATACTTTTTGAATATATTATTTCATAATTGTGTAATAAACTTACCGTGATTTTATGAATTTTGAGTATTGACTTTATTAATTAAGGGAAAATGACACTTTTTCTCCCTATGTTATGTGCATATAGCACTTTTTCCCCCTGTGTTATTAAAGTGGTATTTTTTCCCCCTGAAATGTTAAATTGACATTTTTATCCTAAAGAATGATTATTTCATTTATTTTTCTTCTCCAACAAATTATTACTTATATGTATGGATGATTACGATTCGGTTCCAACCTAACCAAACACTATAGCAATCATACTGAAATAGTATGAACGGTTCTGGTTACGATTCAAAACCGAAAAAATAAAATTAAATAATTGTTGAACCATGAACCGGAATTGAACCACAGTCATATATAGTGAAAATGATCAAACACTTATTTTGATAAATCGATACGATTCGGTTCCAATTTTCGATTTTGAACCGCCAATAAAAACTTATTTATTTATTTATTTTTATAATTTTATTTCTTATTTAAAAATAGTCTAAATTCAACAATTATTTTATTTTATTTTTTTCGGTTCTAAATCGTAACCGTAACCGTCCATACTATTTAAGTTCAATTGCTACAGTGCTCGATTAGGTTCGTATCGAACAATGATCTTCCATACATATTAGTAATAATTGGTTAGAGAATAAAAATAAATGAACTAGTTATTTTTAAGGGTAAAAATGTCAATTTAACATTACAGGGGAAAAAACTACCACTTTTAAAATAACTGAGGGGGAAAATTGCCACTTTAATAACTCAGGGGGAAAAAGTGCTATATGCACATAACATAGGGGGAAAAATGTAATTTTCCCATTAATTAACTTGTAGTGTTATTCTAATGACTTTATAAATTTACAATAACAAATTTAATTTATTAATGAGTATGAATTGAAATTGGTGAGCAAGGCTAAAGTAATGTTATTCTCTAGGAATTGGGGTTTATATATAGCATGACAATTATGCAACGTAACTACTAATAAGATTCCATCTAGACACTAAGGCTAACCCCATCCCAGCCAATCCCTTCCCTTTCTAATCTAGTTGGCAAGCTTTTTATCATTATTTAATGTCATGTGTATTAGCAAATGGAGAGAGGATTGCTAAAATAGAAATAAGAGAGAGAATAAGAAAAGGAAGAAAAAGCATGTCCAATTATGACAAAAGCTGTTGCACGGCAGCTTTGTGTACCTTTTTTAGTTTTTTTTTTATTTCTTATATTATTTGATTATTATATTTATTATATAATATAAATGTGGGACCACTTTTGAAAGTGAGAGAATATTGCAGGGATGTAAAATAAATAGTGAAGAATTTGTAAATTTGATGATGTGGAAGTGGAACCCATTTTAAAAAGTGAGAGAAATTTCTGGATTAAGGATAGCCTAAGATAGAAGCTAGCAGGATAAGCATGAAGCTAATTAAGCAAATCATGTCAAGTTGTTGGGACAAGTACGGTACTAATCAAGTAATTTAAACAAGCAATAGAATAAATAGCCACTAAATAATTCCCAACACTTTTGCACCGTTGAAAAGTTGCCAATGCATTGCACAGTCAAAGGACATCCTCTTGAATGGAAAATTATGAATTTATATCTTGTGTTGTAAAATTATGTGTTATAGAACATAAATTCTCTACCTAAATTAAATTTAAAAATAAGTAAATATATAACATGTGTATGCGTCGTGATTTGAATTTTTGTGTATGTTATTAAATTCTGTGCCTTAAAAGTATAAATTCGGTATCTAAAATAGATTAGTAGATATGTAACACAACATATTATGTGTCTTTATGTTATGAAATTTTGTGTCTATGTATCTTAACAATATAAGTTTTATAATTGAAATATATTAATAGTTGTGTGGAAACATGAGAAACCAAAAAATTACAAAATCTTTTAAAATTTAAATATTAAAATACTTACGTGAACTTTGATCCATGATAGAGTACAAATTTAGAAATCTATACTATATATAAAAGCATTATCCTCCTTCCAAAGTTTCCCGCCCAAAGTTAGGGGCATTTTGGTAAAATCAAATATTTTATTTATTTATTAATTTATTAATTTATTATATAAAATCAATTAGTGCCTATTATGG
>CM008331.1:184766-195523 GCA_002525835.2 Ipomoea batatas
TGCTTTATCTTTTGTAAATAATTTTTCTAAGTAAATTATATCTATGTTTATTTATATACAGCGTGAGAAAAGCAGCAGCCTATATACAGGGATTGATTGTTACATGAGAGATTATGGCGTATCTGTTCATGAAGCAATGGACAAGCTCCAAGAAATTGTTGATAATGCCTGGAAAGATATCAATGAAGATATTGTTGAACCAACTTTACCTATCTCTAGAGAGATTCTTATGTGTCTTCTTAACATTGCTCGTGTGGATAGTGTGGTGTATATGCAAAATCAAGATGGCTTTACTAACTCTGAAAAAGTCATGAAGCCTTATATGATTGCTGTTTTGGTGGGATCCTTTGAAATTTAAGTTGCCGTGGCTTCTTTGATCTTTGTATTGTTTGTGTGTTTTCCCTTTTTAATGTATTCTGCAGTTTGACTTGTAATATATAGTGTGAAGAGCAGAGACAAGCCTTGTACGCATCATATATCCATGGCAAATGTTTGTGTGAGGCCGTCTCACGGATTGAGACCGGTGAGACGGTCTCACATAAGTGTTACCATATATCCATATATATATCCTTTGTGGCAATAAAGTATGGGTGTTCTCCATCAAAATTTTTCTTGCATTTGTGTTTTAAAATTCAAGATTAATTAATTTTTTTTTAATTAGCTTTATGGCACTTCACCGAGTGTTTTGCACAAAGTTACGTTCCCGAGCGTCTCGCACCCTGTTACGCTCCTACAACCAAGTGTCTCGCACAAAGCTACACTTAGTCCTCCGAGTGTCTCGCACAAAGCTACACTCCCGAGTGTCTCGCACAAAGCTACACTCAATTTTCTACACTCAGTAGAAATGGGTTTTACAAAGAAAATATTTTTCTTCTCTCTTCTCAGACTTGTATTTTCACGTTTGTAGCTCAAGAACTTGCTATTCTTGTGTTTCGTATTTTATCTCATATATTCATCCACAAGTTCATATCTTCATCTTCAAGTCTGTCTCTTTTTATAACTTGAAAAAGTTATATGCCCGTTGTGAAAATTCAATCTTGAACGTTCACTTGATTTGATAGCTCTTCTAGCTTGATCTCATCATTAAATGTCCTTGGTAGGCTTTGTCAGATGAATTTGAATTTTGCATGCTTATCCCTTCAAAAGTCTTCCAATAATCTCACAAGTATGGATCTTGTAACTTGTAGCCTCCAATTTTGACTTCTTGCACCTTCTGGTAGTGTGAACATTTGACTTGTTCACTTTTGATTTTGACAAATCAAACACTCCTTTTCAATAATTCACTCTGTGACTCTTGCTTGAGCTATAAATAATTTCCACCGAAAAATCCTTGACTTTTTTGTAAATTAAATCATTTCCAAGTATAAAGTATTTGATTTTCCTCCTTTGAATTTCTTCTCGCTGGTGCATTCATTTTCTTTCCAGATTCGGAAGTCATCCTCATCCTAAATTGGATTGAGGTCATCCTATTTCCTAATTTGGAAGTCATCCTCGTCTTGATTTTCTTTCTATTTCTGGAAAGTCAGCATCTTCTCCTTCAATTGATTGGAGTCATCCTCTTCTTGATTGAGATGTCATACTCTCCAATTTGCAATGTAAACCTCATCCTCTTCAATGTCATCCTGATCAAATTGATTCGAGACCCATCCTGATCAAATTGATTCGAGACCCATCCTGATTTCAATTAATTGAGGTCATCCTGATCGATGTCATCCTGATTGAACTCAACCTGATTGAGGTTATCCTGATTTGAGCTGTCAACCTCTTTCTTAAAATTGATTTGTGAGAGAACTCATTCAATTTTGACTTCTTCAATTATGACTTGTGCTTGTCATCCTCTTTCTTGATAAATTAATTCTTCCAAAAGAATTAATTCGAGGCTTGAACTTGTGACCTTAGCTTCGAAATTATTTCGGTGCTAGATCATTTTTCCACTTCTTCTATTTTTATTTACTAGAAGCAAACGACTTACAAGTATAAAATAATTTTATACTCTATTCTAAGTTTCAAATCATTGTTTGCTAATTTTGACTAGGCGTTGACTTTGGACATAAAATGTTACTAGACTCCAAATAAAATTGGAGGTCTAAAATACATATTTGGTTCATCAAAACAATTACACTATATTCCTAACAATTGTGTATCGATTTATTCACCAATTTCCAACATATTTCACGTGCGTGATGACTGTGAAGACTTAGTATTATGCTCTTTATTATATATTTGTGGTTAATATTATTCCTTAATATTTTCTCCTTTGCCTAGTCTTATGGTCAGGTATAACCACACCTTATTTCAAGGCTCTGTAATCTATATAAAGCCTTGTACTCATGTTGAATAAATTACAACTCTTTGCATTTTATTAATGACTTCATCTGGCTTTCATCCTATTTTGTCCACTTTGAGTCTAAATTGTCCTTAACTTTGCTCTTTTTGCCCTCAAACCTTGATATGTTCCATTTTGGCTTTCTTCAAACATAGTTTATCACATAATTGGTCAATTTAAACAATACCAAAGCAATTGTTATCTAAAATTGGCCAAAATATGCATTTTACAGGAACCGGGACGAGACTACTTTGAGACCTTCAGCCCGGTGGTTAAACCGGTCACTGTGCGGGTTATTCTCAGCATTGCATTATCACGGGGTTGGGCGTTACGTCAATTGGACGTGAATAATGCCTTTTTAAACGGTACACTGTTCGAGGAAGTTTATATGGCACAACCAGCGGGGTTTGTTGATGATGACAAGCCTAATCATGTCTGTCGGTTAAAAAAGGCTATTTATGGGCTAAAGCAAGCTCTTCGGGCTTGGTATCTTGAATTATCAGACTTTCTAGTTTCTTTTGGTTTTAAGAAGTCTGTGGCAGACTCATCTCTATTTATTTATTGTACCTGTGATGTTTTCTTGTATTTCTTAGTATATGTAGACGACATTATCATTACAGGCAACAACGATGCCTTCACCACGAATTTTGTCCGTCGTCTATCTCGGCGGTTTTCATTGAAGGATTTGGGTCCCTTGCATCACTTCTTGGGCGTTGAATTAGTGTCGACGACGACTGGTATGTTTTTGTCTCAAAGTCAGTATGTGGTTGACTTATTGGAACAGTTCAACATGACGGGGGCGAAGCCGGTCTCTACTCCGATGTGTACCTCAATTGATTTAGGTGCGGATCCAACACCTTTTGACTCCACGGCTTACCGCCGCGCTATTGGGCGCCTCCAATACTTGGCGATCACCAGGCCTGATGTTTCGTTTGCGGTGAATCGATTGGCTCAATCTCTATGGCATCGCCGACTGAGAGTCATTGGCAAGCTGTAAAGCGGGTCTTGCGCTACTTAAAGGGTACGTTGCATTTTGGACTATACTTTCGCCGTGGTTGTCCTCTCTCTCTTGTAGCATATTCAAACTCCGATTGGGGTGGTGTCCGCAGCGGGGGACGATCCACCACGGCCTACTGTGTGTTTTTTTTTGTTCCAATATCATCTCCTGGAAGTCCTCTAAACAACGGTCTGTGTTTCGGTCCTCCACGAAAGTTGAATTCCGAGCACTAGCTAATTCTGCTGCTGAAGTTATGTGGGTTCAAAGTCTATTACGTGAGCTTGGTGTTGGTTTGCGTTCTCCACCGCAATTAATTACTGATAACCTGAGTGCCTCATATGTGTGTAAAAACCCGGTTTTTCACTCGCGAATGAAGCACTTGGCGCTTGACTATTTTTTTGTGCGTGAGCAGGTTACGTCCGGGGCCTTGCATGTTAGCTATGTTCGATCAGATGAGCAGGTAGCTGACCTATTGACTAAACCACTGAGTTATCGTTTGTTTGTTGTGTTTCGGTCCAAGCTTGGGCTCACTGACGGAGCCTCAATCTTGCGGGGGCGTGTGAAGACTTAGTATTATGCTCTTTATTATATATTTGTGGTTAATATTATTCCTTAATATTTTCTCCTTTGCCTAGTCTTATGGTCAGGTATAACCACACCTTATTTCAAGGCTTTGTAATCTATATAAAGCCTTGTACTCATGTTGAATAAATTACAACTCTTTGCATTCTATTAATGACTTCATCTGGCTTTCATCCTATTTTGTCCACTTTGAGTCTAAATTGTCCTTAACTTTGCTCTTTTTGCCCTCAAACCTTGATATGTTCCATTTTGGCTTTCTTCAAACATAGTTTATCACATAATTGGTCAATTTAAACAATACCAAAGCAATTGTTATCTAAAATTGGCCAAAATATGCATTTTAAAATAGAAAAGTTTTCGTTGACTTAAAAAAGAAAAAAAAATCATCCAAAAGTATATAAAATATTTCAGTAACAATTTAAATTATTATATACCATGCGATAGTTACAACTTTTTAATTATTAACCAAGAATTAGATATATATCTAATAATAATATTTTAATTGTTCGTTATTATTTTATTAGGTGACAAGATCTTTTTATTTACTTACATTGAAGCCTTCCTCAATAGTGGCGGGTTTTTTAGGAGATTTTGCAGGTGTGACTATGTAAGAGAAAATGAGAGTGGAGGAAACAAAGAAAAGGAAAAAACAAAACAAAGGAAAAACTAAAAAAAAAAAAAATTTTAAATTATAATTGCGTGCCCAGGCGAGCGCATGCCGTGCACGCCCCCTTCTGGGCGCGAGAGTCGCGCCTCACACATGTGTGGCACAACTCTCATTAATTTTCATGGAGCCCACGTAGTCTGCAAAAACTCCATTTTTGCAGGAGGTGTGATTTTCTTTTCTCTCCATTTTATCTCTTTTTCTCCTCACTCTTTCTACCTAAAATATTGTGTAAAACCCCCTTAATGGGGATGGCCTGAGGATGATACAGTACATATATGGTAGGTGGAGGAGTACTGTAGATGGATGGAGACTACTGTCCCAATAGATTTCAAAAGATAAAGTCAATTAGGTGGTATAGAACTTTTGGCAATCGTTATATCGTGGAATCGGGTCCATAATGTACTGTCGACCATAGTTTAACACATATAATTCATGTTCATAATGTACGTAATTCATGTTAATAATACACATATACATAAACACGATATAATAAACATTAATTTGTGCATTATAAACATGAATTCTATGCATTATGAACTTGAATTCTGTGTACTGTTAAGTGTTTATGTGCATTCAACTATATAATTCTGTACATTATGAAAATAAATTATGTATAATGTGAAGTCAAATTCTGTATATTAGACCAGGGTCCACCATATAAATTGACAACTTTTGGTCCTGCCTTTTAAAGGAAATTTGTACTCCAATATCCTTTTCGAGTGCTACTGACTCTGTTACAATGTAGTATATGTTCATAAACAATTTCTCAACCTACTGAAGCACAAAGAGACAACAGCACCTCCACTGAGTCTCGAATTCACCCCTTCCACATGAGGATGCCACTAGATCACTAGGCCATTGGCTTCTACTCGAATTCAATATCTAATTACACGAACTTCCAAATTCGCACTACTCCATCAAGAAACAAAACACGTACGCTAAATATGCAGGAATTGTTTAAAATACCAACGTAGAAAATAACTAAGACTTCTTTTAAATTGCACTACTAGAAAACGAGCTGTTCACCGAAAAAAATAATAGAAATAAAAAATAAAAAAGAAAACGACCTATGACCAACGTACCAAAATATGTTCGAAACTACCGACATCCAACAACTTCTTTTGAATTTTGATAAAGCTTTCTGACATATTATACTACAAAGCAGGGCTGGACAGTTGGGGTCCCAATTTTTGGGCCTAATTTTTTTAAAAAATATTTTATATATAATTTAATATTTTTATACTCCATCTGTCTCATTTTACTTGCCTTACTTTCCTTTTTAGTTTATCTCAAAATGTTGTCCTCTTTCCAATGATTGGGCATTCTTTGCCTTTGTGTTTGGGCATCATTTGTCTCTGTGTTTGGGCTTTTGCCTCTGTGAACTAACTTTGGATTTGATGGTTGGTATGTGGGATAGTATTTTGGTTGGAGGGTAAGGTTTGGTGCTTATCCTTGGTTTGAGATTTGTTTAGTCCCTTATTGTTCTTGAGTTGAGTTGTATCTCGTTTGTTATCCGTTATTTCTTGATATCTTGCGGTTTGGTGGTTTTCTTGTGAGTATTTGGTTGAGATTATGATTCAGTTGATATTCCGTTATAGACTTGTTGTCTTGTGCAATTATGTTGAATATTGGTATTACTTGGAAAGTCCTTGGAAACTCCACAATGAAACAAGATGAACCAGATTCATGGGTTTTATCAGTATAACTTTCTCGCTTATCACGAAATGAATTCCGCACCATACTCGTTGGCTGGAAGATGATTCATTAACCAAACCATCATTTGCGAATTCTCCTGTTAAACATGCATTTACATGAACACAACTAAAATATGAAGCAGATTGAGTTTACTTAAGCAATATAGTCCATTATATTGGACTCTTTTAGTTTCTTAAGCACTAATGAAGGTAAAGAACTAACCATGCTTTTGTAGCTTAAACTCTGAAGGAGGAAAATGCTCGTGTTCAACATCATGAACAGAACCTGCTGAAAACAAAAAGGAACTTGTATCAACAACACCTTTACGTACTTTGTCTCTTTCAACAAAAAGAAACTCAATATTATTTCTAAGCTGGCTTGATAATTGTAATGCTTTCTTTAAGTTCACGAAATCAAGAATCATTCATGCTCACAACAACCCTGATATGTTTTGGTAACTGATCACGTGCCTTGTTCCACTGTCCAGAGGGCATACAATAGTAATTAAATTTAGTACTACTATATATATACCAGATTACTAACCTGAGCAGAACTAGCACAAACAGTGAGATGTTCTTGATATAGCCTGTGCTACACAAGCAAATACACGTTGAGCATGCACAACATTGTCCCTCCAGTTATCTCATTCCTACAACTCGAAGAAGAAAAAAACATATAACTAAGGAGTGAAGAAAATCTATACTATCACAACAAGGTTTGTACAGTTTTAAATTTTTAATAAATAAATAACATGAGAAAACAGAGTATTTGTTTATTTTCCTGGTAGGTCAGAAGCTGCACTACATAGAAGGGGAAGAAAATATTGATCGAACTTGGACCCGAAGGATTGCAGAACAAGGCTCAAACTAGCAGTAGACATAGTAAAATGCCTTATAAGAAAATTTTTTGGAATTACTTATAAAACTGAATTATGTACAAACAGATTGCAAATCCAAGGGAAAATATGAGCAGATTAATTGTCTCAATGTTTGCTGTTGATAAAATTTAAAGTATCAAACTTCAAGATTAGCTCTATCTTGTACTGAGGATTTTAAAAAAGGAAAACAAAGAATAAACTCAGTAATTGAAACAAACAGTTCAAGTATGTTCAAATCTAGGAAAAAACCCCAAAAACAAAACCCTAGTATGAACGAAAAAAACAACTGACCTGCTGTCGAAGTCCTCGCCGCCGTTGTTGAAGCCTAAGCTGAATCTCATCGCTGCTGCTCTCGCCTCACAAATGGTCGTGTAGCCGCTGAATCTCATCGCCGCTGCTATCTCATCGTCGACGGTGGCTGAGGTAGGCGTTGCGTAGCCGGTGGCGGTGGAGTATGGCGGGAGCGTCGACGGCTGCCGGAGGAGATAGATCTGAGAAAGTGAGAGTGAGAGTCGGCGGCTGTGGCGGTGGAGGCAGTGGTTGCGTCGCGAGTCTGCTCAGATTTGCGACGGTGGTGGTTGTGTCACGAGTCTGCTCAGATTTGCGACGGCGATGGTGGCTGCGACGGCAGAGGCGGAGGCGGAGGCTGTGGCGGTGGAGGCTGCTGGCTGCGCGGTAGTGTGGTTGCGGTGGACGGCGGTGAGGACGACGGTGGTGTTCGATGGTGAGGACGACAGCGGTGTTTTTGTTCGATGGTGAGGAGAGCGCAAATTTGGGTCTATCTACAGAGAAATGTTATCTATTTTCTTTTAAATTGTTTTTAATATCTTTTCCGCTACCGTTTCATCTTGGAACGGTAGCGGGATATTAGGGCGCGTTTTTTTTTTTTTTCTAAATCGCATATGTTCTATCAAACAACGGTAGCGAATTGTTGTTCACTTATTTATAAAATTGTCACCGCGCGTTTTTTTTAAGGAATTCACTACCAATCTTACAAGAACAGTAGTTAAATGTCAGTGTTTTATGTGCTTTTTTGTACTAGTGCGTGTTGTTGTTGAGTATCCGTTTTAACTAAAGAACAGTTCATTGGTGTGTATATTCTATATGGGTGCGTAAACCTATTTACAACTTACTATATATGTATGTTTCTCACGAGTGTGAGTGGTGGTTGCTTAGCAGTCTTTTGCTAATGGTTTCTTACATGTTTTTCAGGTATGGAGTAAGTCTAAGCGAGAGCGCGTTAGAGCTTTATCGTTATGAGGCCTGCTTAGACTAGTTTATGCTTGTTAGACTTGGATTTTTGGGCCTGTAGGCATGCGTGCCTATGTTTGGATTATATACCTTTGACTAGACTTGTTGTTATGACATTTTGAGGATTTATGGTTTATTCAGTTTCAGTTTTTGGATAGCCCGTGCATCTAGGCTGTGTTTTTCTTACCTAGATGTGGCATGATTCCCCTTAAGTTATAAATCGCTTCCGCTATGTTGTGTTTGGTAGTTGAGATAGGCAGCTTTTATGTTTAAAGTTTAGCTATCTCAGCTTGTGAAAAGTTGGGGTGTCACATATAGCCTAGGTGATCAAGGCCGATTAACCTGGACTTCACTTGTCGCTACCAAACCAGAAAATTGGTGTCAGTAGTCAACCGGATGGGGAAGTGGGTTGGGGTAGTTAAATGAACCAATGGTGTGGTTGTAGAAGCGGGAGCCATTGAAGGAAGGAAAAAAAAAAAAAAAAAAAAATGGGGTTTTTTAAGAAAATTCTTGCTTAGAGAAATAGGGCTCTGGATACCATGTAGAGAATGAGAAAAGCTTGTATTATTAAGCTAAAGTCTGTAAGCTATTTATACATGTACGTGGAGATAAAGTAGCTAACAAAACTAACAATAAAGAACTATTCTACATGATGAAACTAAACAACAAATAAATGAAAATAGATTAAATCATTAATCCTTAACATAACATTTGGTATCTCATTTGATAAAGAACATCAAAGACAACATCTACTGCACAATCACACTGAATACAAAATCCCCACTCCTTCAACAAACAGTAATATGCATATGACAACCCACTATTGGAATCAAATCCTTTAGTTATTACAAAATCCATTACGCTTTTACTCCTCTACTTTTGAACAATTGAATAAAAAATAAGAGAGATAAAATGAAAATAAATAAATAAAAAGGTCATTGTCCATGCATTAAATATGAAAATTTTAATATATATATATATGTGTGTGTGTTTACATATTTATTTATTTTGATTTCAATTCCTATTTAGTACCAAACAAAGTGACCCCTTCTACTTAAACTCGTTGCCATTATCAAGTATTTGATTCCTTTTATGGATTTCAATGTTTGAACCAAACACAACCTAAACTATTGTAAGGATCACAAGCATGTGCCGAACTCAGAAGATAAATGGAGTTTTAGCCTAGAGCACTCTATTGCTGCAAAAGTCATATGGTAGCCATGTACAAGTATAGTAAACATTTCATGGTTTGTCTTTCTATCTCAGTTCCCCCATCATCAGTTAAAAATTTAAAAGAACCACACAAGAAAATAGCATACCGTATAACACCAAATATATTTATAAATAAAAAAAAATTAAAATTAAAATAAAATTTAAAAAACTGCAACTACAGAAACAGACCTTAAATGTAGGGCAAGATACAGGCTGCGATTTTTTCGCAGTCTTGAAGCAAAAGTTTTCCCAAGTTCTTCGATAGAGGCAGAACATTTTAATGCTTGGTAATTTACACGGCATCTAAACTTTTGTATAGAATTGAAAATCTCATTGTTGGCGAGCCTAGAATCAGTGTGAGTGAAGTACATACATCACTTTATTCTGCTTTAGGAGTGGAAGGACCTTGTGGTCAATTGGCATCCGGTGTCCTGATTAACACTCTCACATGGATGATGAGAGTGTGTTTGAGCCTCAGTGGAGACAATTGCTGATTCGTTGTGTTTCAGTATGTTGAGAAAGTAGCTATGAAAAAAGCATCATATTCATATTAGAGCACACAAGTGTCACAAATCAAAGGCTTAAGTTAACATTTTGACAGGCCAAATAGTAATACTTACTTGCTTTCATTCATTGCACAGTGGGCACACTACTGACAACCATGGCATGCATTTCCCTAAAGATTCAGATCAGTATATTCTTATAAAAGTTTATGTTAAAGGGACTTAACCTTGGACCAATAAGATATTGGTGTTTTGTTGAAAGGTTCAATTCCAGCAAGTTTGATCTGGAGGTAATTCCTCAACTATGTGAATATCATCCTTCAAAGTCTTAATGAAGAGTTGCCAACCAAACAAATCTTTAAAGCCACTGCATATAGAAGAGCATCAAAGATATGAATGGAAAATAACTCGGTAAAAATAAATATATGAATAATAAAGAACTAGAGATGATGGTGGGCATCCAACAACCAATAAAAGCAATTGTTACGTTAAAAAGCTATAATACTTCTATAGTAACTGTAATGATGTATTCTGTCAGAAGCTTTGATCATCGTAACTCCAAAATTAGTGGGATTGTAGAAACTGGTCCAGTTTAGTATGTTGCTAATGGATACTTTGATTTTATAACTATATTAGTGTGATCAAGT
>CM008331.1:259820-274354 GCA_002525835.2 Ipomoea batatas
TAGAGGGTTTTCTCCCCTCTTGGGGGAAAATTCCTTTCATTCATAGATAGAGTAGATTAAGGGCAAGAAGGAAGATTGGGATTCAAGATCAAGGTTGTAAAGCCCCCTTTTTCCAAGGGGTGGTAACCATTCTCTTTAATTTCTAATCTATTACTTGTTTCTTTGAATTTCCTTTCCCTTTTCTTGTTTCTTATTATGCTAGAGTAGATTAGAAAGGGGATTGGTGGCCCCATGGTAGATCTATGTGGATGTTTAATATTATTGTTATAATTTGTGAATTGCTTGCTTGTTGGATGTTGAACTTGTGTGGATGATGTTCTTTAAGCTTTGTGTCTTTTGTGGCCACACTAGGTAGCAAACCCAAAAGAAGTGAGTGTGTGCGCGATAGCGGCCACCCACGAGTCTCACTCACCCACATCTCCGCTCTTAGTTCAAAAGAACAAGATCCGAGAGGAGTGGTAGACAAAGTGTTTGATGAAATGCCCCAACCGAATGAGGATGTGGGAGTCCAAAGTGTGACGCCACTTGGTAGTGTGCCATGAACTCCCTAGTCTATTCCGCAATTTGCATTCATAAAACCATCCAAAGATAAACCACATAGAAAAGCCTAAACCCCCAATCTCCACTTTACTTTTCTTTACTTTACACATCCTTTTATCAACCTCCCCTTACCAATGAATCCAACTCCTAGCCATTCCCGTAACTCTTTTCCTTCAACATCTTATATGCCATCACACCCATTCGATTCCCATTCGCCATCCTTGAGACACACGACACTCGGGGAGTCTTGACTCTTCGTTTTACCACTTCCACCCTTCACATTCACTCACACTAAACCCACACCACCAAATATGAATATCTGAAATGTAGAGAGAGAAGGAGATTTGCGAGATCTTTTGTTTCCACTTTTCGCAATTGGTTTTCTAATGCCAAAAGACTATATGATAACTGGCTTCTTCGGGTCACGTGGTGAAGCGTGATAATCATGGGAGACGTGCCGATTTGACGGTTGTCATCTCCGTAATTAATGTTGTGGCTGCTTGGTCAGGGATGTACACTGTCTCTCAAATATCTCATACTTATCAGATGATTATCAATATTTTAAAAGTGATTTTTAAACGTGAGCAAGAAAGGAAAAGAATAAAAAGAATTTTTAACAAGTAGTATGAGTTTGGGGTGTGGTATCATTTGCTGAACTAGTTCAGTGGAGTATTACACATACCAAGTTCAGACTTGAGAGAGTTGAACCTTATTGCATCCAATGGCTTTGTAAATAGGTCTGCCAGTTGTTTGTCAGTTGGTATGTAATGTAACTTGATGTCCCAATTTTCTACAAGCTCTCTGATAAAGTGATGTCGAATATCTATATGTTTGGTGCGAGAATGTTGAATAGGATTTTTTGCAATGTTTATAGCACTGGTGTTGTCACAGCGAAGATCTGCACTTCTGAATTTTAGTCCATAGTCGTTCAGCATCTATTTCATCCAAATGAGTTGAGTGCAGCAACTACCAGCTGCTATATATTCTGCCTCTGCGGTGGATAGGGAGATTGAATTCTGTTTCTTGCTGAACGATGAGACAAGATTTTTGTCCAAAAAGAAGCATTCTCCTGATGTACTTTTTCTATCTTCCAGGTTTCCTGCCCAATCTGCATCACTGTAGCCCAGTAGTTCAGAACCTGAGTCACGAGAATACCACAACCCGTGGTTTATAGTTCCTTTCACATATTTGATGATTCTCTTAACAGCTTTTAAGTGTGCTTCCTTTGGATCGGCTTGGAAACGTGCACAAAGTCCAACACTGAACATTATATTAGGTCTGCTTGCGGTTAGGTACAGCAGACTTCCTATCATACTCTGATAAAGCTTGCCATCAACTTGTTTTGAGTCTGAGTCTTTTGAGATTTGTTGTTGTGGATAGAGGAGTGTTGGCTTCCTTGGCTGATTCGAGACCGAATCTTTTTACCAGATTTTGTGCATACTTAGTCTCACTAGTACAAAACTGCACATCCGCTACTGTTGTAAAAGACTTTTCGCTACTGTTGTACAACAGTAGTGGATGGGACAGTCTCTGAATGTCGCTGACTTTTCGCTATCGTTGTACAACAGTAGCGAAAAGTCTGATCATCCGCTACCGTTCTTTACAAGAACAGTAGCGGATTAATTTTTTTTTTTTTATATTTGATCATTCGCTACCGTTCCTAGCTAAGAATGGTAGCGAATTAGTATTTTTTATAAAAAAAAAAAAAGCATCCGCTACCGTTCCTAGCTAGGAACGGTAGCGGATGATCTATAATAAATAAAAAAAAAATCATCCGCTAGTAACGGATGGTTATATATATATTTTTAAAAATATTTTAATTTATTTATTTTACTTAAAACCAAAACAATAATATTCAACCTGCAATTCTCACACAAACATTATGAATTGAAACTACAATACTTCAAAGCTTAAAAAAGAATCAATGAAATTAAAGGTTTACAATTCCAAATTATAAATAATTGAAAGCTATAGAAGAGAGAATGAAATTACAACCAAATACTAGTCTAGTACTCTAGTCCAAGGAATTTTTGGCCATCTCTCTCCTCCTTTCAATTCATCATACTATAATCAATAATAGTATGATACATTAGGAAATCAATAACTAAGCAAACTATATGTTGAAATTGAGTATAGATGGAGAACTTACCTCTGCAAGAAGTGAAATCCAATATCTTTTCCCAACACTTGATTTATCAATTTCTGACTTTCTTTGTTCTTCTTGCAGAGCCTCCTCAATCACCTCAGGGTTGGATTCACCAGAACAAAATTCTTCATTCCTAAAGCACGAAATTTTCCATTTCAACAATATACAATTATATGAACTATTATCATTTCAAAAGATCACATAGCAATAACATAAACTAACTGAACCACTTGGATATGGTGCATATACTGTTTGAATAATCTCTTAAGCTTATTGACAAAAATTAATTAGTTACCTTTCCTTAGTAGTTCTTGGACCAAATGTAAGCATTAAGTAACTACAACAGAAGACAGGAGGGACTATGGAGAGAGTGACAGCAAAAAGAGAGAATTAAAAAATCATTAAAAATGAAATAAATAAAAGCAGTGAAAATGAGTAATTAAATTTTGATCCATTTTTAGGAAAGAATGTAATTCTATAAGCTATACTCATGGTGTTTAGGAATGAACTATGAAAAAAAATATGAAAAATTATTGGATCTGATGAGGTTCCAAGTGCTACTGCTCAACAGTGCTTTGGAGGAGATTAAGTGAAATAATCCCAAATGGATTTATAAAAATAAAATTTAAAAAAAGGGGAAACCACTGCTTCCTCCCATACCGGAACAACATGTAGGAACCTTTTTTTAGAAAGTGCTACCAGAAACAAATACGGAGTAATATAGATAAACTACAACACTGGTAAGTTTGTAAAAAGAAAATAAGTAAAAACATCTTTGTAAAATTCTGCTTCTCCATATATAATGCTGAAATGTACCTTTAGTGTTTTTTTAACACAAGAAGAGCATCCTGTTGAGTAGAATTCACAGCAAATGGAATAATGATGCGGTGTAGCTCGCCTTGGATTGTAATATTGTTTGGATCTTTAGAATCGGAAAAGATAAGAGCTTAGGTTTTGTTTTTTTTTGGATAGATAGGTTGAGTCACTATTATATCATGATTAATACAGCAAAGAAGCTAGGAAAAGATACACCCACAATAAAGAAATTACACCATTAGGAGAGCACTTACAAAGCTCAGAAATGCAACATAGAAGTTAAAACTGTATATGCACATATATGATATCTTATTAATTTGTTATTATTATTATTTTGCTTATTTCATCATTTTAGAATTTACCAGATTTGCATAAAACTACTGAATTAGTTGAATCACAATGCTAATGCACTACTTATGACCCGCTTTAAATGATAACATCAAACAAATGAAATACAAAAAGAACTATCAAAAAACAATTATCAGACTAATAAATCATCCCATCTTAAGGAAGAAAAAAATGTACCTTGAAATGAAACCTGAGATCTGAGCCCCTGGCTTTGTAAGATCTTACACTTGGTGGGATTGTCGGGCTCTCTTGAGTACTTCACCTGAAAGTTCATGAGAAATACATTTTAAAAGTTCATGGGATCAAATCAACAAAAGAAATAACCTTAGAGGAGCATGAAATGAAGGAAAACATATTGACAGATAAATACCATGGTGCTGGCAATTACTTCGGCTGCAATTTGGAACAGAAGAATAGCTTAGTCATAATACATTGATCACATTTCATTTATCTGTAATTTGCCCCACTTAAAAACATGCCTTACTGATACCTTGATCACAAATCTATTGTGACTTTAGATACTAAAAGAAATCATGGGCATCTCTTCCAATTTTTTTATTCATCGCTTCAACAGAAGCATCCTCAAAGTATCCATTTCACCCCCAACAAACTTATATGTCCCCATAACCTAATGCCCAATCACATTCAGCATCAACCTAATGCAAATTAACCTCGCAGCAATCAATCAACTTTTAGCAAATAGAGCTTAAAGCACTAACATTATCTTCCTTAATTAATTAAATATTTCCCCTATACTCCCTATTTAGCCTATGTTTCAAATGTTATAAACATAGTATGCCTTTTATATAAATCAATGAAGTCTTTTTCATAAATTAATCAACAGCCTAGCTAGCACTGAGATGTATATATACATAGACATACAAATATAGAGATGAATATATATAGGGCGTGAGGAACCTGAAGATGTTAAGCGGTGCCGGAATCCTCTGTGATCTGGAGGCGATGGGCGGCTCGCAATGCAGAGAAAGAGAGTCGCAAGTGCTCGTCGCCATTGTAGCGTCATCCATAGAAGCCGAAGCCTGCTGTTGAAGTCCTCGCCGCTGGTGTCGAAGCCGAAGCCGAATCTCACCGCCGCTGCTCTCGGGTCATCTTCACCAGGCAGATCTGGGAGATCAACACCCATATTTGGTGTGGAATGGTATATAAAATATCACATTAGAAAAACTAACCTGCAGATCTACTGTTTGCGGTGGCAGAGGCAGACGACGACTGTACGGCTGCGACGGCTGGTGGCGGTGGCGGTGGAGGCTACTCGGCTGGGCTGCGGTGGAGGAAATGGTGAGGAAGACGGGGCTGCGGTGAGCTGAGGAAGGCGCAAATCTGATATCATCTCTATTATTTTGTTCGATTTTTTATTTTATTTTTTTTTAAATTAACATTTCTCTACCGTTTCTTTTTGAAACGGTAGCTAAATATCAAGTGCCTTTTTAAACCACTACCGTTTCATCAAATAACGGTAGCAGATTGGTTTCCACTTATTTACAAAATTGCCACCGCGCGTTTTTTTTTAAAGAATACACTACTGTTTTTACAAGAACAGTAGCTAAATGTAAGTGTTTTATGTGCATTTTTGTACTAGTGCCTGTGACAGAAATAACCCGGATTGCAATTGTTTAACTTGTAGACCTAGGAAACATGTCAGTTCACCTATCATGCTCATCTCGAACTCTTTTTCCATGACTTGAATAAATTGTTTGACATTTGCGGCAGAAGTTGAACCAAACACAATGTCGTCCACATATACTTGGGCTACAGTTATATGACTTGATGTCCTTTTGACGAACAAAGTTTTATCCACTCCTCCTTGGTCATACCCATTTTTCAGAAGATATTGTGTGAGTCTTTCATACCACGCTCTTTGTGCTTGCTTTAATCCATAGAGTGCCTTTTTTAGCTTGTAGACATAATGAGGGTAGTGTGGATCCTCAAAACCTTTTGGTTGAGCTACAAAGATTTCCTCGTTGAGTATTCCATTTAAGAATGCTGTCTTGACATCCATTTGGTTCAGTTGAAAGTTCAGAATGCATGATACAGCAAGCAACAGTCATACAGATTCAAGTCTGGTAACTAGGGCAAAGGTTTCTTCATAGTTAATTCCTTCAATCTGCGAATACCCTTGTGCCACCAGTCGAGCCTTATTTCTTACCACATTTCCTTGTTCGTCAGTTTTATTTCGAAAAATCCACTTTGTCCCAACTATGTTTGCATTCTGAGGACAGGGGACAAGATCCCATACCTCATTCCTTTCGAATTGAGCAAGTTCATCTTGCATTGCCCTTATCCAGTTTTCATCTTGAAGTGCTTCTTTGTAGTTTTTGGGTTCGAACTTTCAGGTATAGCATGAGTATCCAGATAATTCAACAAGATTGTTTTTCAACATCCCTCTGGTTCGAACACCGGCTGTGGGAGTTTCCAGAATATTTTCAGCAGGATGATTCTTTTTAATGTGAGCTGGTACCTGTTTTGGTTGTGAGGTAGGTTCTGAGTCAATGTTTCTGGGAGGTTCAGTATCTGGTTCTGACTCCTCGGTTCAGTATCTGATTCAGACTTCTTTATCACCGTCTCTTTGTTTGGCTGTTCTAGTCTTTAATCTGGTTCAGTGGTTGGTACATAATCATTCATCCTCTGAGGTTGATCATCTATGATTACATTGATCGATTCTTGAACAGTCTTGATCCTTTTGTTGTAGACTCGATAGGCTTTGCTGTTTGGTGAGTAACCTAAGAATATGCCTTCGTCACTCTTTGGTTCAAATTTTCCAACCTTTTCTCTGTCATTTAGTATGTAACATCTGCTTCCAAAAATGCGAAAATATTTCAGACTTGGTTTCCTTCCTCGCCACAGTTCATACAGAGTGTGTGACATCCCAGGCTTGAGGTAAACTCTGTTTATTATATGACAGGCAGTATGTACGGCTTCTGCCCAGAAGGATTGTGGGAGGTTTTTGCTATTGATTAACACCCGAGCCATCTCTTGGATAGTCCTGTTCTTTCGTTCAACTACCCCATTTTGCTACGGAGTCTTTGGGGCTGAGAATTTGATAAGCCTCCAAGATACCCATAAAATTGAGTGCATATTAGGGTGTTTTGTCACGTTTCTAGCATCCTTACATGATGAATTATGATCATAAATGCTTTAAATTCACTAACCAACACACAAAAGCTACTTTTAGCCTAAAGGAGGTGAAACAGGAGTCCCGGGAGCCAATAGAAGCGAAAGCTGAGTTTAAAGAACGAACCAAGCAAGATCGGAGCCCCGAAAGACCCAAGAAGGCTGCCACACGCGTGTGAGTGCGCGTGGCCGCAATCCAGTAGCCTCCCACTCACGCTCACACGCGTGTGGAGTGGCGTGGAGACTGCAATGCGCGAAATTTCACGAGGGTTGCTTTTTGGATTCTATTTAAACTCCTTTGATAGATTTTCAGAAAAGAACTTCTTCTTCCAATTTTTAGGAGGTTCCCCAATTTTAGAAAACTTTAGATCATTTTAGGAGTAGTTTAGATAATTTCCATTGTAGAAGACAACAAGCTTGGATTGAAGGATTACTTCTCTCTAGGTGATTTCTATTACATTTCTATTATATTTTATTATCTTGTTTTTGGATTGAATTAGCTTTTGTCTTGAATTTCATATCATGAGTGGCTAGTTTAATCTAGGGATTTGGATTGTGTGAAGATATGTTGCTAGTGTGATGCTCTTATATCTATTTTTGGATCTAAATGTTTGGATTGTTGGATTATCTATTCTTGTCTATTAATTGTTGTTTTGATGAGATCTTGTTTGGATTTGGCCAATCTAGATGAGAGATTGAGCTCTTGACTGTTTCATGTCTTTGATTAGAGTTAGGATTGAAGCTTTGTAACAATCATAGATCCTATGGACTTCTTAAGAATAGTAGGATAGTGTGTAGCTTAAGTGTTTGATAAAATTCCTCTTAGAACTTTGGATGCTTGAAGGCATGCATGCCTAAGTCAAAGAAACCTTAGTACACAAAGGTGGAAAAGGACTAAGAACACACACTCTTGAATAACCAACATCTTTGTCTCATTTATCCATTACTTAGAAACACCAAGATGCAACATAGATGAACACTATCCAATCCCTATCTCTTTACATAATTTCCAATCTCTTTTACTTTACTACTTTCTTGCACTCAAACCAAACCTTATGAACTCCCTTCACTCACAAATCAGCACTCACCACACTCGAATCCCTTGCATGACTCAATCAAGTAAACACCCGAACTCTTGACACACCTCCACGTCCTTCCTTCGAGACCGACACTCGGGGAGTCACTGACTTTCCGTTTTAACACACAAATATCTTTTGACATTTCACCCAATCACATACAAGTGTTGTCAAAATGGCGTTGTTGCCAGGGAAGGCAATAGGTTGTCAAATGTTTTTGTTTACTTTGATTGAATGATTGCTAGATTTGAGCATTGTTAATCCACACCACTTTCTTTTGTTTCATTTTTATTTTATTTGTTTTTGCTACTTACCCAATTGACTACTTCTAGTCAATTGTGGAATCTTTGCTTCATTGAAAATCTTACTAAGTGAATGCACACGCGAGCAAAGGGAAATCAAGGCTTACTACCCTACATTTCTGAAATCAATAGAGCAACTAGGAAGAAAAATACCCAAAGGTCACAAATGGCTTCATCAAGCGCAACAAGAAATCCACAAGGAAGAGGAGCGACTATACCAAATCCACCCCCAGTTCCAATTATTCCACAAGGACCAATTAACCATGAAGAACCACAAGCTAACAGAGCAAACAACCAAGAAAACATTCGTGAAGAAGAATACTATGGAATTCCTCAGGAACCACAGAGATCAATTACAGATTATATGACTCTTGACTTTAATATGCATAACTCGATCTATGTACCGCCGATGGAAAACGTCAACTTTCACGTGCATCCAACTATTCTCACATTGGTCCAGAACAGTCAATACTCGGGATTACCATCCGAAGATCCCAATGCACACATAACAAGGTTCATACGAGCATGTGGGATGTACAGGCAAGAAGGCGTTAGTGAGGAGATAATTCGACTTAAATTATTCCCATTCTCAGTTATAGGAGAAGCAGCACGTTGGTTGGAAAGCCAAGACGACAATCATTTCAAATTATGGCAACAATTACATCGTGAATTCATGAACGAGTTCTTTCCCATCACAAAGACTATGAGAATTCGAAGGCTAATACAGGAATTCAAGCAAGGAAGGCTTGAGAGTTTGCTATAGGCTTGGAGACGATTCAAGGTTCTCAAAAGACAATGCCCGCAAGATCTGATGCACCCATGGGACATGATTAGCTCATTCTACGGAGGGCTAACCGATGAAGGGAAGATGTTACTTGACTCATCCTCCAGCGGTGCCTTTGTCTCCTTAGCTTTGCCCGAAGCTGAAGAATTGATCGAGAGAATATCTAAGAATACCTCTTGTTGGTATGACCGACGAGGAGAGCATGGAGACATGTATGAGGTTAATAGCCATGTGGCAAGTGAGGCGAAAATAGAGGCAATGAATCACGAAATCAAGAAATTACAGGCCATGGTAGAAAAAATGGAAGGAAAACCCAAGCCTTGTATGGCTTTGGCACTTTATTGTAACATCTGTGGAGGATCGCATGATACTAATATTTGCACTTCACCATCTGCATCCGAGCAAGTTGAGGCGGTAGACTTTCAAAGGAACTCCAATTACAATACCTATGGACAGAATCAAAGGTCGAATAACAATTGGAAGCAGGGCGAGGGATGGAACAACAATGATGGATATCAAGCGTGATGACAATACAATTATGGAAACAAGCCTGTTTATGGACAAAATGACAAGGGCAGATTGATGTACAATCAAAATCAAGGCAATGGAGGTCAAATGACACAGTTTAGGCCACATACAACTCTCAAATAGACTTTACTCAACAGAGGAGGGATGATATCCGTGAAGTAGATGAAAGGCTTACCAGGACGATTATGGAATTGAAAAATGATCGTGCAAATCTTAAGCAAGAGATCACTCAGGAGATCAGACAAGAGATTTCTAGTCTCAGACAAGAATCCAAAGCTACACTTAAGACCATTGAGAATCAAATCTCACAAATGTTTAAGATGATGTCTGAGAGACACTACGGACAACACCCTAGTAACACAGAGAATAATCCAAAAGAGAGAGTCAATGCTATTGATGCCAAGGAAGAAAAGCACGAAAATTGTGACCCGATGGATATTGTATGCGGAATATGCCAATGTAGGAAGGAAGGTAAGAGAGATGAGACTACCTCTTGTAGTCCCGATCTTGAATTAAAGAATGAGAGCGCTTCGTGCACAATTTCAATGAAGGAAAGCCATAAGAAAACCACTTCTGAAGTACGCCCCAAAGAAAAGGAGCTATCACAAGACAAAACCAAAAATGCAAAGGAGAAAGAAGCGGCACGAGAAGGTACAATTAATGCTTTTATCCGAAAGTTTTTCAATAACAAAGAATGCCGCGAGTTATTTGAGGATGACAATCATGATACTTTTACTTGCTTAAGCCAAGAGTCTTTGGCTTGTTTGACTGAGGGTTACCCCAGAAAGAAGGGCGACCCCGGAGCTTTGTTGATTCCTTGTTCTAGAACGTCAGAACATGGATCTTTAAAATGCTCTAGCCGATCTCGGTGCTTCAATTAATATCATGTCTTCAAATCTTTTCGAAAAATTGAACTTACCAAGTTTGAAACCGACAAGGCTGACACTACGTTTAGCTGACGGGACCACACGGTACCCGGAAGGCTTGGCGGAAGACGTTCTAGTAAGAGTAGGAAAATTTCTTGTGCCTGTCGATTTTGTTGTTTGTAAGATGGGAGATACAGAACCCCATGGTTCTTTAATTCTGGGAAGACCATTTCTGGCTACTTGTCACGCACGCATTGACGTAAGCTCAGGGGAGATAACCTTGAGATTTGATGGACAAGCCACAAATGATGACAAAGTAAGGACAGAAGGGACTGATGAAGAAGTAAGGGCGATGGTCAGAACGAAGACCAAATCAAAACCGAAGTGGAAAAATGACAAACTGACGTGGAAGAACACGTGGGTACCAAAATGTTTCCTACCCACTACCAAGGAGTACGGTTGAAAATGAACAAGGTATAATGCGTCTAGCCAAAGACGTAAACGGTGGCGCTGCTTGGGAGGCAACCCAAGATTTAATAAATTGTTTTTATGTTCTTTTTATGTTTTCGTTTTAATGTTTTGTTACAATCCAGTTGGTACCATGTTTTGAAGACTAACTTGTAGGATTCGAGACTGAAAAATGCATTGGAAAGGCCTAACACAGATATAGGTGTGACGGGAATGAGCAAAATCGAGAAAAATGACGCACCAGGGTGACACGCACGGTCACACGCGTGTTAACCGGCATGGGAGGGATCCAGTGAGTCCACACGCCCGGTCACACGCGTGGTAACCGGCGTGTGAGCAAAACAGTAAGCTCACATGCGCGTCCACACGCGTGTGGACGCACGTGGAACCATCACCACGAGATAAGACCCCCTTCGGCCTCCCCACGCCATTTTGCACTCTAAAACCTAGTTTTTCTTCTCTTCTCCACGCAATGTATTCTCCAAACTTAAAGGTTTGAGCATAGTGACTTATTTTCATCTTCAAGAAGGTTAAAACATCACTATCAAGGTAAAATCCTATCTTTTAACCATTTATTTTGAATATCCATGAGTTTGGGAGATTTTTGAATGTTGAAATTTTATCCTACATTACCTTCTTCAATGTTTTTGAATGATTTGAATGTTTAAATTGGTTTATGATGCTTCATAGAACTATCCTTTGATGTTTTCTCTCATTATTGATAGTTACATTGATGGATTGAGATTTATATTTGAGCTTCAAGTGTGAACACCATTGTTGAACAAATGGGCTTATTGAATTTCTTGTCTAATTTATGAAATTTATGCTTGAATTGATGCGTAAACTTGTTATAGAACCATTATATGCCATCAATTTGACTTTCCACATGCTACATTGCAAAAATTGAATTTTCAATTTCAAACCCTAATTTTAGAATTTGGGGAAGAAGATGATGTTGACTTTTTGAAATTCTTGACTTTTGTAGTTGACTTCTTATTTGACTATCAAATTGAACTATCTTATGATGATATTATGCATGTGGGTGATAATGGAATGATATTGTTGATATTCTTATGCTAGAATTGTTCAAAATATAGGGGAAACTATGGCGAAATTTTCGAAAATCCTTAACCCTATATGTTTGAAATCAATTATCTTGACAAGGAGGTTTACATGAATGCAATGGTGATTTATTTGAAAGTTAGTTACTTACAATCAATTACCATGAGTATTAATTTCTAAATTTTGTAGGATGGGACGACATAAAGAAATGGCAAAGAAATCCAAGCACGATCATGGTGAATCTAGTCGATCAAGAGCACGACCCCAAGCTGCAGTTTCAAAAGCTCCACAGGAGCGAGGTTCAAGATCTCTAAGACACTTGACACCTCTTCAGCGCACTCTTGCGGATGATTACAAAAGCAAGCAGTTATGCGTCGACCGTTTCTTTGGCGATAATGTTTTGACAGAGTTTGGTTGCCTGAACAAAGTAAATGGATTGATAAGTCACCCTCAACTCCGCCGTTTATTCGAGTGGAGAGGTCCAACGTATGCGCCAGTGACTTATGAATTTTTGGCGACACTTGACATCAAAAAGGAAGTTAATAATACTAGGGAGTCCATCTCGTTCCGGTTGTTTGGCAATCACTACAGCTTATCTGTTAACACTTTGGGTGTTACTCTTGGATTTCATGATGCCGTGGATATTTCGTTACCATATTTCAGGGACTTCTGCATGGATTGAGGATTAGAGCTTACAACTTCAACGTGAAGGTCTTCCTTCCACATGGTCCAGATACCGCCACTATAACCTAAAGCTTCAATTCTAGTCCATTTAGCGTACTTTAGTCGCCTGCAGACATCCGTAGCATGACTTCCAGACATTTTAGTCTCAAGTAGACAGAAAATGGCAGGCTTATCAGTGTCGATAATCCAATTCGCAGCTCTAAGGAAACTTTTAGACGCTGCGCCTTGACAGTTCCAGGTGATGATCTTCATGGACAAAACAAAAACAAAAGCAGAAAACAAAAGCACAAGACAAAAACAAAAACAAACAAGGAACACAGGGAGAAGGAACCAAACCAGGCAACACCGAGGGCAACCTAGAGCTCAACATCCAAGTTGTTGAGTGGATCCAAAGCAGCCCCGTCCTCTGGGGTCCAATCAGAGACATTGTAGAGGATATTCAGTGTTGCATGCGAAAAACTTAGAACATATCTATCAAGGTGATCTACAGAGAGCAAAACATGATAGCAGATTCCCTCGCAGAACTTGGGTCGATGCAACAAGAAAGCTGGAGGACTTTTTGCTCTAGCCCGGCAATTAGCGACAGGGCTTATCAGCATGATTTGGTCAAAGTGACCTGTGATCGTAGAGTTCGGGAGAGCAACTAATCCATATACTCTCCCTTGGGTATCCGTCCCCCGTGATAAAAAAAAAAAATGTTAGTTTCTAAAAACGAAAAGTGTGAATGAGAAACGTATAATCGAAATTGAAAAATTAGAAAACACTCCCACTCTCTTTGCTCTGTCCATCCCTTCTCAGTTCTCCACTTCTGCCTACTCTGTACCGCCACCACCGCCGAACCAGCAACCCCGCCGCGACGATCGCAGACACAGAGACCGCCGAACAGCCGAGGCGCCGGCACAGTGACACAACGACTGCCACCGCCGCCGAACCAGGTTCGTCTTCTTGCTCCCTTAATCCCTTTCTAGTTTTCGAAGTTACAAATCTATCTATGTGCCAGGTTCGTCTTCTTGGTTCGTTTCTGTACTTTGTGGTTTTGGCTTTAATTTGTGAATTATCTTATATATTAAAGTACTTTTAGAGCATGTTGAATTTGGTATTTTAACTCTTTAATTGTTTTAAATTTATTAGATGTTTTAAACTTGTAATCATGCATAATTTTATATATAATATAGCTGGGAATTCCTGTCCCCGAGGATGAGGGTGGCCATCTTTGTATTTATTATTATTATTTTTCAGTGTTTTATCATTTTTTTCTCCATTACTTGTGGAAATTGAATCATCTAATTGATTAATAAGTTGAATGTTTCTTGATAATGTCAGTTTCTATTAATGTAATTATGTAAAGTTAAGAAGTTTAGATGTAAACATGTTTTGGGAAGAGTAATGATATTGCTTTGAACTTCATTGCAGTTTGATAGGCTTGATGGAGATTGGATGTGGCATACCAAATGGCCTTCATGGAGTTGAGAATTTTGAGGATGGCAAAGACATTAAGATGTCTGAGCTTGAGGAGGGAGAATTGGTCGAGATGATTTCTAAGACTGAATTGGGAGAAAATAGTGCTATAGTTTCCAAGATAGAATCACAAGAAACTAGGGCTGGAACTGAGAACTTAGTTAATAAAGACTCTGGGAGTAAGAATCAGAACCGTAGGAAGAATAGGAAGAAGAAGAAGAAGAACAAAGGAAATAAAGGCACTCCAGGTCCAAATATTACAGATATCAACAGGTTTGTCTATTTTAAAGCATGGATATGAAAAAATGCTTGTTTCCTTATATC
>CM008331.1:281269-291933 GCA_002525835.2 Ipomoea batatas
AATTAAAGGAGGTTCCCTTATAGAGTTCTAAACCCTAGTTTTTAGTTTATATTTTCCCCAGCATAGTTTAGACTAGTTTTACATTAGATTATTTTATTTCAAGATTGGAATCAAAGATTGAAGTTGTATTTGTTATTTATCAGATAAGTTTATTTTCCCTTTTAATTCTTGCAATGTTTATGGTTATTTATTCTTGCTTTGCTGTGTTTACTCCCATTATGCGGGAGTAGTTCGTTTATGGGTTTGGATTAGGATCCATTGTTAATCTTGATGTTCAATTGGTAATTAATTGTATAAAGGGATTGAATCTTTTACCTAGGGTTTATGTTGATTTGGGGATTTCTTTCTACTTGTTATTGATTGATGGCCACAATTAATTGCTAGTCTAGGAGAGGGATTCATTACAACGAAAGTTGGATGGAGACCTTGAGCCTTACCAATTTCAACCTAATTTTCCTACTATGAAAGTAGAGGTAATTTTGGGGGCTTACAATGCTTAGGAGCTTAAGGTTATGATTGATGCATCACGACAGTGGGGCAATTGCAGCCTAATTCACTTATTGATTACGAAAGTGGCTGAGTTGAATTCTTATGTGCATTGCCCATATATCCCTTGGTTAATTATTCTTTCCCTAATCCTGAGTTGGTTGGAACATCAAGATTACAATGTCCCTAATCTGGCCCATACCTTTTATCATATAGTTTTCACCTTAATTAATTGCTTTCCTTTATTCCACATCATTCAGTCTCTGTTACTTGGATTCTATAAATTCATATACTCTAGTGCCTGGTAATTCACACAGTTTCGTGCCATAACACCAATCCTCAGCGGAACGACATTACACCCTTTTTACACTCATCATTTGTGCTCATCATAGAATTCCTTGCATGCTACAGTAGTCTTGAATCACGCCGTTTACGAACTCTGTACTTCTATCCGTACGTATTTTTGCTATTTTGAGTTCCTTTTCAATTTGAAGTTACTTCAACAATTCTGGTAGCTTCCTTTCAACTTCATTTTTCTTGTTGAGAAATATTGTCCATGTGTACCTGGAAAAATCATCAACAATAACAAGTGTATATTTCTTACCACTCATACTTACTAGGTCTACTGGACCAAATAAATCCATGTGTAGTAGACTAAGAGGTCTTGATGATGATTCTTGTGTCTTTGACTTGAATGAAGATTTGATTTGCTTTCCTCTTTGACATGCATCGCAAATCTGTTCTTTCTTGTAGATTATTTTGGGTAGTCCTTTGACTAGATCATTTGCTGCGAGCTTGTTGATCGTTTTGAAATTTAGATGATTCAGCTTCTTGTGCCATTCCTAGCTTGTAGCATTTGTGTTGTTGGCAACTAAGCATATTGATTCCTTTGTTGTAGACCAATCAACAACGTACATGTTTTTCTTTCTCGTTCCTTGCAGTACGATATCTCCAGTAGTTTCATTTTTCACTTGACATTTGTCTTTGAAAAATTCCACTAAATAACCTTTGTCACAAAATTGACTTGTACTGAAGATATTGAATTTTAGTCCTTCCACGTATGATATGTCCTCGACTTTTAATCCGTTACGTTCAACTGTTCCGATTCCTTTGGTTTGGCCGTATCGATCTTTACCTCCAAAAACTACTTTTGGTCCTTCGATATTTTTAAAATTCACTAGACTAGATTTATTTCCAGTCATGTGATGCGAACATCCACTATCAAAGTATCAAACTTCCTGTAAGCAAATTAAACATTTTTAGGTACCCAGTTTTGCTTGGGTCCTTGGGGGTTAGTAATTTTTGGTACCCAAATCCACCTTGTCCTTACTGAACCAAGTAAAGGTGATTTGTAACCATTGTTGACTTTATAATTATAGCTAATTTTGGAAAAGACTTTTGGTGCCCGGTTTTGAAAACTGACTCGATTTTTAGGCACTTGGGAAGAGACCTTAAAGGAATTAAACCTTGATTTTACCCATGGTTTAATTTCTTTGTACCAATATTGCTCAGAGGGATAAAATCTCCCTGGCCCACCATTCGAAAATCTTCCCTTTTTCAAATGTTGTTTTGCACTAAACTCATTGGAATATTTCCTTAAGGGAACAAAACTTTGCCTTTTGGACTGACTGGGCGAAATATTTCGATAATAAGGCTTCGGCCCAACAGTGCTATTTTTGGCAATTTTTTGATAACCAATTCCTTGTTTCACTGTGCAATCTTGACCTTTTGACAAATGATGGACAATTTTTAATAAAGTCCTCGCAAGTGCACGAATCAGTTGTAGTGGTAGTGTGCAATAGAAGGGGTCGAACCCACAGGGAATTAATACGATGCAATTTGTAAACTTGAAATTAAACGAACTTGACAATTTAAAACGTTCAAAACTAAATGCAATATCAATAGTGAAAACTGAACCAAATG
This sequence comes from Ipomoea batatas, assembly GCA_002525835.2. NCBI lineage: Eukaryota > Viridiplantae > Streptophyta > Magnoliopsida > Solanales > Convolvulaceae > Ipomoea > Ipomoea batatas. The sequence continues at coordinate 283,679 of CM008331.1, forward strand.
ATATGTAGAAAACCGAGACAAGAAATAAGCAATTAAAAACCAACAAGAATGAGATAGCAGGTAATTAAGTAACTAGCAGGGAAAATAAAATAACAACGCAAGACAGTAAAGGATTAAAGACTAGGAACATGAATAAATAAGAATTTTCAGCAAACCATTATAGTAAAAGAATTGCGATTAATAATTAAGCACTAAATAAGTAAATATTGAACTTAGCATTGTAATTAAAGATTAGGCATTAAGCACAGCCATTAGAATTCATACTCAGAGAATGATTTGAAATGGTAAAAGCTGGGCAAATCCACTAACAATGAATAATTAAAAGAAAAGGAATAGTTTCGTATACCAATTGTCCAGAAACCACTGCTACTGTCGCCGAGGAGTTTAAACTGCTACCGCCGGAAATCAGAAATGGCCACCGGTGAACCGAAATCGTCGCGCTTCCTCCTACGGAGTGTTGTAATTCTACAGTCACCCCTTCCACTCTTCACTCATCATGATCAACATTATTTATAGTGCTTAAAAGGCTTAACCATAATCATTCTTTCCGCCTAATCAATCTCTGTAGTTTAACAATGAGTTGCCACGTATCCGAAAACAAAGCAGGAACAATTCTTCATTAACTTAAAGCTTGCTGCAGCTGACACGTGGGATATTAAATTTATTAATTATATGAAAGATAAGGTGTATGGAACACTTCTTATTCTCACAAAATGCTAACTGTATGTGAAAATTAAAAGCTAATGGAAACACATATAAATTTTACTGTTATTATACATATAAGACAAAATAAAATTAAAGCATTTATCAATAACAAATTAAACAATATTAAGAATAACAATGTAAATTAATTATTAAAAACCAACTAAAATATAAACATAATTTATACTTATCAAAATTCCCCACAGTTATTTATTTGTTTGTCCTCAAGCAAAGACATTATTAAAAGGAAAAGAAAAGAAATTAAAAAATAAAACCAAAACACTAAGCTGAGCTTTACTCGAATAGCCTTTCAAATTTATTGCCTCATGAATGCAAATTAATGCCAACTCAAAGAATGTGCAAAACACTTGACTAGAACTTTTTATTATAATATCATGCTATTCAAATAAAAATAAGGAAATATGTGCAAGTGTGCTAGTACCCTTATATGAGCTATACAAAATTTAATAAAATAAATATGAAAATTTCACAAAACACAACCTAAGTCAAATTCAGAAACATTCTATCACAGTGCATGTGCAAAATATGAAGGAAACAAAGATCAAGGCATTTATTAAAAATTAAAATGCGAATATTCGTCTATTCCAAAGTTCACTCATTATTTTTCTGTTTTTGACTTTTTCCAAAGAGAACTTCCCCAAAAAACCTCGTCATTTTACACCAGGCATGTTTGGGTTTTCAATTTTGTGTGTACTCATGAACCAGACCACAACACTTATTTATTTATTTATGGTACATGTGTAGGTGGCTGATTCAGCGGAGTAGAATCTCTGAATTTATTGCAAATAAAATAAATAAATAGATAAATAGAACACTCATTTTTTATAAATATTTTTTATAAATATTTTTTCCTCACTTATGCCACAAAGATGATCCTTGAACCAACAAACTACACCACAATTTATAGCACTCAAGAATAGTTTAAAAATTTGAAGAAGGTGATATAGAGTGAAATCAACATAAAAATCATCAAAGAGATTGCATTAAACATATAAGGGTTTTTGTGATTTTTTTAATTTCTATTTATTTTGTTTCTTCTTTTTTTCTTTTTTTTTTTTGGTAGAGAAAAGCTATTCAAAAATATAAAACTAAAGCAATCGATAACTAGCCACATGCAATATATACACACTAAGAGTTGACAAAATCTGCGTTATTTGTATCATAGGCTATTCAAAATATTCACAAGGGTAAAGCTCAAGCTAATGCTAGTATTTTAAAATAAAAAGGTTCATAAAAATAAACATAAGAAAATTAAAAATTTTGAATTTTTTTAATATTTTATGATTTTGAGGCCAACTCACTTCCCCACACTTATTTTCAACATTGTCCCCAATGTTGTGAGATGAAAGAAAAGAAGATAAAGAAAGTCCTCCCTGATTCATGTTTTCTTTTGTGGAGTTCTCATCTGGCCCTGTAGACTTGAATTGACAAGAACTTGTTTTCTTATCAACGCCATTCAAAAGATTCTCCTTTTGGAGTTTATCAAACTCCAACTTATTTTTCTGCGCAGAATCCAACCCCTTGACTGCAAAACAATAGTTAGCTTTATTTGGCAAGTTCATAGGTTTCAAATTATAAAACTCAACAGTTTCATCAACCACAGTCACGGTTGACTTGTCATTTTGAACATCAAAAGAGATTGGGGGCACAAACGGCTTGGGAGGCACATAAGAATTATCAGATTTGTGCAATTGAAGCTCATCCTCATCAATAATAATAACATCTACATCATTATTCACTTTTTCAATCATTTCAATATTTTGCTTAGGAAAAGTATTTTCTATTAAATCGTTTTCAATGATTTTACCACATCCTAAAACAGTCACATCCTCTTTAGGTTGGCTAGGCCATTTACCTGGCACATGCCCTTGCAAAGCTTTAGCAATGTGACCTATTTGTACTTCCAGTTTTCTCAAAGAAGCTTCTCGTTGTTGGGACTATTGCTCATTTTCTTCTTGCTGCCTCTGTAGCCATTGCTCATGAGTTTCTTGCTGCCTCTGGAACCATTGCTCATTAGCTTCTTGCTGCCTATTACAAGTCTATATAAAAGCATTCAAGGAATCTTCGAAAGATGGTTTTTCTGGCTGGGGTTGATCAATTGGTTGAAAGTTATTTGGATTATTATCCCAATAAAAATTAGGATGATTTGGTTGAAATTCATTTTAAAGCAAGGAAAAATTGGATAGAAGTAAAAAAGAAAAATTAGCAACAATAATGAAAGAAAAAACAATCAAGCAATTATTAAGAAAAGGGAAAAAATAAATAAAAGGAATAGGGAAAACAAAAACAAATAAAAAGCAATTTTTTTTAGATTAAAAAAAATATTTAAGAATTATTTAAAGCAAGAAATCAAATTGCACAATAAACAACTCCCCGACAACGGCGCCAAAAATTGATGGACAATTTTTAATAAAGTCCTCGCAAGTGCACAAATCAGTTGTAGTGATAGTGTGCAATAGCAAGGGTCGAACCCACAGGGAATTAATACGATGCAATTTGTAAACTTGAAATTAAACGAACTTGACAATTTAAAGCGTTCAAAACTAAATGCAATATCAATAGTGAAAACTGAACCAAATGATATGTAGAAAACCGAGACAAGAAATAAGCAATTAAAAACCAACAAGAATGAGATAGCAGGTAATTAAGTAACTAGCAGGGAAAATAAAATAACAACTCAAGACAGTAAAGGATTAAAGACTAGGAACATGAATAAATAAGAATTTTCAACAAACCATTATAGTAAAAGAATTGCGATTAATAATTGAGCACTAAATAAGTAAATATTGAACTTAGCATTGTTATTAAAGATTAGGCATTAAGCACAGCCATTAGAATTCATACTCAGAGAATGATTTGAAATGGTAAAAGCTGGGCAAATCCACTAACAATAGCGAATAATTAAAAGAAAAGGAATAGTTTCGTATGCCAATTGTCTAGAAACCATTGCTACTGCCGCCGAGGAGTTTAAACTGCTACCGCCGGAAATCAAAAATGGCCACCGGTGAACCGAAATCGTCGCGCTTCCTCCTACGGAGTGCTGTAATTCTACAGTCACCCCCTTCCACTCTTCACTCATCATGATCAACATTATTTATAGTGCTTAAAAGGCTTAACCATAATCATTCTTTCTGCCTAATCAATCTCTGTAGTTTAACAATGAGTTGCCACGTATCCGAAAACAAAGCAGGAACAATTCTTCATTAACTTAAAGCTTGCTGCAGCTGACACGTGGGATATTAAATTTATTAATTACATGAAAGATAAGGTGTATGGAACACTTCTTATTCTCACAAAATGCTAACTGCATGTGAAAATTAAAAGCTAATGGAAACACATATAAATTTTACTGTTATTTATACATATAAGACAAAATAAAATTAAAGCATTTATCAATAACAAATTAAACAATATTAAGAATAACAATGTAAATTAATTATTAAAAACCAACTAAAATATAAACATAAAATATACTTATCAACAAATTTCACCACTTGTACTTTATTATCCAAAGTCGTAGTAGAATTGGTCGACTTTTGAGAGGCTTGAGAACACGATGGATCATAACCTAAACCGGTTTTATCTCCTGAGGGTTTCTGCATATTTACCATTTTATCCATTAGTTTGGATGAATGAGTAAATGTAGCTATTACTCCCCTGAGGTTGTGTTCTCTCACTTCCCTTGATTTACACTCTTCTTGAAGGTAAATAATTTTAACCTTCAATTCTTTCACCTCGGACAGAGCATTTTGCAATTTTTCATTTATTTCATCTTTTTCAAGAATAAAAAATTTATTGCGCTCTTCGAGTTGAGAGTGAGTGTCCATAACGGTTTGACAATCTCTCATAAATTGAGAGAAGGACTCTCTAGAAAAAGAAGTACTTGCAGAATCAAAAGATTTAGATGTTACCCCATCTTCTTCAACTTCATGCGCCATTAAGTATAAATCTTGAGTTGATGAACTACTTAAAGCATCCATGCAGAATAAAGCATTGTCATCCTTTGAGGTGTCACTTTCTCCACTAGATGACTCATCACTATCACTTGACTCAAGTGGGTCACTAATTAAAGCTTTTCTTTTGTTTTTCTTGAATCTTCTTTCTTTTGCCTTGGTGTCCTCCTGAGCATTATCTCCTTGATTTTTGCTCACTTTTGGATAAGGACATTCTGCCATAAAGTGTCCTGGCTTTCTACAATTGTAACACAGGTTTGCATCTGGACCTTCCTTCTTCGTCCATCTCGATGTATTGGCTTGAGGAAAATTTTTGTTGTTCTTCTTCCTCATGAACTTCTTAATTTCCTAACAAACAACGCAAAATTTTCGTCAGATAAAAATTCACTATTATCTACTAACCTCGATGTAGACGGTTGTTCGGTGACTAGTGCGGTATTTCTTTCTTCACGTTCTTCTTCTTTTCTTGACTTCATCTCAAATTCATAAGCTTTTAGATCACTAAAGAGTTTGTCGGTCGTAAGAGTTTTGAGATCCCTATGGTCTCGCATGGCCGTGACTTTTATGTCCCAATTTGACGGTAGTCCACGTAAGATTTTGAGTGATATTTCCTTCTGATCAATCTTCTTTCCAAGATCAGCAATTTCTCCCAAGACTTTGATAAATCTTGCTTCCATTTCGGCTATGCTCTCACCATTTAGCATTTTGAAATCCTCAAATTTCTTTAATGCTATTGTGAGTTTGTTCTCCTTTTCTTGCTCGTCTCCTTCGCCCATTTTGACTAGTGTTTGCCAAACATCTTTTGCACTTTTGCATTTTCGGACCTTTGAAAACGTTGCATCGTCGATAGCTTTGAATAGTATATCCTTGGCGATGTTGTCCAAGTTATTTCGTTGTCTATCTTCAGGAGTCCATTCCTCTTTGGGTTTAGGAATATTTTGCGGAGTTGTGCTCGTCTGTGCGGTTGCGGTATTGGCTTTAAAATTTTTGATCGGACCGCTGGTAATTACTTCCCACATCTCATCATGTAACGCGGATAAATGAACCTGCATACGTATTTTCCAATCATCAAATTTATCTAATGAAAATAATAGGTTCGGAGCTAAGTCTCTCTTCATCTTGAAGTTTTATGAGATCTGTCTAGCAGCCAAATATTGACTCAATAGACAACCGCTCTGATACCACTTGTTGGTCCCGATAGGGTGGTGAAAAGTCTAGAGGGGGGGTGAATAGACTTTTCTAACAATTAAAAACTTTATAACACTTCAACTAGAGAGATTTCAAGTGAATAAATTCAACTTGAAATGTGCAACGGAATATCGTACGGTAAAGTGCTATAAAATAAAACTGCGTAAAACTGAAGAGATACTTGACATGCAATGCGTTGGAAATACTTAAAACAGCTCAAAGAATATGTATGCAAAGTTTGAGCCACATGCGAACGTGGGAACACACAAACTCAGATGATATGCTCAACACAGTACGTAAAGGGTTAGTATGTTAAAACATGCAAATATGTAAAGTGCAGTAAAGTAAATGAGAGGCAGAGATTTATAGTGGTTCGGAGATGGTGTAATTCTCCTACTCCACTTCTTCCTTCTCCAAGGAAGCTCTCCACTATCTTCAATCACCCAGATACAATAGTGAAACTCCCGAGTGCTACGCACAAAGCTACACTCAACCACGAGCTCTTCGCACAAAGCTAAGCTCCCGAGCGCTACGCACAAAGCTACGCTCCTCGAACGCTACGCACAAAGCTACGTTCCCGAACGCTACGCACAAAGCTACGTTCCAACCAAGTGTTACGCACAAAGCTACACTTAGTTCACCCGAGTGTTACACACCCAGCTACACTCGTTTCTACCCTCGGTAGAGATACAACTTTTGTTCAAAGAAATAAAGATTTCTTTTCTAAGACTTGAATTCCTCTCGTGTATAGCTCAATATCTTGGCACTTTGTAGTTTATCGCATTCACCGCTTAGAAACACCACTTGTTGATTTTCACGTTTTTGGTTCGTAGTGCTGTAATCTTTTTTTTTCTCTGTATTCCCCCGTGTTGTTCTTCAAGTCTTCTTGGGCTTTATATAATTCAAAGAATTATTTGCCCGTTATGAACATTCAAATTTTGAACGTTCACTTGATCTGATTGGTCGTTCCAATCTGATCTTGATGGCCATACCTTCTCATTTAATGACCATACCGTTGATCTGATAACTTGCCAATATCTGATAAAATCTCTATTTTGATCTGCTCATTTAATACCGCTGGTAATTTTAGAAAAATTATCTCTGCAAATTGTTCACAAAGTCTTCTTTTACGGCTTGATTGATCTTGAAACTTGTAGCCTCAAATTCTTGACTTTGTTGCCTTCTGAGCTTGATATTGCGGACTTTGTATCCTTCGGAGCTTGATATTTTTGACTTTGTTGTATTCTTGATTTGATATTTTTGACTTTGTTGTATTCTTGATTTGACATTGGAGGTACCCGCTCAGAGATGGTTTTTGTCCTTGCCTCCAGGATCAATTGCCACGTTTGAGAAGATAGCAAACTAGTTCATAACGCATTTTGCTAGAAGTATACGTGCCAAGAGGCTCTTCACGCAACTCGCCGTCTTTCCGCAGATGGAGGCAGAAAGCTTGAAGGATTTCATCAAGCGGTGGCAAAAGTATACACATATGGTAAAGGGATTGGACGACAAGTATGCTCTAACCATGTTCATTAAGATCCTCAGGGTAGGCAAACTCTTCATTAGTCTTCGAATGGACATGCCCGATAGTTACGCAGAGACCATCATACAGGCTAGTCGGTACAAGGAAACCGAATAGACTCTCAAACTCAAAAAGCAGTAGGAGGGCGAGTCGACTGCAAACGATTGCTTGAGGAGATTTGGCAACATCTTCTGGACTGCCTGGTCATGGATAAGAAGAGGAATGAGTAGCAAATTGGTACCCAAATCAATGTAATTTGGGCACCTAGCGCCTTGCCGGTACTAGGGGTATGGGGGGTATGATAAGAGAGACCTATAATTCGGGCTATATTATCGCCTCTATTACCTATCTGGTTAGGAGACCAGCCATAGCTAGCTTATCTTACGGGAAACAAAGTAACAAAGTTATGCAGGTACCATCGGAGCACCGGACACACCACATAAGAATGTGTATTCTTACAGGAGTAAATGGAAACCATCACTCAAATGGGCAAACCTCCAAATTAGTGGAATTAGGCGCCACCGGCTAAGTCGGCCGCCCGCACTCAAGAGGCAAGCGTCTAGCCGAGCAGGAAGATGAAGCAGAGCAAAACTTGAGGCATAAGCCTGTAATCATTGTTATTTATGGTGAACCAAAAGGCGGGGACTCTGCTTGGGAAATGAAGAAATGGGTGCAATAGTTATACGTTGGCGATGTGGCTCCGATGGTGGTACCAAAAAGGGTGAGGAAGGAACTAGTCGTCTTCACCAATGATGATTATCTTGGGGGACACCACCCAATTGAGATGTGTTGATGATCGCTATGGATATCAAGGGGATGGTTGTTCGATGAGTACTGGTCGACACGGGGAGTAGTGTTAACGTTATGTG
>CM008331.1:352695-370195 GCA_002525835.2 Ipomoea batatas
AGGAGTGGCACCTCGTGTGGGCATCGTACACTGTACCCGTATACCAGAGTATGGATTGAGGGGTAGGTGGGGTAGTATATGGGAAAGTTTGTTTTGAATGTACTTACTTTTGGTAGCCTCAGTGTAGGCTAACTTAGTCCTCGGGTGGTTGAAAACCCGAGGCTTGTAAATGTTTTTGAACTATGTATAAGCTTCGTAAACACTTTAGTATATATGTATTTTGGCTATGCGTTATAATCTGGTGAGTAGTTGTGAACGTCGAGTGTAACCATTTTAGCCTGTGCATCTAGAGTGAAATTTATCAGAGGATGGTAGACTTCACTCTGGGTGTGGCGGTGACTACTCCGGATGTACGGTAGAGCCGGGCCGGGGTGTTACAAAACTAAAATCAATTCACACCAACCCAAAGCATGAATGTATCAAATCTCACCACCCCAACACTCCCATAAGCAAACAAAAGCACTTCTCACTCAAATAATCCCCCCTTAGATCACTTGAAAGTCATACTTCTTCTCCCCTCATATGCATGCTACAATTAAAATCAATTGGTTGGGGGACAAGTTCTAATTCTAAAAATAATCAAAATAAGAAAGGATTCAAAAGGTAAATACAAGAAAGTAAAATGCAATAAAAGAAAGATAACATGGGGTGCCTCCCATGAAGCGCTAAGTTTAATGTCGCTAGCTCGACTCGACCTCATTGTTCATCAAGTTCTGGTGGGAAGGAAATGGTATTGTGGCCTTGCAAGCTTTGATAGATCTCTCATGAATCTCCTATAGAATGAGGAGTGGCCAATGGAACTTTTCACATCCTTTGTCATGGTTGAGGGTGGCAATTTCAATGGGACTTCAATTTCAACATGATTGCCTTGCACTCTTTCAAAATTTTACTCCTTGATTTCAATCACCTTGCACTCATCAACATAAGATGGTTGATGTTTGGCCATCTTGAAGATATCAAACTCGATTTTGTTCTCGACCACCTCCATCACCAACTTGCCTCTCTTCACATCAATTATAGCACCGGCAGTAGCTAGGAAAGGCCTACCAAGGATGATGGGAACCTTGGTGTCTTCCTCTATGTCAAGAACCACGAAATCTCCCGGGATAAAGAATTGGTCAATCATGACCGGGACATCTTTGAACACACCAACCGGGCGTTTTATAGAATGATCCACCATCTGCAAAGTCATATTTGTTGGCTTGGGTTCACCAAGATTTAGCCTTTTGCAAAGAGAATACGGAATTAGGCTCACACTTGCCCCCAAATCACACAAAGCACGACTCACAACAAACCCTCCAACAATACAAGGTATAGCAAAACTTCCGGGGTCTTTCAACTTAGGGGGCAAGTTTTTTTTAAGCATGGCACATGTCAAGGTCCCCTCACTTAGATCAACAACCGCACTGTTTTCCAATTTCTTCTTGTTGCCCAAAATATTTTTCAAAAACTTCTTGTATGATGGAATTTGAGTGACGGCCTCAATAAAGGGCATGGTGACCTCCAACTTATCAATCATTTTGTGATATTTGCTCTCCCTCTCGGTTTCCTATGATTTCCACAACCGTTGTGGAAATGGCAATAAGTTGTATGGCATCACTGAGTCATCTATTTTGTCACCCTTGCTCACTCTCTTCTTGTTGCGGGCACCTTGTTCTTGCACGAGAGCCTTTCCTTTCGATTTGTCTTTTTGAATCAAAGGCTTCTCTTCATTATCACTTTCAACCACTATCTCTTCTTCCTTGTCACCTTTCTCTTACCCCTTCTCATCTTTCTCCACCTCCCTCTCAAGTGCACGGTCATCGGTGGGGTAAGGAGGATCCTTCAAAGCTTTCCCACTTCTAGTAGTGACGACACTAACTTGGTGTCTTGGATTCTCGGTGGTGGCCGGAAGTTTACCACTAGAAGGCGATGCTTGAGGAGGTTCTTGTTTGTTTCCACCGCATTGGGTTCTAAGATTCTCCACCTCGGCTTGTAGCTTTCCCATTTGGTTCATCATCATAGTCATAAAAGATTTCATGTCCGGGTCTTGATGGGGTTGAGAGGTTCCTTGTTGGTTCCATTGATTTTGATTTTGATTACCTCTCCATTGGGTCCCTTAGTTTCCACTCCTATTCCCTTGATTTCCTTGGAAGCCCGGGGGTGGATTTCTCACTTGATTGTTCCATTGAGAACCATATTGATTTCCAAATTGATTCTTCGGTTGTTGACCAAAACTTTGAAAACCTTGACCTTGGCCTTGGGGTCTAGAATACCCAACCATATCGATTTGTTCCACAGTCGGTGCAAAACCTTGGCCATTGGAATCCAACAAGTAACAAGATTGTGAGGCATGATTTCCCCCACAAATGGCACAACAAGCAACCATAGCCAAGCTTTGAGGTCCCGGTGAATTGCAAGGAGATTGAGGATAAGAGTATGGAGTAGGCATTAAGGACCTTGAGGTGTCGGTTGGGCAACCACTTGCACACTTTGTTTGTGGTTTTGCATCATTTGCTTGAGCATGTGTTGGATAGAGTCTAGTTGTGCTTGCATCGCCATCTTGTCATCAACCTCAAACATCCCGGCCGGTTTTTCCCTCTTGGGCGGATCACTCCTCTCATTATACCAATATTCTGTGTTGGAAGTGATTCTCTCTATCAATTGTTCTCCATACTCCGGCTCCATATCCATGAAGATTCCTCCAAAAGATGATGTGTCAATAATGGTTTTGGAATTGTCCAATAGGCCCTCATAGAATGATGAAATAAAGTCCCTTGGGGTGAGCAAATTTTTGGTGCATTGCCCCCTCAACTCCTTGAATCTCTTCTATGCTTCATGTAGACTCTCATTTCCGAATTTTTGGAAGTTTTGGATGAGCTTTTTTAATTTTGCTACCTTGGAGGGAGGGCAATACTCTTGCATAAATGCTTTGTACAATTGCTCCTATGTGAGAAAATGGTTGGCCGGAAAGGAGTTGAGCCAACTTAGAGCTTGATCTCGGAGTGAAAATGGAAACAACCTCAACTTTATAGCATCACTTGGAATCCCATTCATCTTGATTGTTTGGCAAATTCGGTCAAAGTGCACCACATGAGCTTTCGGGTCCTCCACTCTTGCACCTCCAAATTGGTTGGCTTGGACCATTTGTATTAGAGATGTCTTAAGCTCAAAGTTGTTTGCATCTACCCCGGGTATACAATGCAATCTTCCTCTTCAAATTCCGGGGCTAGATGGGCCGGCATTGGTGGTTGCACTCCTTGTGGGAACATATGTGGGATCCCTTGTGGAAAGTTTTGTGCAAATTGTTGAAAGAGATTGGGATTCATTTGATTTAGAAGGTGTTGCATCCCAATCCCTTGCCCTTGTTGTTGTGGTTGAGGTTGTTGTTGTTGCCCATAACCTTGGGGGATACCACCTTGAAAGAAAGGGAATTGTGCTTGTGGCATCCCCATTCCAACTCTGAAGTAGGGGTTCACATTTTGATTCGCCATGAATTGTTGTACCGGTATTTGAATGGGAGGTACCGGTACTTGAGGCACATTTAGTGGTCCTCCTTGATTTTCCTCATGATGTTCCCCTTGCCTCGGTCTTTGTATAGTGCTTGTTCCATTAGGAGGACTTTGCCCCGGGTTGCTCGTGTCTCCGGTTTCCATTTCAATCTCAAAGTTTTCAAACTCCTTAAGCTACCCGTGCAAAACCCGTTTGTCCCTCCTTATGTCACTCAAGAGCTCTTGGTTTAGGGGAAGTAAGTTCACTCTCCCCATCGATCTTGTGTCAATAAACCAAGAGGGACACCTATTCACAAACACCAAACAAAACAAACTTGGAAACAACTTGGTTATGGGTTAGTGCAAATAAAACAAAAAGAAAAATAAAAGCTTGATCTCCTAAAGGTTTGCTAACCTTAATGCTAGAAAAATAAAGGCAAAGACGCTATACCACCAAATTGCCAATCCCCGGCAACGGCGCCAAAATTGTGATGTAGTGTGAACGGGGTGTGAAAATGGGTGTAAAGTCGAACCACGAGGATTGGATTTTATGGCACGTAAGGAGTAATCACCTAGACTCTAGTCACCAATGTCTTGAAACCCATAAGGATCCAAGCAAACCATTTTAAAGATTAAGGTGTAACAACTAAGAAGTATTTTTGGAATTTTGGATATAAGGGAAAAACAAGATTAAAATAGGTGAAAATTCTATTTGGAAGAATAGGTTAAATTAGGTGAATTACTCTATTGATGCATTAACACTTGGATTGGGGGATGAACAATGACCCTAGGTTCTTAAGGCTAGCACAAAGGAATCCAAGTTTCCAAGGACAAAGGTTGTCCCATTTCCATGGTGAACCAACCTAAGTTCTTGAAGAATAAAGGCTATTTAGCCCCAAATCTACCCCTATTTTCATAGAAGAGAAAATGAGTTTGAGATTGGGTTGGCTTAAATCTTCCATCCAACTTCCATTGAAATGAAAGACTTTCCAAAGACAAACAATAATCATTGATCACTAACTATTGAAAGATAGAAATAAACCCAATCCAAACTTAAGAACCCTTAATGGGTGTTCATCCCCTTTTATGCAATAATCACATAACAAGCATCAATAGAAGTAATAAACACCTAATCTAACCCATATATAAGACTACTCACTCATATCAATGGTAAGCATAGAAAGATTTAGCAAGGAAAACATAAATATGCAATAAATGTAAAGACAAGTTGGAGAAGATGAAATGAGAATTTTACTATTAATGAGGAAGAAATGTTGTTGGAATCCCTTCCAAATCCACCAAAAGATGCTTGCAAAGTGTTCTACAATGTAAATCTAGACTATTCTAAGTTAAAAATGGCTCTGGGAAATATTAGAGAGAGAGTCTAAACTAGCTAGGGTTCGGACTTCCTCAAAATTACAGCAGAAATCGCTTAAAACATAACAGTGCAGACCGAAACCGGGGGTGACACGGCCGTGTCAGTTCCCATTTCGGTGATCAGTTTTAGGGCAGACCAAAACGGCCGTGGACACAGCCGTGTCGCTGGCCGTTTCCCTTCATTTTCCAGCTTTTTCTTTGTTTCTTGCTCCATTGTGCGCTCCGCTGCTCCTCTCCCCCCTTGAGTGGAATCCTAAGCTACCAAAATTGATCCAAAGCTTTCCAAAATGCTTCCTTTACCACTCGTTGTGAAGAATTTCACCTATAACCACAAAAACACACAACCAAGTAATAAATCCCACTCAAATATAGACACTTAACTACAAAAATAGATGAAAGAGGGGGCGAAAAGGTATTTAGAAATGGAGTCATCAATCACTTTGCCCATGCCCTCCACAGCGGACTGAGCAGAGTTTCCCATCCAGACCTTCTCGCCCTCAATGGTCTCAAAGGTACTGAACATCTCCCGATTGCAACACAAATGCATGGTTGCACCGTGTCGATGAACCACTCTTGCATGTTAGAGCCCACGAGGTTCACCTCTGTGACCATAACTGAATGGATAATCTAGGCCACCTTTTGGCTCACATCTCCAACCATGTTAGCTTCAGAACTCTTGTTCTTCTTCTTTGGAGCCTTGCACTCTGAAGACTTGTGGCTAGGCTTACCACAATTGTAGCATTTACCTTGGAACTTGCCCTTAGTAATGCCACCTTTCGGGCCTAGCTTCTGCTTGTCCTTTTTCGCCATCGTGCTCGACCATGTTAGCTTTAGCGTCACCAACAACACGACCTTTCCCATTAATCTTCCTGTTCCCCTCCTCAACTCTGAGTCGCCAGATCAGGTCCTCTAGGCTCATCGCCTTTCGCTTGTGCTTCAGGTAATTCTTGAAGTCCTTTCATCCTGGAGGCAGCAAGTGGTTTATGAACGCCACTTGAAAGGCTTCACTAATCACCATGCCCTCGTCACATATTTCGTCCAAGATCAATTGCAAATCTTCAACTTGACTTAGCAAGATATTTGAATCAACCATTTTAAAGTCGAGAAACTAGCCAACAACAAATTTCTGTGCTCCAGCATCCTCGCTTTTGTACTTGTGATCCGAAGCTTCCCGCAACGCCTTTGTTGTGCCAATTTTACGATATACATCGTAAAGGGAATCGCACAACCCATTCAGGATGTACTTGCGGCAAAGGAAGTCCGAGTCCTTCCAATACCCAACCGCCATCATGGATTGAGGATCATGTTCCTTCAACTCAGGAACCCTCTCGGTCAAGAATCGTGTCAAGTCGAGAGTTACAATGTAGAACAACATCTTTTCCTGCCACCTCTTGAAGTACGATCCCGTGAACTTATCCGGCTTTTCGGTCGAACCACTTGGTACCAGGGGTACCTTCATCGTGGGGATATACCCCTCAGAGTTAACACCTCTTTGTGAACCAACGTTCACTTGTGCCTTGGAATGTGCAACATTGTTGTCGTTCCCACCATAGTTGTTTTCAACAACATTAGCATTCTGGTAGCACGAGGTTCTCCATTTCTTCAAGAAAATCAAGAGTGAAGAAAAGGGAAATAAGGTTTTAAGCACACAGACGCCTATTGTCAATTTACACACTGCCGACATTTCAGCACTTTCGCCGCGGCGAGAATTAGGCTCGCCGCGGCGAGAAAACTGCCGAGGCACAATAATTCTGCAGTCTAAAATTCCAATTTTGCCCCTGCCTATGCCCACCTATAAATACCCCTCATTTCTTCATTCTTGAACATCCAATTTTCTAGATTAGAAATCCCTTCCCCTCTTTAATCCTTTTCTTCTCCTTTCAAAATGTAGACCTCCAAGTGAGGATTGTTTATTAGTGTAGGAGTAGATTAGGATTTATTTTGTAATAAGAAGAGGGGTGATGCAAGATTAGGAGGTTCAACCGTTGGACCGAGGAGAAAGCGATTAGAATTTTTTCCCTTCTTTCCTTTCAAAATCAAAAGACATAATATTGATGTTTAAAAAATTTATTAAAGTGCAAAACGAATTATTTACAATTTTCTTAGTTTATGAAAATTAGAAATAATAATAAAATAAGGGGGAGTTTTTTTTTTGAATACTACTGACTCTATTACAATGCAGTATTGCACAAGAGTCAGTATTGTCATATCTACTTTCTCAACCTATTGAAGCACAAGAGTCAGTATTGACTCCGCTCCCGTATAAAGAAAAGGGTTTGATGCCATTAGACCACAAGGTCCTTGGCATCAAATCTTAGAGTTAAGAAAAAAAAAAGTAATTGAAATAGTAATTACTCAAATCTTAGAATCCATAGCATCAAAGCGAGATCCCATCGTCATCTTGACCATATACTCCTCGTCGATGTCCTACGTCTTGAGCTTAATGAACTCTCGGAGGTCGATGAAGCCGTCGTCGTCCACCCCGTGGATCATCTCCTTCAGCTCCTCCTCCGCCGCAACGTGGCCCAGGCTGCCCATGATGGATCCCAGCTCCGACCACAAGATCTTGCCATCGCCGTTAACGTCGAATTTGTTGAACACCTGCTCCAGCTCCTCCTCCACGAGTTTACAGATCCGCTATTCTGGGTTTACGATGGAATTTTCCATTTCTGCGTAAACCCAAAATGGTGTTCAACCCATCGTCATCAGATCCGCAATCATGAATCCATAGCATCAAACATTTTAACAATGTATTAAAAGTGGAAAGACCAAAAGACCCTGTTTTGGATGGTTACTTAACGGAAAATCTGACGGTGGACTAAGGTGGCAAACGTTAAAAAACACTGGTCGCAATGTGGCAAAAATTAATGAGGTGGACTAAAATTGGCAATGCCCCAATAACAGGACCAAAAATGAAAATGACTATATACATACATACATACATACATACATACATACATACATACATACATATATATATATATATATATATATATATATATATATTCATTTCACTACAGATGGATTCTCTATAGTGAAATGAATTTTTTTTTATTTGTTGCCTGTAGGTTTTGCTGAAATATCGGAATAGCCAGGTTATTTTGCTGGTCGTTTTTTTTCCGACCACTTACTCCTGTGGTCGGAATTAGTGATGAGGGTTTTCTGGACACCCAAATTGGTTAGAAAAGTGGTCAAAACAGGCGTTTCTGACCGGATGAAGGCGATATCCGACCACTTTTAGGTGGTCGGAAATCTGTTGATTTCTAGCCGTGATGGGCATAGTCATGATATATGACAAAACATGGTTGAAAGGTTTCTATGTAAAATATATCATCGTTTACACAAACTGTAGTACGGTTTAAAGGCATCGTGTTATACCAAACAACCAATAGAACAAATATATCTTCACAAAGGAAGATTCAAAGGGTAGCACCTACCTATCATATATACACAGAGATCGATCGTTGAACAAATTTGTGTTGTTTTACAGTTTCGAAAACCAAATTTTTTATTCGTATGGGGGATTGTTGAAAAAAATAGCATAAAATGACATTATAACTGGCTATTTTGTGGTACAAATATCAGTGGGTTCCACTTTTGATTTGGTTCAGGTCAAAGTGGATTTGGGTTCTTCCAATTGAGATGAAGAAATCGATATATTGTATGCTCAAAACGAATAATAGGTGAATGAGAAATTGATTCTCAAAGTATACCCATTTAAGTTGGAAAATAAAACTGGAAAGGTTTGGAAGAAGCCTTTGTCGATTGAGAAGTGGTTTGCACTAGTATAAATACAAATCCCTTTTTAAAATACTTTGAATTGAGAAACATAAATGTTCTCTCTCTCTCTCTCGATCTTGAGAGAGAGAGGGAGAGAGAGAGAGAGAGAGAGAGAGAGAGAGAGAGAGAGCGCAAATTAAGTCTCAAAATGAGCCTAAACTCCACTTTTCAGTGGACAGGGAGGCTTCACTTTTTTTTTTTGTCAAATTGGGTTTGACTTAGAAGTAAATTTTACTTTTTTGGTTTCGACTGGAGAGTTGATTTTGCTTTTCGGGTGTCACCTTTCGAGTACCATTCTGAAAATAATTTATTGTGATCCTAAGAAATTAATTCCAATTTTAATTTTTAAATTAATTTTCGGGTTAAATTGTTTGTTAGGAAGGTTACAAAAGTAATTTTAAATCAATGTTAATGTCATGGTTTAAATTCTATTTATTATCAATTAGTCAACATGTAATCATTCCCTAATCTTTATTAAAGAATCAATTACTTAACCAGTTGATCCAAATTATTAACGATTTCCGACCATTTTGGGTGGTCGGAAATTTATAAATTTCCAGCATGAGAGAAATTCGTAATCATAAAGTGATGGTGTACACGAGATAAACTCAGTTGCTTATAGTTGGCCAGTTAAAAAAAGACCAATAGGACACTCTCATTAAAAGTTGAACTTGAAATCACATTAGATACTTTCTCAACCTGTTAAAGCACAAAGATATTTACTTTGGGTTCAAACAAGTGCGAAGATCCATACAAATGGGGAATTATTCCCATGATTCCAACAAAACAAGAACAAACATCTTAAAATCCTTTAAATAAATGCTCTTTTCCAACAAACAATAGTCAAGTGCAATTGTGGATACTCTAATATATGCCTAACTCCCATCAAGACACAAATATAGCAATGAAACAAGTAATTTAGGCCTTTAATTACAAGCATCAACAATATAAACCACAATTGCAATACAAGTCATAAAATCCAAATATAAATATATCATTAAGAAATTGAAGAACTAGGCACATAGGTTCATAAACACTTTTTATCCAAAAATACTTAAGAAAAGTTTAGCCAACCTTGGCTAACATAATTTCAACTTTCAATAACAATAATTTCAAGGAAGATACAATAAAAGTTTAAAGTAAAGAAGAGAGGAAAAAATTCTCCCAAATCTGTCTTCCAAACTCTTATGTTTTCTCTTGATGGTAGCTTTTGATCATCCAATTCTTCTTCCAAACTTTTGCAATGGTTCTACTCTTCCAAGGTGCAGGGATCCCTCCTTCTTCATTTGGAGTGTGAAGAATCACCTCTCTTCACTCTCTTTGTCTTCCCAATCCACAACCCCAAACTTAGGGTTAAGAGAAAATGATGCTATATATAGTTGGGGTGAAGAATGAGGGAAATATAGAGAATTCCGAGCAGCAAAAATCATAGACCTGGATGGTCTCGACGCGTCGAGTTAATTCAGAGTGAAATAGGGGCCATTATGTATCTTCTCGACGCGCTGAGAATCCTCCTGCAACACAACTCCGTCTTGAATGCTACTTTTGACCCTTTTCCCTTCTTATCTAGACTTTTATGTCTTCAAAAGATTTATATCCCTTTAATTCGTCTTTCCAATGGTACAAAAATCACCTCATTTAGATATTTCTAGGCTGATATATGGTCCAAATACCGATCAGTGGTCAATCTGTGCGAGAATTTTAACTTCTTGCTCTTTTGTTCTACTTTTGCCTTGGTTTGCCCAAGTGGTAAAGACCATTGAAGATATAACTCTTTGGCTCTCTTTGAAGTATTTTATCCACCTCCTTAGCTTCATCTTGTCTCCCATTGACTCGTGATTCATTCAAAATGGCCCAAAAGACATACGGTAGTCTTCAATTCAACAATTTATGCACCTAATGATACAAACAAATGAATTAAAGAACATTTTGCATAAAACTAAAGTATTTATCGCTCAAAAGAGGTTCATATATGGGGTGGAAGCACGGACATAAATACACTTATTAAACCCCCCCTGGTTGTAGCTTTTAGGTACACGTAAATACCCGGAGTATTCCGGGGTTATCGATCCACAGGGAATGGTTGGTCAAGCACTAACTCGGATTGATTCTTGTGAAGCTAGTTCGGTCATAACATGGTTTAACAATAAAACTTAATAACAAAAATAAATGCAACAAATGAAGAGAGATATATAAGATGCAACATAGGTAAGGATATGGATCGGGTAAATGTTTATCATGTGTCAAACAAATGTAGAAAAGAAGTTTTATCCCTTGTGAATGGAGGAAATAAAACTTTCTGGAATTTCTTATTTAATCTCCAAACTATTACATCTCTGCAAACTATTATCTGCATACTGCCACCAACATTGGACCACAGGAGGAAGTGTGCAGTCAAGCTGCAAACAATCACAAAAAATAATAAGTTTTAGATAGAAGAGTCAAAATAAATGTAGCAACTCTTGGCTTAAGTAGTTCATAGTACATAGCACCAAAAAGATCACAGTATTAGAACACAAAAAAAAAAAAGACTATGAAAACAGAGATGAACTTAAAATTAAACACAACATGTTGCAAATTTTTAGGTAAACTAATAGTCAAACAAGAAACTCACATTGGCAACTGATGAGTATAATTGTGACTGTAAATATGAGGGTGTAAATGTCGTTCCGTTGAGGATTGGAGATATGGCATGTAATTGTGTAAATTAAGAAGTCCTTGACACTAGAGAAGTTGAATAAAATAGAATCCAAGTAAATGATAACTGAATAGGGAAATTAAAGAAAAATAAATTGACTAATAAATTAAAGAATTAAAAAGAAGAACTTTACTAACAATCTCGAAGAGTAAATCCAAACCAAAACCACGATTCCAAGCTTGCAAACGTATTCAAGTATGTAAAACGGTGCTAATCTATGCTATGGAAAACTCTAAAGAGAAGGAAGATTGTACTGAAATAAACTTGGGCTCGAAATACCCAAAAAGACAGCTGAGCGCGTCATTAAATACTGGACAGCAACAGGGTCACGGGCACCCTCACGGCTGGGATCGGGGCCATGAGGTGTAGTGACCCACTGTTGTCTGTGTGGTGCCTCACGGGCAGCCTCACGGCCGTGAGGTGCCTCTTCTGGTTGTCTTCTAACTTCTTTTGTGCTCTGTTGCTCCTTTCCGACCTTGGGTAGATTCCTATATATGCTTCAAAAACTTGTCCAAGATGATCAAAAATCCTTCCTTTGCTCCTCGTTCATGAATAAACTAAGATTAAGCAAATGTAATACACAAACGAGTCTCAAATTTATTAAGATAATGGAAATAAGCAACAAAACCAACTAAATTATGGGGCAAATAATAGTATAAAATCATATGTATCAACAACTGAATTGACATGTTGAGAATCTTCAATTGGCTGGAAACTACTTCAATGATCTTCCTGCAGCTGGTTCAGTAAACATGAACCCAAAGTTGAAAGCTACTCATTTTGCATTGAATCCAAAGTTAAAATTTAATCTTAACTTAGAAACAAATAAATAAAACAATAAATCTGACATTTAAAATGAGAGAATAACAAAATAACACTAATGATTTACACTAAAGTTGTTGGAATAATCTCTGGCTTCTAAATACAGAGAAACCTAACAAAAACAAAATTTGAAAGCAAATATTCTAGAACAAAATAAGGGATTAACAGACGGTACCAATCTACCATACCTAATTGCGGCAACAACATCTACTGACTGGCATTCAGTACCCGATGACAGTATTCTCCCAAGGCCCAACCAAGTTGGGAAAATATTCCTACATGCAGAATATGATATCATGCAGTTCTAATTGAAGACTCCTACTATTTCCTGAGAATTAATGACACCAAAAAAAGGAAAACAAATTATGAAGGCTCATATTTATCCTATGTTTTGCCATGGAAGAGACCATAGATCAATCATCTCTTTATAATTTATATTATGTTCTGCTCTCAACATACTTGATAGCAAAATTACTAGACATGATATTTATTGCTGAAAGTCTTAATCCACAAATACACAAAAATAAAGAGGTTAATTGAATCCAAGAAACAAACTCAGAAATAACCTCAACCAAGTTCTAAATGATTGTCAGAAAACTTAAGAACATGATGTTTCTATCATATGCACTGATCACAAGGACCGAGACGAATAGTCTAAAATCTCTAATTATATATATATATATATATATATATATATATATATAATGGTTATTAGTAAATTATATTTCAAGTATTTATAAATGTGTATATTTTCAATAATAGAGTGAGTAGTACTAAAAAACTAAACCGTATTTTTTTCAAATTTTATAATTGTTAAACAAATATTATAACATCAACTCTTTAAAATTTTTATTCTAACTTAACAAAATTTTATACTATATTGGATAAAACAATACACATTACATTAATCCATTACGTCAATTTGATATAGACAAAGTGATGTGTCGTTGAAAGCGCAATCATGACCACCGACGTAGGAGACATCATAGCAGCGTCAGAGATGGTCCGCTCATATGAAACAACGGCAAAGCCATCAGGAATGAACGATTTAAGATTTCGGACTATTTACGCTTAGAGAATGTTTCTAGCAATCCTATCGAGTAGTTAACTGAGTTAACACCGTAAACCTCAGAGCCGGCCCTGTAGCAAGTGCAGCAATCATTATTGCATGGACCATGGTCCACACAGCTGTGTGGACCAAAAATAAAAAGTACATTATTTTTGTACTGAAAGTACATTATTTTTATACTGTAGGTACATTATTTTTGTATTGAAGGTACATTATTTGATATATACTATCAAATAATGTACCTACAGTACAAAAATAATGTACCTTCAATATAAAAATAATGTACTTTTTATTTTTGGTCCACACATCTGTGTGGACCATGGTCCATGCAATAATTTGCCCAAGTGCAGGGTGGGCACCTGCCCATGGCCCATCTCTATAAAGGGCCCATAGATATATATTAGTTTATACTTAGTATATATTAAAAAAAAAACAATATGGTTAATTGTTTGGAAGTCAGATTTCAGAAGACTGTCTGACTTCTGAAAGCGACGTTTTCGATTTTAATAAACCGCACACCCAGCCACTTACAAGTCACAAGTCACACCCAGCTTTGGCAAAATTCAGAGTGCCATCAGCCTTCGCAATTGTCTTCGGCCCTTCGCAATTCGCAGTGTCTTCGAAGGTTCGGTCCTTCGCAATTCACAATTCAAAAATCGCAAATCACAGATTCGCAATAACAAAGCCAAAGGTATTTAAGTATTTTAATAATTTTATGAATTGGCTTATTGGCGATTTGGCGAATTGCCTGAAAATGCCAGAATGCATATTATGTATATTAAATTATTAATATTAATTATATTATATTATGTATAATGTATTGTTGACTTGTTCTAATGTTTAAGAGTTTGGAATAATTAGGAATTTTATTTTGATTGCATAAATTAAGAATTTAGTTTTTGATTGCAGATTAGGTTGTATTGTTGTTTAGGAATCCTTATACAATTCTAAATTCTAATTATACTATTGTTTTAATGTTTAAGAGTTTGGAATACTTAGGAATTTTATTTCTGTTTTAATTTTATTTATAAAATAAAATTGTAAGTTTATTAAGTTTATTATATGCAGGGAATCAGTTATTGAAGGTACATGTTTACGGTTTAAAAGATTTTTGGTTGACTGATTCGGATTGATTTATTCACGAGTGCCAGGTGCTTTTATTCCCTTTTTTTTATACAATGTTTCCTAAAAAACATTCATCCGGAAGTGAAAAAAAAAAAACAAAAACAAAAAACAAAAACAAAAAAAACAAATTGATCAATTAATAGACTCGCAAAGAGGAGCTATGAATAATTTTGTTAAAATAGTGGGATCCTCTAATGAGAATCTAGAGAAACCAAACATAGATAATCTTGAACAATCTAATGAAAATTTGAGTAATCAAGATCATATTGATGAGGATATTAGTAATTTAAGTGGACAGGATAATGTAATAAATAATCCTTTAGGTGAACATGAGAATTTATCAAATGAGCATAATGTTGAAAATATATTAGTTGATGAACATATTACTCCTTATTTTGATATATATGACCCTAGAAATTGGTCTAATCTTGATAATAAATCAATAGAAATTTTTTGTAATGGTTATTTTTGTATTTAAAAATTGTTACAAATTTTCTAATATTATTTCATGTTATTTGATATTATCATTTTTTAATATTATTAAATATAAATCTTAGTCTGTTTCATATAGGGGCCCTTTTTTTAATTTCGCCCCGAGGCCTATGAAATGTTTGGAACGGCCCTGCTAAACCTTATGTCATATCGGATACGATGGTTGACTTTACCAATCATTCCTTAACTCATCGAATGAGTTCTATTCCTTTAACTCCTCGAATGATTTGTATTACCACTCAGTCTTGTGTTCCTAACAATATTCAATGATAAAAATAATATATAGTACAATACACAATGATATACAATATATTATGTAGGACTATGAAACTCAATTGAACTAGTATTGTAGAGTCCTAACAAGAATAAATGTTTTAAAGAGTTAGAGTTAGAAAATGATTTCATGTATCTACACGAAAAGGGTAGCACTGTATTATTTTTCATAGCAAGAATGGTGAGATGGTATCTAGTAGCAAGCTCTCTGTGTCGTGATCGATTGAAATTGAAAAAAAAAAAAAGAGTATGAGTGAAATAATCAATAATACAGAGATAATCATATAGCATTCATAGAAGAAGAAGACGACATTTCCGACTACCTTTGCTTGGTGGTCGGTCTTTCCTACCACTTTTCAAGGGTGGTCGAAAATACCGACCACCTTGGTGGTCGGAAACAAAATTAGTTTAAAAATTTTAAACTGGCGAATAAAATTTCCGATCACTTTTACTTTGTGTTCGGAAATTCCGACCACTTAATAAAAGGTGGTCGAAACTTCCGACCACTTTAACTTCCCATTGAAAAATGAAAAAAAAAAAGTCACTTTTTGCAACTAAATTTTTGGGTGGTCGGAAAAACACTAATTTCCAACAGTGCATTTTGACCATGGAACATCATTACTGGTTCTACTAGAGTTTCTAAAGAATTGAGTCCAATTCATTCTCCTTTGAAGCGGTCTTACTTCTCTCTCACATAGGTGATTGATTCTTTTTTTAGTATCTCACATACTCCACTTATGTCAACCAACACTTCGAATCATTAAAGAATTACACATGCTAGCCTCGTGTGGGAGTCACTATTCAACTAGGAGTGTTTAGGCATTCGAGAACCCCACAGTGACATGCTTCACTTTATAATTTAGTTGTCCCATTGAACCTAGATGCCAACTAAGTTGGGTATCCACTATAAAACTTTTAGTCCAAAGGCTTTAGACCCATTCCTCATGTCAACTTCTCAGTCAACTCTCTATTTAACACTTTTGTTAACAAATCTACTATATTGTCTTTTGACTTTATGTAATCAATTGAGACAACACCAATTGTAAGAAGTTGTTAATTGGTATTATGTTTATGACGTAAATGTATAGACTTACCATTATACATGTTACTCTATACCCTGCAATTTTTGGCTTGACTGTCACAATGCAAACAAATTAGGGATACAGGTTTTCCCCAATTAGGAATATCCTTGAGAAAATGGAGTAACCATTAAGCCTTTTCGCAACACATGTCCAAGGCTATCAACTCAGATTCCATTGTGGATCGAGATATCATGGTTTATTTCGAGGATTTCAAAGAAATGGTTGCACTAGCTAAGCTAAACGCATAGCCACTTGTGGACTAAGAATCCTTAATGTCTGATATCCAATTAGCGTCGCTATACCCTTCTAGTACAGCGAGATATCTAGTGTGTAGGATCTCAGCGCTACACTATGCTTACTTCCCAGGGGCTCATCTATCTCATGACTGTTGGAAGTCAACCACGCTTAACCATAGAGTTCCTTGGCTATCCAGTTGCCATATCCTACTTAAATCAATTGGTGATTAATAGGTGGACATTAACCATTTAACCACATCCCTCCATCGTAAGCCACATCGCCACGTCTCGAATCGAGCAGGGATTGAACTCGACCAACCCGGATGATAAGTAGGTAGACATTGACCATTTAACCACATCCCTTCATAGTAAGTCACCTCGAATCAAGCAGGATCTGAACTCGACAAACCCAACTGACAAAGTGGATTGATTAATGGAGTGATCAAAAGTTCGAGGGTGAGTAATTATAAGACTGGATAGTACAATTTTATACTTTTGTAATTCTAACTTGATTGTTAGAGTGATAATAAATCAATGTTCTCTCTCTTTAGTTAATCGATCACATTCCTATTGTTATAGGTTATTCTTAATTGGTATTCGACTATTTTCTACCTGAGGAATCAAACAATTAACTTCTCATTGTGATATCTCATTTCTAGTAAGAGTTAATTAATTTGATCTTCCATTCATTCCTATATTTGAGTGATTAAATATTTCTTGGCTCCTGATTAAATATTTCATCTTTTCAAAAAGTTGAATCCCCGATTTGAATGGCATTCACGCCTCGACCCGACAAAGCATCTGAGAGGATGTAAATCATGATAATTCAATTAAACACAGAAACTAGATCTTTGCTTACTGCGCACAAAAGGTCCTCACTGATGAAATATTTCCACTAACTTAATTGAGTACATCAAGCAATTTCGCACTATGTACTTGGATCACTAGTTGATGGATAGAGACAACTAGACAAGGGGTTCATCTTTGCCCTTGACCTCAGCTTCAGCCTCAACCAAGGTCCCGTCCTTGGATTGATTAACTAAAAGATATGGGACACATACATGTTATTTTGAAAA
>CM008331.1:392179-405488 GCA_002525835.2 Ipomoea batatas
CAGCTACAAGCCACGTCTACAATTTCCACAGTTTCAGCCTAGACAACCCATTCAACAACAACCTTCATCTTCACAACAACTATCTTCTAATTCAAGTATGTCATTAGAAGATATTGTCAAGTCACTTGCAATTAACACACAACAATTTCAGCAAGAAACAAGAACAAGTATTCAACACTTGGAAAGTCAGATAAGTCAACTAGCGTCTACCATGAGTAGATTGGAATCTCAAGGTAAGTTACCCTCACAAACTGTTGTAAACCCAAAGCAGAATGCAAGTGCAGTTACCTTGAGAAGTGGAAAAGAGTTGTCAGAACCTACTCAAGTGAGAAGCAAACACAATCGAGATGAAGAAAATGAAAAAGAAGTCCATCCACCCCAAAATGATCAAAAACTTGTCAAAGAAAGTCCAGAGACTTTGGTAATTCCTCCCCCTTTTCCTAGTAGATTGGCAAAATAAAGAAAGGATGAAGCTCAAAAAGAAATACTTGAGACATTTCGAAAGGTCGAGGTAAATATTCCTTTACTTGATGCTATTAAAAAAATTCTTCGATATGCTAAGTTTCTCAAGGAGTTGTGCACAAATAAAAGAAAGTTGAAAGGCAATGAAATGGTAAGCATGGGGGAAAATGTTTCAGCTATTTTACAAAAAAAGTTGCCTCCTAAATGCAAAGATCCTGGTATGTTTACTATCCCTTGCAAAATTGGAAATGTTAATGTTGAAAGAGCAATGTTAGATCTAGGAGTTTCAATCAATGTGATGCCTTTATTTATTTACTCATCTTTGAATGTTGGTTCCTTAAAAGAAACTGATATAATTGTTCAACTTGCATATAGATCTAATGTTTATCCTGTCGGGGTTCTAGAGGATATTTTAGTACAAGTTGATGGATTGATTTTTCATGCTGATTTTTATGTGTTAGATATGGAGGAAGACAATTCTCCAAATTCTTCATTAATCTTATTAGGAAGACCATTTTTGAAAACATCTAAAACTAAAATTGATGTGCATGATGGTACGCTCACAATGGAATTTCATGGTGAACTCATTAAGTTTAACATTTATAATACCATGAAATATCCTGATGATGTGTCATCTGTTTCTGTCATAGATGTTGTTGACCCTCTCGTGCAGAAAATTTCTTATTTGACTGATAATGATGCCTTAGAGGTTGCACTAAACATGAATTTCACACCAGAAGGATTGAAGAAAATCATGAATGAGTTTTCTTTGAACTTTGAGTTGCAGGATATTGTCCATGAGTTGGAGTCGCTAAAACCAATATAATGAAATATAATGTTCATTATATTGAATTGCCCATATCTAGCACAAAACTCGTCCCTTTTGTTATACACGCCCCAAAGATAGAACTGAAATCATTGCCAGATCATATAAAGTATGCGTTCTTAGGGGATGGAGAGACTCTTCCCGTGCTAATCTTCAACAAACTATCTACATTAGAAGAAGAAAAGTTGGTCCGAGTGCTTAGAGAATATAAGGAAGCTATAGGTTGGACTATAGCTGACATTAAGGGATTGAGCCCTTCTACTTGTATGCACCAGATATTGTTTGAAGATGATTGTAAACCTTCTAAACAACTCCAGCGTCGATTGAACCCACCCATGATGGAAGTGGTTAAGAAAGAGATCTTGAAACTTCTTGATGCAGTTATAATCTATCGAATTTCCGATAACAAGTGGGTAAGTACTATGCATGTTGTCCCAAAGAAAACAGGTATAACAATGATAGAAAATGATGATGGTGAGTTGGTGCCCACTCGTATTCAAAATGGGTGGCGAATGTGTGTAGATTACAGAAAATTAAATGCGTCAACTAGAAAAGATCATTTCCCACTCCCATTTATTGATCAAATGCTCGAACGTTTAGCAGGTCATTCGCATTATTGTTGCCTAGATGATTTTTCAGGTTTTCATCAGATTCCAGTTGCACCTGATGACCAAGAAAAAACGACATTCACCTGCTCGTTTGGCACCTTTGCATTCCGGTGGATACCCTTTGGTCTTTGCAATGCTTCAGCTACGTTTCAAAGGTGTATGGTTAGTATTTTTTCAGATTTTGTGGAGTTCTTTATAGAGGTATTAATGGATGACTTTACAGTCTATGGTGATTCCTTTGATGCCTGTTTAGCTAACCTCACAAAAGTGCTTGAAAGATGCATTGAAAAAAATCTTATTTTAAATTTTGAAAATGTCACTTCATGGTTGATCAATGCATTATTTGGGGTCACGTGGTATCTTCTAAAGGGATTGAAGTGGATAAAGCTAAGGTAGAAGTTATTAAATCTTTGCCTTACCCAGCTAGTGTGCGGGAGGTTCGTTCTTTTCTTGGTCATGTAGGTTTCTACAAGAGATTTATAAAGGATTTTTCAAAGATTAGCAATCCATTTTGTCAATTATTACAAAAAGATGTGACATTTGAATTCAATGAGGCATGAAAAAATGCATTTGATACGCTGAAAGATATGTTGACATATGCACCAATAATTCAATCACCGAATTGGGATCTTCCATTCGAACTTATGTGCGATGCCAACAATTATGCAGTTGGCGCTGTACTTGGGCAAAAAGTTTGAAGAGTTTAATTTCACATGTTATTTATTATGCTTCAAGAACACTTGATAGTGCACAAAGAAATTATACCAGAACAGAAAAAGAACTTTTAGCTATTGTCTTTGCTTTAGAAAAATTTCGTTCATATTTACTGGGTACTAAAGTGATTGTTTATTCTGACCATGTAGCTCTCAAGTACTTCCTTTCAAATAAAGAAGCAAAGCCTAGACTCATTCAATGGATGCTCTTATTACAAGAGTTTAACCTGGAGATACGAGATAAAAAGGGTGCAGAAAATTTAGTTGCTGATCACCTTAGCAGGCTAATCACGAGTGAAAAACCTTCGCCATTACAAAATGATTTTCCTGATGAACATCTTTTTTCTGTCCAAAAGACAATTCCCTAGTATGCTGATATTGTGAATTACTTAGTTACAAGAACATTACCCACTGATTTGTCTAAATCTCAAAAAGATAAAATAAAGAGTGATGCTAAATATTATGTTTGGGATGACCCTTATTTGTAGAAGTAGTGTTACGATCAAATAATTCGAAGGTGTATATCTCATGAAGAAATTCCTTCCCTTTTGAATTTTTGTCATTCATATGCATGTGGAGGACATTTTGGTCCAAAAAAAGGCTCGTAAAGTGTTGGAATGTGGTTTATTTTGGCCGTCTTTATTCCGTGATCGCTATATGTTTTGCAAAACATGTGAACAGTGTTAAAAAACTAGAAATTTGTGTTATAGGGATCAAATGCCTCTTACCCCTATTCTTGTTTCTGAAATTTTTGATGTTTGGGGTATTGATTTTATGGACCCGTTTCATTCTTCATACAATAATGTCTACATTATTCTTGCTGTGGATTATGTGTCAAAGTGGGTTGAAGCTAAGGCTACCCGAACTGATTGTGCTAAAGTTGTTGTTGAGTTTGTTAAATATAATATTTTTACCAGGTTTGGGATGCAAAGAACAATAATAAGCGACCATAGTGGAACTCATTTTTGCAATAGAATGGTGGAAGCATTGATGAAAAAATATGATGTTACTCACCGTATTTCTATAGGTTACCATCCACAAAAGCAATGGACAAGCCGAAATCTCAAACAAGGAAATCAAGTCCATACTTGAAAAGACTGTTAACCCAAAAAGGAAAGATTGGAGTACACGACTTGATGATGCTTTATGGGTTTATCGAACAGCCTACAAAACTCCAATAGGTATGTTTCCTTATCGTTTGGTATTTGGTAAACCGTGCCACCTACGTGTTGAGTTGGAACACAGGGCTTATTGGACTGTTAAGCAATGTAACATGAGGATGGATGAAACTGGTGAGTTAAAGGAAGTTGCAGCTGCAAGAGCTTGAAAAAATCCGTAATGATGCATACGAAAACTCTAGAATTTACACGGAAAAAACAAAAGCATTTCATGATCAAAAGATTTCCAGGAAAATTTTTTCTATTGGTCAAAAAGTTTTACTTTATCATTCTAGATTGAAACTTTTTCCTGGTAAATTGTGTTCTAGATGGGTATGTAGAACCTTTTATTGTCACTAATATTTTTCCTCATGGTGCAGTTGAAATACACAGTTTAGAAACCGGAAAAACTTCTAAAGTGAATGGTCATCGTTTAAAGTCATTTTATGAAGGTTTTCAGGCATATATAAATGTTAAGGAGATTGGTTTGCAGTGCCCTATTTATGAAGATTGAAAAGAGATGATGTCCAACCAGTGACATGCTACTTACGATAAGGGGAGTTTGTTCTATCCTTTGAATAAATTTGTTTACTTGTCTTAATTTTAAATTTTATTCAACAATTGAGGACAATGTTGAGAATAAGTGTGGGGAGGGGATATGATTATTTTCTTCTCTTTAAATTGAAAAAAAAAATTCTTTCTTGTTCTACTAAATTTTTTTTCCAAAAAAAATAATACTCCCTCTGTCCCGGAATAGATGTCTCCTTTTCTTTTGGCACGGATTTTAAGACAAGCAAAAAAGTGAACTCTTTTTCCATTTATACCCTTGTATTCCCTGACTTTATTTGCTACACACTACTTGTACTATGCTTCTTCTTTCTTCATCTCATTTGACTACTTTGCTACAGAGACTTCATCTCATTTGTAGAAATTTCTTCATTTTTCTTCAACAAATACTCCTTAACTTCTTTGTTTTTTATTCTTCCCTATACACTCAGTAATTATACAAAAAAAATTGAATTTAATACTGTTAAAAATCGCTAGATCTGCATTCAACTACTGTATAAGAATAGATAAAAAACAAAGATGGTGATGTTCATAGATCTACAAATGTCGACAACGACAAGAATCATCAATTCAGGGAGTAGTAAAATTTCGGTAGGAGCATATATAAGCGGCGAATTTGTAACACTGAACCCATCAATTGAAAAAAAAAAGATGGATCGACATTCCGAAGAGTAAAAAATTCCGACGCTTCATGGAGATTGGAAGGGCGGTCTCACTGATTGAAGAGGCGATGAACTATTGTTTTCTTGAGAGAAGAAGAACTTTAGAGAAGAAGATGAAGAGAAGAGAAGTACGGAATATTGTTAAGGGCTCATGTTTGCAAAATGGTTGTAAAATGTAGACTAGGGAAGACAAATTTATTTTTTCTTATTCACTGGACACTGTTTTTAAGGTTTGGGTGCATGCCAGTTGGTGGGCAATAATAAATGTTGAGCAGATGTATTTAAATTTTAAAGGGTAAAACTGTCAAAATAAAAATATATGGATGTTTATTTATGGAAAGTGGACAACATTTTGGGACGGACCAAAAAGGAAAGTAGGACAGGTAAAATGGGACGGAGGGAGTAGTATTTTTACTAAAATTCATAACATAATTGAATAATTGATCTTGCATATTATGAGTATTTAGTTAGTGTTTTGTTTGATATGGTGGTGGCTAAAATAAGCAAGCATGAATCTGTGAGATATTTGAGCCTTTGACTGACACTTCAGTCCAATTATTTTGTTCTTGTGTGATATCTTCCATAGATTTGTATCTCTAGAACTTGCCTTGATTCTCTTTAAAGCTAATTTGATTCATGCATGATTTTTAATATGATTAAGGCCATCTTTGATTTTTAGCCTCACTAGCCAAATAGCCTGTTCATACCATAATTATTTTCCTTTGTCACCTACTGTGACACCCCAACCTCACACAGGCTGAGATAGATAAAACTTAACACAACAGCTGGCTATCTCAACCAAAAACCATAACATAGCGGAAGCGAATTTAAAACTTAAGGGCGTCATGCCACATCTAGGTATAAACACAGCCTAGATGCACAGGCTAATCATAAGAATCAAACTAAGCTGTCATATATAAGATAGAATAGAATCCTCAAGTCATAATCATCAAAACCCAAGTACTAGTCAAAAGTATATAATGTCATAAAATCTCATAGTGGCACACAGGCCCAACAACCAACGTCTAAACAAGATAAACTAAGGCTAAACATCCTCAGATAGAAAAGCTCTAGCGCGCTCTCGCATAACTACTCCATACCTGGAAAACACACAAAGAACCATTAGCAAAAGAATGCTAAGCAACTACCATTCACACCCGCAAGGAGATATAGATATACATAAGCTTGTAAATAGGTTTACAAACCCGTATAGAATATAAACACCAACAAACTGTTCAACAGTTCAAAATCGATACTCAACAACAATAAGCTGAACGAATCAATAACCAAGACTCAATCAAACAAAGCCAATATCCAACCACGAAGCATAACACAAGAACGAACCAATAACCGAGATACCAACTGAATACCCATCCAAAAGAACCAACCAAACTTCAACAAGAACAACAAGGTAACAACCGAATAACATAAAGGACTCACAAACCAATCAAGGAAGAATCCCAACTCCAAACCTCCAAATCCCCAAAACCAGCCACCAAACCAAGCCAATCTCATAATCACAAATCAAGAGTCAAATCCGGAAAACCGGTACGCAGGGGTAAAAACCCAATCACAGGGACCGTAGTCCAATCACAGGGACCGAAGTCCAATCACAGGGGTAATGAACCCAATCACAGGGGCAAAAGCCCAATCACAGGGACCGGAGTCCAATCACAGGGGTAATCAACCCAATCACAGGGACCGGAGTCCAATCACAGGGGTAATGAACCCAAATATAATCAATAGTAGCACAGTTAGTTCATCCAACAAATCCCAACGATACCAACAACCACCATCACATACTCATACTCCAACACCATCCCAAACAACCAACCAAAGTGTTCATCTCAACTATGAACACAAACCAACTCCCAGTTAATGAATTCCAAAGAATCAATAGATCAAGAGTACAAGAATGGGAAACCAAAGACATGAATCAATCTCCAAAATATGGTAGTAAATACCCAACAAAAGGCATGGATAAATACTCCAAAACCATGGTAAAATACTCAACAAAACAATCCAACAATAATCAGAACAAAGGGCCAACAACAGACAACAACAACAGAAAGCAGTTCACTGGAATCGAAATTCCCAGTGTTCTTGCGGAACACATCAACGGTCCTCAGACCTCCGCTGCACCCCTCCGCAAGGAGGAGGCGGACCTCCACCACGGAACCAACCCCTCCGTTCAACACCACCGCCGTGGCCTTGCGGAACACTCCAGCGGGTTACATTGTGCCGCTGGGGTTCTCCGCAAAGTCAACAACCATCCCAGATTTCCAGAATACTAAGCAGACACGAAGATATTTGTTTCCAGAGAGCAAATCATACCCAAAATACACCAATATTGCATCAAATTAGAGGCAAAAAACATGGAAATCCAAACCATCAATGATCATACAACACTAGGCAAAAGATCAAGATGAAATCCAACAAATAGATCCAACAAATAGGGCTAATCACAAAGAATTTTCAGGATTTCCAACACCAAGAACATCATATAGAATAGGAGTGAATAAAATAGATTTTGATGGACATAGTGGTTACCTTTAAGAGCTTTTCTCAATCCAATCAAGCCTCAAGCTAGTCCTCTACGCCCCACCTCCTTCTTGATCATCTTTTACCCAAAGAACCCCAAAAGAACTTTATAAGAACATGCAAAAAGACTAGCAAAAACACAGAATGCAAGATGGATTCTAGGATAGATGCACTTACCCACTCCTAACCAAGCTTAAAAGAGCAATCTTTACTTGAAAACTTGTAGGGAAATGAAGATCAATCTTTGGATGCAAGATGAAGGGAAATGGCGTGGGAAATGTTTGTAGGGAGGAAGAGGAGTGTAAACTTTTAGGGTAATTTTGATCTTCAAATTATATACTAAGAATACATACAATATTTAGGGTGTAAGACTTTAAATGTGAAGTGGGCTTAAGTTAGGAATATTACAAGAGATATGGGAATTTAAATATAATCAAGACTAGTAAGTTGGGCTAATGAATTTGCCCCTTACAATTAAATATAATGATTAGGACAAGAAAGCCCATAAAATGTCTTAGGATCATTACATATATATATATATAATATAAGATCAATAAGTTGGGCTTGTAGGAATATTTAATTACAAAGGTTGTAAGGATCCAAATTGAATAAAATCCCTTACAAGAATAAATTCAATTAATTGGGCTCTTGATTAGAATAATTAAATTAGGCTCATGAATATATATAAGTGTATATATATTAAATTGAAAGAATTAGCCCAATTGGAATAATTAAATTGCCCAAGGAATTAATTAACGAACGAAAGGCTTGAACGAATTTACGGGGTGTTACACCTACTTTGAGCCTATTAATCGTATTTTTGTTCTTATTGAACCACACTTTGTAAGCCTCATACTTGAAATTAATTTCCTTAAGCTTGCCCGGAGGACTAGGGGAGCTTTGATTGGGTAAATGCATAGGGATTGAGTGTGTAGAAAGATGTTGGCAAAGTGTCTATATGAGTGAGAATAATGAAATTGTCCTTGAACTTCTATAAGCTTTTTGGTTGGTATTTTCAAAGAGAAAAATAAAAGTAGATAATGGGAAATGAGTTGATGTGGTTGTTTCAATTTGAGATTGCTTCTACACTAAAGAGGGTGAAATGTGTGGTGGAAAGTGTATTTCTTCTTCTACAAAAAAAAAATCAAAAGAAAAGAAAAGAAAAAGAAAAAAAGGAGAAAAAACGAAAAGTAGCAGTACAAAAAAGAGAAAAAGAGAAAATGAAATTTCATTTTTGGTTGTTATTAGTATTTCTCATGTTGAATAAAGTATGAATAGTTTATGGTCTTATGGGATGTGATAGTTTATTCAGTTGGAGTTGAACTATCAAAATAAAAAGAGTGATTGGGTTCATATAGTCTTTATTATTGAGTTAATTCATTCAATCATGCTCCTCTAATTTTGAAGGATTTTTGAACTGTTTTTCCAAATATTTTCTATCCTTTGCCCTAAGCCCCATTACAACCTTGGAGAAAGTCCTTATGATTGAGTCATGCATGTTATCTTGTAGTGGATGATGAGAAGATATGCAAGCCTATGGTAGAGCATTTCGATAGGAATTGATTTGAGTGAAACTTATACACCCTTCAAACACTTGTGAGTCAAGAGTGATATACCCGTGAGGGTTTGGTTATTTAGTTTACTCCATTTTCAAATAAATTGCTAGCTGAGTATTTATAATGTGTTTGAGACCAATGTTCATGAAGTGTTATGAATTTTTATATATTTATGTTTTCTTGAATAATGTTTTTTTGCTGGAGGACAAGCAAATGATTAGTGTGGGGAATTTTGATAAGCACTATTTTTATATTTAATTTAGATTGATCTTATAATAATTATGTCAAACTTTATTTTATGGTTTTACACTAATATAATAATTATGTTAATAATTATGCTTAATAAATATTTTTAGACTAATCCTTTTTCTTTATATTAAATTATTTAATTTAACCTAACTAAATTATTTTAGTTTTTTGTTATTAGTTCAGCAGCTTAATTAATTTATCATTTATTTCCATTTTTGTGTTATGTACTTAGATAACGGCAGGTGACTTCTTCCACGACAACTACGGACTGCTGCACTTCTTGCATGACTACCGTTCTCTCTGCGCTCCTTCTTGCAATAGGCGCAAATTGCGCACTCTTTAATTTATGTATAAATAGAGTAGTCCTCTTGCTTTGTAAATCCCATCCATTTTTTAATTCAATTGATTTCCTTTGTCTGCCTTTCACATTACGTATTTATATATTCTCTTTATAGTTTCTTTTTAGAGAATTAATATATATCTATATATGTTTTTATATTTCCTCCTTTAAGAAATTCATTTATTATTATATATTCTCAATTTTTGATTATTCGCTTCTGCATTATTCCATTCTATTCCTAACAGTAAACGCTCCCCATGATGTATTGCTGAGTACTTATTTTTCCAATTCGAGGATTATTGAAGTTTAATTCTACAAGACCAGTAAGATTTATTTAGCTTAAATTATTCTTTGCACTTTATTATCTATATATCTCCTGTTATATTTATATAAATTATTGCTTGGTTAACTTTTGCAATAGGGCCCATTGTTCAATTATCAAGTTATTAAATTGCTAGTTAGAACCTTGAATCCGTAATTGTTTAAGTGTTCTGATGTTGGTAGCAAATAGCACAATTTGATTATAATTGACTTTCAGTTTGTGTTATGAAGATATATAGTCTAGCTTAAATGAACCGAGCTTGTGAGTTTGTTGGCTAGATTTGGTAGTCTTTCTAATTCTTTTAATGATGTTAGTAAATTAAATCTTAAGAGCTTGTTTAGGATTGTTTATTAGCTAGGGAAGTAATTAAACTTGTTTTGATTACCGAAAAAATAAGGAAAGACAAGTTGTTAGAGCTTGTTAATAACGCCATAATCAATCTAGTAAAGAGTTAAGTTAGTTTGGCTTACAAATCAATATATGTCTTGTTAGAATTAAACTGATATTGTTCATTGGGTTGGATACTAGTTGTCATTGACATTTATTTGATAATTTTTTGCTATTTGATATTATTTTCCATTTTATTGTTACTATTTAAGTTTCTATTCTCATATCATTATTTATTAAATTTATTGCTAATAATAAGTCTAACCAATCTTTGTGGGTACAACCTTACTCATCGCTAGTGCAATTCATAAGAGTAAGTATTTATTATTTATTATTTATTGGTTTCAACACCCATCAGAGACCACATACAGTATTGGCAACACTAAAATATCATTTTAATTTAACTACAGTTTCATTTGACAATATACATTTAATCACTATTACAAAAATACCTCTATACGTGGATTATTTTGGATATACGACGTTAGTTATTTTCCGACGTAGTTCTAGCCGACGTTATAAATAAATTATACGACATCGGTTTTTTAAAACTGACGTCGTATGTCTTTTTTTTTAAATAGAGATACGACGTGGTTTTATCCAAAAAAAATGGCATCGTATCAATTTTTAATTTCAAAAAAGAAAAGAGAAAAAAGGGGACGAAGAAAACAGACTTGCTGTGTACATACTGCATATCAGGATCGTTGAATGGTCTGGACGTCGTCGATGTTCACGTCATCGTCGCTTAAACCATGGTTTGCTCACTGCTCATTGGTCGGAGATCTGCTCGTTGCTTAACCGGATGTACTCTGCCGCTCGCTGAAGAAGATGAAGAAGAAGATGTAAGACGGATGGTCGTCACTACTTCTTCAGGTTCGCCGAATGGTCTGAACGTCGTCGTCGCTCAAACCATGCTCTGCTCGCTGCTCGCTGGCGGGAGATCTGCTCGCTGCTCAACTGGATGTACTCCGCCGCTTGCTGAAGAAAACGAAGAAGAAGACGCAGGTCGGATGGTCATCGCTGCTTCTTCAGGTTCGCCGAATGGTCTAGAAATCGTCGATGCTCACGTCGTCGTCACTCAAACCATGGTCTTCTCGTTGCTCGCTAGCCGGAAATCTGCTCGCTGCTCAACCGGATGTACTTCGCCGCTCGCTGAAGAAGACGCAGAAGATGACACAAGCCGGATGGTCGTGGATATGCAACCTCTATTAGGTGTATTCCTAGATGCGGAATGCATCGTCTCTTGATTTAGTTTGCTATAACGACCTCTTATTTATGCTTATTTAAAATTTAAAATTGTGTTCTAAATAAATGGTGAGAGTAAGTAAACTCCAGGCATATGTTCTGAATGTGTAATTATTAGAACCTTGTGGAGTGGTGGAAATGTGTATTTGGTTGTGAATGATGTAAGATAAAACTTAAGTGTATAAGATCTTTAGAACACATGTTTTTCACATATAGTGCTACATTAATGTTTAACAGATATACCTGGCTCCATGGCTTCACTGTAAATGCTTGAACCGGAGCCTTGGTTTCTCCCTCCAGACCTTTAGTGCTCCCTTAATCTAAGAACTCTGATGGAGAGAGAACTTTTTTTTTTGCAAAATGTTGGGGAGAGGACCAAGTCTTTGAATGGTTATAACTATCTCACAATTCCATCAATGTGAGAAGTTATTGAGCAGTTGAACAGGTAGTTATCTTTAACTGGCTAATAGAATTATTTTATTATTAAACATAAATAAATATTTATGAGCCATAATAATGGGTCACATAATTATTCTAACATTCTCCCACTTGGCTCATGAATCATAAATTTAATAATGAACGTGAAACATAATATGCATAGTATAAGCTAATTCCTTCTTTACATTGGTCAGAACATAAGTCATCATTTAGTTAGAAACTAATAAGAATCATGGCGGTAATTCGTTACTAATTTAACGTAGTCCCTTCCATGTATCACAATATTAATTTCAAACTTAATAAGATTCATAATGATATTTTCCATAATGGTCCACGATAATGTCTTTGTCAAAGACAAATCCTGTTCATAATGACATAAAACATTCATGTATATATACTCCAAAACTAAACAGGATACTTAATACAGAAACGAAACTATATTGAGCCCCAAGTATCAAATATATCAAAAACACAAGCCTTAACATAATGTTAACAGTTTTCAATAACGCACATTCTCTCAACATGCTCATTAAATGCCTTTGGTGGCAAGGCTTTAGTTAATGGGTCTGTAATCATTAATCTAGTGCTAATCTGTTCAATTGATATTCTTCGTTCACGAACATCTTCTTTAACGGCAAGATACTTCAAATCAATATGTTTAGCACCACCTGTATACTTTTCGTTTTTAGAAAATGAGGGTGGGTTATGGTATGCTATGGTAGGAATTCTGTCGTCATGGAGATTTTCTACTTCATTGTCATCTAGGACATCTAGAACATCAAAACAGGAATTTGATTTTGGGCTACCCGATTCCATATTGTGGGGTGATGCTTAACGGTGACCACTGTTTGGAGGACCAGGAGGACGATATCATCCTCTACGTTGGTTCTTTCTCTCCTTACTTGCTACCAACATCCATGCGCTGAAGTTTTCTATAAACTCTCAACCCTGTGGCTTGACTTGGCGAGACTCCGGTTTAGCCCCTTGTGGTTGGTGAACTTCTTCTTGGGCTTGACTCGAAGTCAGTATTTCCCTATTAGCTCGATTCTTAGAAACCTTTTGTAATACCACGTATTTTTCTAACATTATTATTTTAATAAATATTTCAAAAAGGGATTATTATTATTATTTTATATAAATCTAACTATTTTGTTATGGGCATTGGGTCAACTTATTTTTATTTTTCTACTTAAATCCCTAAGCCCAAATGTGATTATTTCGTAATGTTTTGAACCT
>CM008331.1:420826-434190 GCA_002525835.2 Ipomoea batatas
CAATTGATCTCATATGATCCTAGCTCTCTCTCCTATGTATTGGTGGTTATTGAGCTTCGGCTCCTTTATATTATTGACATTTGAGTTTTGGCTCTTTGGATCGGAGGTTGTGAGCTTCGGCTCAGTTGGATAGGAAGTTGTGAGCTTCGGCTCCGTTAGACTACAGTGCTGTAATAATTTAGTATTATGGTTTACGTTTTGTGGATTTAGACTTTGCCTTAGCATTTAGGCTTAGATAGGCCTAGATGTGGCATAACACCCCGCCCGTTCTATTGAATTTTGCTTCCGTTGTCTCTTGATAAGTACCTTGAGTTAAATTCAGTTATTTCTACCTTTTATTTTCCTTTGTCTTGGTCTAGAATTGGGGATGTGACAGGGAGTGTGCACAAGATTGGGTTGTGAAAGATAAGGTGGCAAGACCTAGAATTGAACAAATTTTTCGTATGACATGAGGCAAAAGGTGAGATTTTATTGTGTGAGCTTGTGTGATTC
This sequence comes from Ipomoea batatas, assembly GCA_002525835.2. Classification (NCBI taxonomy): domain Eukaryota; kingdom Viridiplantae; phylum Streptophyta; class Magnoliopsida; order Solanales; family Convolvulaceae; genus Ipomoea; species Ipomoea batatas. Next base: position 421,319 of record CM008331.1, read on the forward strand.
TCTACTCCCTATGAAAAAGGCATGAGGGAGTGAAAGAAAAAGTCAATAGAAAAAGCTAAAAGGGACTTTGAGCTATCCTTGCTTGAGATTGAACAACATGAGGTGAGCCATCTCATTACGATTCGGACAACCATTGCACAGTCTTTGAAAGTGTAGAGCTCTACGTGAAGTCGGTTGGCCCAATGTCGTTATCCTAAGAGATGATAAGAAGAAAGAGAGATTATCTCGCTAAGACAAAACACGAGGAGATGATAAGGCATACCTTCACTTATTTTATTGTTGGGTCTTTAGGGCCAATTGAGGCAAGGTTTGGCGAGTTTGTGCAAATAGTTCCCACTAAAGTGTGAAAACTTTGATAAGTGCCAAAGATGTTATGTTTTGTAGAGTGCTTTGGTGTTAATTAGTGCCTTGTTTGTGTCCTTTTGAGTTGCTTTGTGAGTTGCATTGCCTTATTTTGGATAAAGATGCATATGAGGACTAACTATGGAATAATTATGCAGTTTCGAGGAGTTTAGGTGGTTGCAAGGGCATTTTGAGGCCAAAAGGGGGCAAAAATGGCAAAGACATGAAGTCTGGACATGGTCCGGGATCCGTACGGTCGTATTCCCAATGTACGAGCACAAGTAGAAAGTTTTACAACCAAAATTACGTGCGTAGTAGCTGCAAATACGGAATGAGGCCAGTACGAGCGCGCATACGGTTGTATGGCGTGCGACCAACATCTGTTTAATTCAAGTATAAATAGCTTGTTGGCGGGATTGTTTAAGGGACTTTTGCTATTTTAGTTAGTTTTGGTTCCTGCATTTAGAGAGCTAAGAACTCCAACTTCAACCTTGTAGAGAGAGAACCACTAGTCTAGCAAATTGACAACTTGTGAAACTTTGAGATCTCTTGAAGCAAGGGTTGGAGCTTGGATTGTGGACTACAAAGTGTAATTGAGTAACATTTCATTCTTGCACCTTCAATTCGTATCAATTTTTCATTTCCTATCTTCATTACTCAATTACTATTTGTGTGTGTTCATTTAATATCATGATTGGCTAGACTTGCTTAGGGATTTGGATTAGAATAACTTGTGATTGATGTTGGAATATATTGAATTGAAATTTAGGAAGTGACTTGATATATTGGCTTGATTGTTGTTGGAAGTGAAATTTGTATAGACTCTTGTATGAGTAGTGGCCACATCATACAAGAGGCTTGGGATGAGTGTAGTTGCCAAGAGGTTGGGACTACACTCAGCCTCTTCCACTTGCATTTCCCATCTTATGTTGAGGGGCGGGGCCCGGAAGGAGATGTTGACCTCGAGGTGTTTGGTGGAATTTCTCCGTGGCTAGTTAAAGTTGCTACATAAGTAGAAATCGATCTAGTCGACTTGGTGAAACATCTTCCAATGATCATGATTAATATATTACACTACTTCCTATACGTTAGACCATTCAAATGCATCCACACAAGGGAATCCTAATCCAATTTTTTCCATCTTCATTGTTCTTTTACTTGTTGATTTTCTCGCAATGCTTTACTAGTTCTTGCTATTGCGCTAATGATTCAACCTAGCTCGCTATCACAAGTGTGCACTCATGCTTAACTGCACACCATTCAATTCCCACGGTCATCCTTAGAGAATAATATCCCAGGAAAGTTACATTACCCAACCTACTTTTTCTATCCTACGCATGCTACGATTCGTCACTAATCAATTGAGGCACTTGCCCACCTCCCCTACCTCTATTATATGTGTCACCTCCCTACCCCTATTATATGTGTCTGTGTATATAAATACGCTTTAATAGAAATAGATAATACATTATTCTATATGAGGGTCACTAAAGCTGGTTATGATAATTATAGTAGGTATATATATATCTCTCCCTGGGTTCTTTCAGCATTATTGGGATGTGGTAGGGGCTGATGTGACCGCTTTCGTAGTTAACTATTTAAACTCCTGTTCTTTCCCTGCTGGTTTGAATGATACAAATGTTGTGTTGATCCCTAAGAAGCAAGTTCCGGAGAAGGTGTCTGATCTGAGGCCTATAACTTTGTGTAACGTTGTTTATAAGGTTATGGCCAAGGTCCTAGCGAATAGGATGAAACACCTCTTAGACAACATAATCTCGGAGTCTTAGAGTGTTTTTATTCCTAATAGGCTAATCACTGACAACATCCTCGTAGCAGCAGAGGTAGGGCATTTTCTAAATAGGAAGCAGTGCGGTTTAGTTGGGTGGGGTGCTTTGAAGTTGGATATGGCAAAGGCCTATGATCGCATGGAGTGGCCTTTTCTAAAGCGTATGATGGAGGCTCTGGGCTTTGCAGAACGGTGGGTTGATTTAGTTATGCTTTGTGTTACCACCATCTCATATAACTTCTTGGTTAATGGGGTTAACAGTGGTCCAGTAGTTCCTACTCGCGGATTGCGCCAGGGAGATCCCCTCTCACCGTACCTGTTCATCATTTGTGCAGAGGGTCCGTCTCTATTGCTTCAAAAGGCTCAGGTTGAAGGTGCCATACATGGCTGTAGGGTGGCTAGAGGTGCTCCTCCAATCTCACACCTGTTATTCGCAGACGATAACCTTCTGTTCTTCAAGGCTAATGCCTAGGAAGCAGGGAAGGTAAAGCGTTGTTTGGATCTGTATGAGCAAATGTCGGGCCAGGCTGTGAACTACCATAAGTCCAATGTCTGTTTTAGTAGAAATACTTCTGTGGAGGCTCGGGAGGAGGTAGCTGAAGTTTTGGGGGTGGCTCAGGCTCCCAATTTTGGTAAGTGCCTAGGTCTCCCAGCTTTCGTGGGGAGGAATAAAAATGCTGTTTTTTCATATATTGAGGATAAAATCAGACAGAGAATTTGCTCCTGGAATAAGAGGCTTCTATCTCAGGCTGGTAAGGAAATCTTATTGAAAAGTGTGGCCCAAGCAATGGCCACCTTTTCTATGAGTGTTTTTCTGCTACCAGAGTCGATTTGCCTATCAATTGAAAGGACCATGAATAAATACTGGTGGGGTACCACTACGACCAGAGGGATCCACTGGAAGGCTTGGGATCGGTTATGTGTACCTAAGAAGTTTGGGGGCTCAGGCTTCAAAGATCTTCGGGCTTTCAACTTGGCAATGCTGGGGAAACAGGCATGGCGGTTCTTAACAATGCCCCAATCTCTGGTGACCAGAGTCAAAAAAGCAAGGTACTACCCGAAATCCTCTTTTACTGATTCCACACTCGGTAGCTGCCCAAGTTATCGTTGGAGAAGTATTATGGTTGCGCATGATTTTGTGTGCGGGGGTGTAAGGCGGAGAATTGGTGATGGGAAATCAACCTTAATCTAGGGCCACCCCTGGCTTCCTGATGATGTTGATCCATTGGTACATACCCCTATGTCGCACCACTTGTCTGGTTCTCTTGTTTCTAGTTTGATTGATGAAGAGTCCATGGCCTGGGAGCACGCTATTCTGACTGACATCTTCTTGCCTAGTGATGTGGATCGTATTATGAGAATACCTATCTCCCCGGGCTATGTGGACTCATGGTACTGGTATGGTGACCCGAGAGGTTGCTATTCTGTCAAGAGTGGTTATAGAAGCTTAGCTGGGGATTATGATAGCTCCCACAGTAATTTTAGTGATTGGATCACCGTGTGGAAACAAAAAGTCCCCCCTAAGTGGAAAACTTTTCTATGGAAAGCCCTCAATGATATCCTCCCGGTCACCACTAATTTGCTTTTAAAGAGAGTAGAGGTGGAACTGAAATGTCTTATGTGTGGAGTGGTTCATGAAGATACAATGCATGCACTAGTAATGTGTGATTTTACACAACTTGTTTGGCATGAGTCACTTTTACCTCTTTCTAATATTGTGGCCACCAACTTTAACATGTGGTTTTCAAGCCTCTTGACCATTTTGACCGAGGATGATGTCTCTCTGGCAGTAGCTATTCTATACCACGTCTGAAGGGCGAGAAATTGTGCTGTATGGGAGGCTCACCTTCCGACGCCGAGAAAGGTGATGGCAGGAGCTGCGTCGGCGCTTCACGCATGGACAGTGGCGAACTACGGTCATCAGCTAGCAGAGCCGTCGGTCGCGGTCGGCGACGCGAATCACCAGGGCCCTGTCCAGGCCACCTCCCCAGCTCGCCCAAGCTGCTACTTCGATGCGGCCTACACTTCGACCTCTCGAAAGGCTGCGTTTAGGGCGGTCTTGTTGGCATCAGATGGGAGTTTCACAGCTGCATGCGTCGGGCCTATTATCAACTGTTTTTCACCCCTCATGGCGGAGGTCGTGGCGTGCAAGGAGGCGTTAACCTGGCTAAGGAACTTGGGGGTGGATGCTGTTGATGTTCACATGGATTGCTCTCAGCTTTACAATGGTCTAAGAAGTTCGCGATCTCCTTTCTATTCTTACGTTGGTTTCTTTTTGGATGTCTGTAGGTCTGCTGTAGCATCCTTTTTATCTTGTCATTTTACACTTGTCTCTAGATCGTCAAATAGTTTAGCTCATACTCTTGCTTCTGCAGCCGGTTCTCAGGCTAGCATTCTGTACTGGGACTATGTCCTTCCCGACTCCATTGATTCGCTCTTATAATATTAACTAGTATTTGTACGCGCGATGCGCGAAAGTTCATGCCCAATATTAAAATATTAATAAATATAAATAATTAAAATTTTTAATTCTAATTATATATACAAATATAGTATATGTATTTTATACACACACATATATGATTTACCATGTATAGAAATTTAATTAAAATATAATCAACCATTAAATTAATTATATAATAATTTTACTAAAATGATAATTAAGGAATACGAAAATGGTATGATAGATATAGGTGTATGATAATAATGATAGAGTTAAAAGCTAACGGTGTTATAACGGTGTAAGGGTAGTTTTGTATAACAACAATGTAGTAGGGACAATTTTGTCTAATAACATTGAAGTGTACAATATTTAAAGTAAAATGTACAAATTTATTAGCATATAGAAAGAGGAACATAAATCAAGGATATAAACTTGATTGAGACTTATTAAGTTTTTAGATACTCGTGGTTTTTGCCTTCAAATATATATATATATATATATATATATATATCTCCGTTGCCTTGCTAATTGCATTTCTTGTAATCTCTAGCACACTTCAAACATATATTTACATTTTCATTTTATATTTTTAATTAGAATTTCAAAAAATTATTTAAATGAATTAATTAATCGATATGAAATTGTTTTGTAATTCAATTATGAAAAATATTTTTTAAATAATTACTTTTTATGAAGTATCTAGTCATTAATTTAGACGTTTTAATTGCGCATCATAGTATTCAAATTAGTCTAGATATACTTAGAGTTAATATATAATCAAAATAAAAATATTTATGAATATCATACTAATAAAGTTGATATACAATTTATTCCTATCATTTCATATTTTTATCATAAATATTTTTATCACATTTTGAAGTTATTAGTTCCCAGTAGACAAGATTTATATATAGGAATAGAGTGGAATAATATGGGAATACCTGAAGATCAGTAACAAGTAAATGTTTGATGGAGTAGTCTATTATTGTCCTTGCGCGCTAAATCATCCTCCACTCCATGTAATTTGCTTCGCTAAGGATATGTATAAGTAATAACTATAACTTGCAATCTTCTCAAATTTGCCCCAATCTCATATATTGCAATTTTAAAAATAAAATCCACTATATGATGCAGTGGTGTTAACTTTGATATTAATTAGCTATTTATAAATTGGGTCTCATTATAAAAGTAATTAAATAAAGTTAGGGTCATACTTGTGTGAGACTGTCTAACAGATCCTTATCCATGAGATAGGTCGAGTCAATATAAAAATGTAATATTTATACTGAAAAAAACATAATACTAGCTAATTCGGAATAAAGTGTTTGTTACTTATAAGGGAAAAATGCAATACTTTTACATTTTTTCATCAAAAGTATTACATTTTCTCTTATAAGTAATATTGGCAAGTGTTTGTTACTTATAAGAAAAAATGTAATATTTATGAGGAAAAATATAATAATTTTAAATCAAAATGTAAAAGTATTACATTTTTTTTCAAAAGTATTACACTTTCCTTATAAGTAATAAACAATTTATTCCTAATTAGTATTACATTTTTAATATAAGTATTACCTTTTTCATCTTGACTTGACATGTCTCGCAGACAAGGATCCATGAAACGGCCATACACAAGTTTTTGTTATAAAGTTATATCAAATAGTCTAAGTAATGCTACATTATTTGAAATTTTGAATAATAGCTAGCGCCCAATTTTAAACTTTTGACATATGAAAAAGATTTTAAACCTAACATTTACTTCAAAAAGATTTTCCCCATAAAACCATAATTAATATTTAATTCAATAAGTTTAAACTTATTAAAGTAGACAGGACATGACAGGCTTCAATAATTGTGGACTAAACAAATAATTATTTTAGTTAAATGTTGTAAGTATCAATAAGTACGTACATGTCAACACTAAAACCGCAATTAATTATTAGATACAATTAAGCTCATTCTATTATTTCTTCCCAACACTAAAACCAACGTTTTTTTAAAAAAAAAGTTTATACTCCGTAATATTTTACTAAATATTTAATTTAATTGGTTACTTATGATGTTTCTCTCTTTAATTTCTAATCCAACATTAGCTACAATTTAACTTAGAAGAGTGTTCTAATAAATGAATTTATAAAAATTATTGAATTAGTTATATATGCATTACCATTTTCATTAGATACCTAAAATAGTACTCGTAAAATAGCGCGTGCGTATATATATATATATATATATATATATATATATATATGATAGTTTTTATTGAAAATAATGCACTCCATTTGCCTCAAAAGGTACACGAAAATGAGAAGTAACTCAACCAATTTATAACGTTTGTACTAGAATTAATTCTATTTTTGGTCCTAGATTTATAGGAGACAGTCCGCTTTTAATCCTTTATTTTTTCAAAACATCCATTTTTTATTATAGTATTATTGTGACATGACAATTTTTTGTCCTTCATCAACAAAATAGTTTAAATTTCGTCAAATACAAGAGTATTTCAATCTTCAATTTTGATTTTTTTCAAAAAATTAAACATAAAAAATATAACGGGTCAACATACTTTGTATAAAAAAGGTCGAAATGTCATTGTATTTAACAACATTTCAATGATTATCTTGATGAAGGACCAAAAATGGTCATACAACAATAATACTAGGACCAAATGAAAATTTTCTGATAAAAAAGACTAAAAATAAATTGTCACCTATAAATCCAGAACAAAAATGAAATTAACTCTGTGTACTAATATTAGCAAGGACAATCATTGTATTTAACAATATTTCGAAATTAAAAACATTTCAACACATTTACTAGCAAGGACAATCATTGTATTTAACAACATATTGTATAAATCATTGTATTTAACAATAATTGTATAAATCCAGAACACATTGTATTTAACAACATTTCAATGATTATCTTGATGGAGGGCCAAAAATGGTCATACAACAATAATACTAGGACCAAATGAAAATTTTCTGATAAAAAGGACTAAAAGTAGATTGTCACCTATAAATCCAGAACAAAAATGAAATTAACTCTGTGTACTAATATTAAAGGAAACGTACATTCTACCAACTGATAATATGCAGTGGCGTTTGTGTAATACTGAAATTATTTTTATGGGTGTCTAATTGTACTTGATACCATTAGAAATTATTTCTAATAATATTAACTACAATAATGTAGTATTAAAAATCATTTTAATATTAATATTAAATAAATACTCCGTATCACTGTTTTAGTCAGTTTTACTATCGGTTGGCAAGATATAATTTTTCAATAGCTAAAAATATAATAAGTCCGAAGGAAAGTTATATCCCTAATTTATGTTTATGCTTCTACTGTTAATCATTTTGTACCACTAATACAAAATTGACCATATAAGAAAAATTAAAAATGAATTAAAAAATGGATCCCAAACTTTACACGGCACCCGTAGAGAACCGGTGCTGCGTAAAGTAAAATAATATTTTATTATTTAACTTTACGCGGCACCTGTTCTTTGCCGGTGCCGTGTAAAGTAAAATAATAAAATATTATTTTACTTTACACGGCACCTCTAGGAACCGGTGCCACATAAAACCCATCCACAAGACGAGGGGCGCCTAGCCCGTGTATTTTTTATTTTATTTTTATTTTTAATATATATATATATATATATATATATATATATATTACGTAGTAATTTTTAAGACTTGATAATTATAAACTAGTTAATACTTTAATAGTTAATTCTAAAATATTAAATATTAACCTTAAAAACATCTAGAATTTGAACAATTTAGTGTTATTTCGCTCAAAATGACATCCTTTTGAGCGAAATAACCATTTTAAAAAGACGAGAACAATAGCTAATCGGCCTATTAGGCGACCTAGTCGGTGCCTAGTCCGCCTAGGAGGCGTTTAAGCGGCCTAGTCGGCTAGCCGCCTAGACCACCGATTATGGTGATAAGCTAGGTGGCCAGCCGGTGCCTAGTGCCTAGGCGGCTATTAATCGGTGCCTAGTCGGGATTTTTGCAACATTGATATATATATATATATATATGCGAAGGGTTCAGGTGCGGGGAAAAGTTCCCGTGCAGTTGTGCGGTTATGCACTTTAAGCATTACAATGGCGCACCTTAAGTACATAGACCACGCATCATAAGCACACAAGCAAAGCACCTTAAAAACACAAACCGCGCACACCTAAAGCTTTAGGCCGACGCACCTTAAGCACACAAACCACGCACCTTAATTAAGAACATAAAGCACACACCTAAGATTTTAAAATGACACACCTTAAGCTTCAACAACTCACGCACCTTAAGAAGAATAACCACGCACCTTAAGCTTTAGGTTCACTCACCTTAAGTTTCAACACTGATGCACCTTAAGCATACAAACCACGCACCTTAAAAAGGAAAATCACGCACCTTAAGAAGAAAAATTATGCACTTAAAGAAACCGCACAACCACAGCGGAGAAGGTTAACTGCATAGGAACTGTTATATATATATATAGAATCCTAATCATATGAGAACTATGCACCCAAGTGAGAACGTGAGGACAAATCCAAACCATTGATCTGCAAGATCTGACGGATGAGAAATCAAGTAAAAAATGAGCGGGGTCATTTTCATAAATATTATAAACTTTTAAAATGAGCGGGGTCATTTTCATAAATATTACAAAATTTTGTTTATTTCAACCGTTAGATCTACTAGATCAACGGTTTGGATTTGTCCTTACGTTCTCACCATATATATATATATATATATATATAAAATTTATTTTTAATATTAAGTTAGTATATATTTTATTTTATACCTAATATATTTTTATATTTACAATGTAACCCCAAGTATATATATAATTACCAAAATCTAACCCTCCACCTCTAAAATTCATTCTAAATTTTGATTCAACTATAAACATTGTTGATAATTTTACTATAAGTGTTCTTATTTTTTAATTGTTTATTAATTGTTTTTACTATAATAATATTTAATGAAGTGTCGCGACTTAATTATGTGAGTTGATTGTTAAATATTTATGAGATTATACAGGATGACAAGCAAAAATACAATTGAATTTATTTCTAAAGAAGTTAACGAGAATGCTGAAATCGTGACTTGCTTTATATTATTTTATGTTTTAATGCAAATATGTTTGTATTGTGGTGATATACTTATATAGTTATATATTAATTTTGTAGTAGGTATATTTCTTAAATTATTATTTAGAAATACGTTTTTGAAAAGACTTACATGTAGGGGATTTAAATAGGCTCAAAACAAGACTTACTTTGAAACATTTTTAAGGGCCTACATAATAAACATGCAATCATTATTGTGTGGACCATACTATTAAATAATGCACATCCAATATAAAAATAATGTACACTCAGTATAAAAATAATGTACATTATATTCAGGGGATGTACATTATTTATGTACTGAATGTACATTATTTTTATAGTATAAAAATAATGTACATTCAGTACAAAAATAATGTACATTTAGTACATTTAAATGTACATTTGATTATGGTCCACATAATAATTTGCCATAAACATGCTTTTAAAAAGACTTGGGGCCAAGGAAGGTCAATTGTAGGTTCATGCTTGAGCCTAATAACAAAATGCGTACATACAGGCTCAGGCTCAAGACCAGGCCTTAAATTTTCATAACAAGCTCATGCTTAATTTTATAAAGCTCTACTCGGCTCGACTTAGTTCCATCCCTACTAATGAATTTTACAAACTGAGTGGTGCTAAGAAATGCACCATACCTTGGTGCATTTCTAAACACGTGGTGGTGCATTTGTGCATACATAATGGTGCAAAGCAGCACGACTGCATGTGAAGCAGTAGCCGCATTAGATCTTGCGTGCCCCTATATATATATATATGTGTGTGTGTGTGTGTGTGCGCGCGCGCGCCTGTGTGTATAAAGTGAGGATTGATCTTAGTTATCAATCAGGGTTCATCAATAATTTAAAATTTAATAAAAGAAAAAGTATAAGGTCAAATTTATAATTATTGAAAGCTTTCAAACTTATTTTTAATATTTATATAAGGAAAAAAAAAAAAAAACAACCCCACCTCCCTTTTTTTCCTTAATTTTCCACAACTCTTAACAACTGATCTGTCCAATAGATGAATCAAATCAATTCTAACTTTTTATGTAAGAGCATGCTCTAATCTGAATACTCCCATATATATGAACTAGAAAAAATACTACTTTGAACTCGCAAAATCTACTCTCACTTTTTATTCTCTCACAAATTTTGGATATAGACATCTTTCTTGAGAGCAACAGAATAAAAATAATCTATCATTGTTTACCATGCCATGAAGTAAAAATTGAGAGTCTATGTAGAAATCACAAACTATATAGGGCTTATGTGGGGTTGATATGATGCATATTGTATTGCTGTACATGAGCACATGCTATTTATTACTACAGCACTACAAATTGAGTACAAGTTTAGTTGCGCCGACATCTGTGCATTTCTGTGGTTTAAATCTTCCTGGTGGCTTATGCATCAACTTAACTACTATACGCACACTTGTCTATATATTCTTTCTCCTTCGGCAAAAAGTTTGAATCTCAGAGGAAGTTCAGATCAGAGCTGAAACGAATCTCATCATATATCCCATTCCGACCCCTTCATTAATTCAAACTTCTTTGAAGATGGTTCAATCCAAGAAGTTCAGAGGTGTCCGGCAGCGCCATTGGGGTTCTTGGGTTTCCGAAATTCGCCACCCTCTATTGTAAGCTCTATTTTTACATTTAAATTAAAGTATTTTTAGTTGAAAGGAACGCATGAACCGAAGCATACTCTTCAATATAATGTTGATAAATTTAGTGTTGGACAAAAGCTAATAAAGGTCAAGTCTAGCACCCAATGTTGGTGATTGTTGGGCAGAGGCCCATAAAAGCTTAAGGCCAAGTCCAACAGTTAATGTTTCGAAAATATGTGACAGTATAAAGAAATAAAGTTGAGCCTTTTTTTTATTACGGCTAACTATAGCTTTTGAGAGTGAGTGGTAAGCATTTGATCTAACAAGTAATATTAGAATCAGGTCCTCCTAACATTTAGATAATGTGTATGTAATTAACAGGAAGAGGAGGGTATGGCTAGGCACATTTGACACAGCAGAAGAGGCAGCAAGAGCATATGATGAAGCAGCCATTTTAATGAGTGGAAGAAATGCAAAAACCAATTTCCCAATAACCCCCCAAGACTCCCAAGCCAGTCAGCCAAACAATAATAATATTCATCGCCCTGCAGAATCGTCCTCGATTCGTTCATCACTATCAGAAATCCTCCACGCAAAGCTTCGGAAATGCAGCAAGGTGCCGTCGCCCTCCCTCACCTGCCTTCGCCTGGACATCGAGAGCTCCCACATCGGAGTGTGGCAGAAACGCGCCGGCCAGCCGTCGGACTCGAAATGGGTCATGACGGTGGAGCTCCAGAAGAACAACCGCGGCAGTAGTAGTGATGGTGGAGAGGGAACGAAGAAGGCGGAGAGCGTGAGCGTTAGAGGAATGGACGAAGAAGAAAGACTGGCACTTCAAATGATAGATGAGCTTCTTCACATAAACACTCCTACTCCTACTCCTTCATTTCAAGATAATATATATATAGCTAACTAGGCCAAGCCATTATTGAATTGTTGGATATATATATATATATCATGGGAAAATCACTTTTACTCTTTCAATTGTTTTGTAACAATCAACTTACTTCTTAATTTTTAATTTGGTCGAATTCACTCTCTTATTATTTTAAATTTCGTCAATTAAGTTTCCTAGCCACTATTCTTCCCGTCCAAAACTGTGGTTAGGATATTTAATTGACCAAATTTAAAACAATTTGAGGGTCAATTTGACCAAATTAAAAATTAAGTTTTAAATTGACAATTGCGAAATAATTGATTGAATAAAACAATAATTTTCCCAATATATAATATTTACAATTACCAGAACATATTATATTATATGCAACGTTTATAGTTCATCTATCCCATGTTAATTTGATCTTATCATGTCACGAGTCCATGCAATGCATCGTCATCATCAGCTATTTTTGACCATTTTAAGGTTACGTTTATAGGTATCCTGTCATGTTATATATGTTAGATCTGCAAATTAAGATAAAGTAGGCCGGCCGGCGGTCTTGTTGCATTGGCAGCTTCTCAGAAAATGTATGAAAGATAATAAAGGGAATGTAGAAGTAAGTTACCCGTGAAGAAAGCATGGGGCGGCCGGTATATGTACTAAAATTAAAGAAGAAAGAAACCCA
>CM008331.1:459792-470162 GCA_002525835.2 Ipomoea batatas
GTATCTGAGTTATGTGATTGCAGCAACAGATAATTCACAAACAAACTGAGGTAAGAACTTAGATAAGGAACAAACAAACATTATCAGATTACTTATACTCTGTTTACACTACTGCAGATACTCAAGAAGAAAGAGGTAGACATTCCACCAAAACAAAGCTCTAAAGGAAGAAAGAGGTAACTGATATGTAAATTTACACTTACATTTTTCGACAACCTTAATCCGACCCAACTGAATTAGAACAACAACTGGATCCAAAAGATCACTTTGAGAAAAAGCCTTCACTTTGTCTACATGGTCATCCCAGACTGTGCATTTCAATTGATTACCCCTNTTGACAGTCTAAATCTATGAGAATTAAGGAACATATTCTGTCCTCAACTGTGACGCTTTCAAGAAGAAGAATGTGGCTATCCAGATAAGCATACTTTCTATTCATCTTTAAAATATTGCATCAATTACATTTTTAGAACATGATAACAACTGTAAATAAACAAAAGTGTAAATCTATCCATAAGTATAACAATATCTATGTGTAGTTACAATGGCTGCCTACTGAATATTGATTATAGATATGCTGAGTGCAATTTTTTGACTTTTACTCCAGATGTTTGCCTTCTGCTTCAATTATTTTCCTTTTGCTACAACTTGAGTTCAATAATTGCCTTCAAAACCAATTATTTTTTCACTTCTGCTCCAATTGTTTACCTTCTGCTGCAATTATCTGCCTGCTGCTCCAATTATTTGCCTGCTGCTACAATTATTTGCCTACTGCTACAACTTAATCGTCAAGTACCTGAAAAATCACAAATCTATACAAAAAATAACACTAAGCAGTATACTTACTGCTTACTTAGATAAATACACATTCATTAATGCAAGTAATTGTAGGCAAGATCATAAAACATTAGCATAGCGAAATACAAAAACAAACAGATTGTTAACCCTAAACTATTAGGGTTACAAATTCAAGGGCCCAAACAGATTGTCCAAAAACCACATACTAATCCAACATCAGCACTGTCATATTGTCCAAACACAGATTGTCCAAAGTACTCAATGTTCATCACCCTATTCTTTCTCATTCTCCATTTTCACTACAACCTCTTTCTTTTTCTTTGATGGTTGTGTACTTGAGAATTCATCCAGCAGACTTCGCTTCACTGCTTCGGTTTCATTCCCAGCTTCATCCTGCTTTCCAAGAGTAGCAGCAATAGGACTTTCTGTAGGATCATCTGAAAAAAAACCCTGAACAGATAACAAATAAGCATATACTGCTAGTGAAACTTAAAAGGCTATTTGACTGAAATAATATATATAAATACCTCATCTGAGTCAGAATCATCCTGTGTTAGTTGTAGCTTGGAAGAAAATTCATCATTGTTATGCTGGATTAGCCCAGGACAGTAGGTTTCAAACATTTCAGGAAAGTGTTTGACTTGCAGTACTGGAACTGCATTATCGAGGTTATCAAATGTTTCACTTTTCACAGAAATCTTAAAAAATAGACCTCTCCCTTTTAAATTCCTGATGTCTTTAGGAACCTTTGTCATTACCTAAAACATAAAAAAAAAAGACCATTAGTGGTTAAGGCTTTTTACTAATCTATTATATAGACATCTAAGTTAAGTCCAATATCAGGGAACTCACAGATGGCTGCATAGCCTTCAATTCATCTGCCTTTAAACACAACAACTCAAGAACTTCACGGTCCCATAAAAGGAGTGGAGCTGTCCCATTAACATCAACCACACAAATTTTAAGCTTATATCTTAGGGTACCTTTAACAAACCGACCACCACACTTGCCACAATCATACATTCCAGAGTTGAGTTCCAACTTCTTATTACAGTTTGGTTTAGGGCAAGAGTCGTAATACCAATCATTGGGATCAGACTCAATACCTATAATCTTGCATGGTACCCAAAAATCACCAATCTGCCATGAAAAAAAATAGATTTCTAATTCAATATGTTTTAAAAGTACATAACTACACTGGATTATTAAGAAATAGATACCTCTCTTTTAGAAAAGATCTTAGATAATGTTGTGATCTGCATTTTTGTACTGCTTTCCACTCCACTTGTAGTACTATAACTGACAATGATGTAATTTAGTGGGAGGTGAAGGCATGCAAGCACTCATAAAAATTTTAAATTTTTTGGGTCAATTGTGCAAATTGGTGCAAAGTGTAACTTTCCAAAGCATATTTAAGACATTAAATTTTTGGCATAAGGTTAGGAGCCCTCCTAGATAGTATTGACAATAACACACCCTCTAGGTTCCTATACCTTATCACTTAATCACTTTACTGTTTCAAGAAGCAAAAAGCATACACCCTTTCCACACTTAGAAATAAACATCGTCCTCGATGTTTCCATAGGGAACGGAGGAAAAAGGATATATGTTTAAGGGTTATACACATGCCTCTTTTCCACACTTAAAAGTGGGAATTGGGCTAAACAGTTCTAACAAACAAACTACATTTATCACAACAATTTCATGCAGCTCTTCATTTGCGATTCTAGAAAATAAAGTGAATCAAAACAGGGCATTAATTTAGGATAAAAGAAATACTTACAATTTGTATCCTTAGAAAAGTTTTGCAATTTGAGTTTGGCCTTTCAAGATTGGTCTTCATGGTTGTTGGTGGAGTGGTCCTTTCTTCTTTTATTTGTGGGTTGCCTCCCATAAGCGCCACGTTTAATGTCTTTGGCTAGACGAAACGTGCATGATAAAACATAAACAGAATTGCAGGTAAAGTTATAAACAGAAAATAAAAAGATTGTCCACAATCAATTGTTCAGAGTTAACAGTTCATAAGTCATCATCATTAAGATTTGTCATTTCATGTTCTTCAGTTTCTTCTTTCCTTTATGCTCTCCTGGTTTCCTTAATCTCTTTTGAAATTTCATCCAACTTTTGCATCTGCTCCAAGTGCAATTGGTACTGGAAATTCTGGAGGGATCTCCAATCAGTTACTAGGGTGAACCAGCTTGGAATGTTGAAGGTAGAGGAGTTGGGGTCTCGCTCTTCAGGTTGTGGTAGGGGCATGGACGGTCCGAGCTCTCCTGGCGGTGGTGAATACATTGAAGAGTCTAGCGGCGAGTACATTTCTGAAAGAGATTGAGAGTTGAACGACGTCGGAGAAGGAGTGAATCCTGGGGACGTCAAAGGCGAGGTTGTGTGATCATCCGCCATCTCCTCATCTATTCTTGTTCGCGCTAGCTGTCTCAGGTGAAGTTTTGCAATGTCCTCGGGCGATAAAGGAACTACATGCGCCCCTGGAAGTCGATGTTCGAACCAATTCATTTTCATTTGATTGCCCAAGGAGATGCATAGCCTTGTAACCAATGGGCCTATGAAGATTGCCCTGGTTGACTCTTGCTGTTGTGCCACGAGCAAGTTTCTACAAATTGCGCTCATGTTCACAGAATTTCCGGTGTCCATGCTCCAAAGCATAAATAGTTCCGCCTTTGAGACCCGGTCGTAAGTCTCAGGCCTTCCTTCCCAAGAATGAGAGATCACTTTCCACAAAACCTTTAAATCTTCCCTTACAACCTGAGAAATTCTCACTCTCGACCCCTCCCAATCGACTCCCTGTCTTGCAATTTTCGACCAATATGTTTTTGGTATATCTCGGTCTCCAAAGTCATGTCTTAGTCTCCTGTACCAGTGCTTTGATTGATCTTCCTCATTATAAAATCCAAGGAGAACTCCCAATTGGTTGGCCGAAATATTGTAGTCTTGGTTGAAGAGTCTAAACTGGATGGTGGGGCTGTAGAGATCTCCAGCCATTCCATCAACTTTCAGGCTTGCGAGGAACTCATGTACTAGAGGGATAAAAGTATCATGTCTCTAGCTTAGCAAGTTGTTCCAATACGGCTCTGCAATCAACCTTTCTAGTCCATATTTGCACTCATAATCCTCTAGCACTCTCAAATCCACATACCTCCATTGCACAATAGGGTAGTTTAACAATTGTCTATACCGCCCTAGCATTGTAGCAGTCATCAGCAGAATTTGAGTTCCGGTGGGTACTTCTATGTAACGATGGTTAGTGTCCCTGGTATTGTTTTCATTTGCGGGAGCTTTCCCTCTCTGGAGCCTTTGAGCAATCTGTTGTGCAAGTTCATATGGCGAAGACATATTTTCCTATATAACAGTTAAGCAAAGCAACACAAGGAAAAACACTTGCTAAACTTAAATATTGATTATAAACAATATTGCACATATCTTAAAAAGAAATCATAAAAATTCAATGCATGCAACCATCATTTTGATATCCTTCCACAATTCTATCCTCTACATGCAAGAATTAGTTCATAACATTCCACACTCATTTCATAGTCAAAAGGTCAACACATGGTCAACTTCATCTTCTACCTCTAGACTAGCTCAAGGTTGAAAAATGGAAGTTTCATGAAAGTTAAAATTGGACCATCTAACTAGTAAAAATATAGCAATGTAGTGCCTATAGAGTAGGAAAGTTGCAAACTTTACCCACCATGCTCACTATATCAACAAAGATCTCATCATGACAAGAGAAAACCCAAATCAAGCAATTTCAAGATCTAGTCACAAAGAGATGTTAAAACATAAAATTTCTAGTCTATAGAAGCAATGTAGGCTTAATATAAGTCTATCAAGTCATCTCATAACAATATATCTCAAGAAAAATGTCATACAAGAAAAACCCATGGAAATATTCTTCAAAATAGAACAAGTTCTTCATTAAACAAATGAATAGCAAGGAAGAGTATGTTCTTACCTTAGAAATGACTTAGAATCTTTGAGAAAAATTGAGAGACTTGGAAGGAAATGCTTAGAAAGTGTATATTTTCAGCTTGGGAGAGTTTTTGCTCGTGGTGGGGAAGAAATGAAGCAAGGAAAGGGTTTTAAACCACTTCGCGCGAAAATCCGTGAAAAATCTTGTGCCCGTCCACGCACGATACCACGCGTGGTGGTGGGCGTGGGAGCTCTCTGGTCAATTCCCACGCCTGCTCACACGCGTGTGAGGGGGCGTGGAGGCTCTCTAGAAGTTTTCCACGCCTAGCCACACGTGTGGTGGTAGCGTGGAGGTGTGTTGTGTGAAAGCCTACCTCGGTTTCCTTTTCTCCCTTGGTTAGCGATGATGTTCGTCGAGTGATTGCGGGCAATTTATAACTCTCGGGTGTTGAATCTGTACTTGTTAGCTCAACCGAGGTTATAGAAATATTATTGAAATAAAACTAAGTAAAACATACTATAGAAAATAAGAATAATTTTGAGAAAAAGTAAGATAACATTGGGACTGCCTCCCAAGTGCGTCATGGTTTAATGTCTCCTGGCCAGACATAATGTGGCCTATCCTTTGAGGCACACAGATTTAGGAACCTTACCAAGCGTCCCGTGAACTTTCGCTTCAAGGAAGGTCCCAAGATGGGAAACATCCTTGAATCCCCACAAAGGTAAAGGAAGAATAAAATGCATGATTGGAAGAATTTTAGCCTCGAACACCCTCCTTAATTCTTCTAGGATGGTGTCTACTTCCTTTTCTTTTTCCTCTCTTCCCCTAAAGATTTTCTCATTTAATTCATACCATATCTCTTCACTCCCATTTTCATTTTCGCATGTGGTCAAGTCTCTCCACTCAACTCCCTCAACAAGATCAAATGTGAGAATCTCATCATTTTCTATCATCCCTTCCTCTCCTTCCCTTCTCTCATCTTCCCAAAAATTACTCTCACTCTCACAAGAGTAGAACGAAGCATCATCCCCCTCACTCATCAACTCACCTTCACCCAAGACAAAGGATTCATCTTCTAAAAAGTTAAAGCAATCATACTCATATTTAAACAAAAGAGAATCCTTACAATCATAAGTCAATAAATCAAAATTTTTCATGGAATCATCCTCCCGAAATTTAAAGCAATCATAATCACATGTAGTGGAAATATTAATGCAAAGGGAGTCATCCAAGCAAGTGTCAAGGGTGTTTTCAATAAGAGCACAAGTGTGACACCCCAACTTTTCACAAGCTGAGATAGCTAAAACTTAACACAAAAACTGCCCATCTCAAGCATAAACATAACATAGCGGAAGCGAATTAAAACCTAAGGGGTATCATGCCACATCTAGGTAAAATAAACACGGCCTAGATGCACAGGTTAACCAAAAACTGAAACCAAATAGTATATAAATCCTCAAACATATCCAAAACATCCAAGATCTAAAACGAGAGTATATAAAATCTCATAGTGGCACACAGGCCCAAAACATAAGTCTAAAAGCATAACAAACTAGTCTAGCCTCCTCATACGGATATATCTCTATCGCGCTCACGCTTAGAATTTATTGCACACCTGGAAAACACACAAGAAACCATTAGCTAAAGACTGCTAAGCAACCACCATTCACACCCGCAAGGAAATATCTACTATACTAATAAGAGCCAAAGAGAGTTAGGCCTAAAATGGGTAGAAAAAATGGCGGTAATCAAATGGATGGTTCAGATGAATTATTTAATCAAATAGATGGCTAAGATAATTCAGATTAATATTATCCATAGAGATTACCTAATTTAACCTTACTTTTATGATTTTCCCTTAAGTTTTCCGTTAAATATTCTATTCTCTGTTAATATTCCGTTAACTTTTAACTTACCCATTAATTTCTATAAGAGAGGTCTTAGGTTCGAACCTCATCTCAATCAAATTTGACATAATTAAGTTTTTCACTCTATTTTACTCTTATTAAATTAAATAAATTAGTAGCTACAACAAAAAATGATGCATATGTATTTCTTTAATTTAGAATTATGTGTCCACAATACCTTTATTTGAAAAAATTATTCATTATCAAAAAATTAAATTAAATAAGAGAAATATTTTTATTAGTTATATTGTTTTTATTTTCTCTCATGCAAAGATTCTTTAAATTCAAATTTACAATTGATATTCATTACATTGTCCATTATCTTATTTTTACAATA
Organism: Ipomoea batatas; assembly: GCA_002525835.2. Taxonomy (NCBI): domain Eukaryota; kingdom Viridiplantae; phylum Streptophyta; class Magnoliopsida; order Solanales; family Convolvulaceae; genus Ipomoea; species Ipomoea batatas. The sequence goes on from CM008331.1 coordinate 466,766, forward strand.
TCTTGTAATTAAATATCAAAGTTATGGTACAAAATAATGTTATATATTTATTTACCAAATATTTTATTAATACTATGAAAAAAAATTTAAATAATTTGAAGCTAATTATATTAACTACTTGGGGATTGGTTGACAAAGAGAGTACTCAAATAATAACCCAACAAGTTGAAGCGGAATCACTCTATTTTACTCTTATTGAATTAAATAAATTAGCAGTTACACAAAAAAAATGATACATATGTATTTCTTTAATACCATGAAAAAAAAAAGAATAGTTTGAAACCAATCATATTAACTACTTGGGGGATTTGTTGACAATGAAAATACTCAAATAACCCATTACCCAACAAATTGAAGCGAGAAACTACCTTTTAATATCTTTGGAATACATAATATTTTAAGTTTTCAAATTTTTATTAATTTATTTAATCTTTTTTCTTAAACTAGGGATTTCTTTATCCACAATAACTCATTCAACAATAATGGTTGAACCAAATGAACCCCAAGCAGGCACCTAAAGGAAAGTCCATAGCTCCTATATCATAATCTCAATGCATGACGTTGTCATCTATGCTACCAACAATAACCGAATTGCAAATAACATACTACCAACAAAAAGGAAGAGAACAAATAGTAAAGATGAAGACAATTACAATGTTACTCAAAAGAGAATTAAGAACACTTTAAAAAAAATTCAAATTAAAAGTAGTATTTATTTAGACTATCATTTTTAGACCAAATATTTAGAGTGATTACCCATGTATAAACTTCTCCTATATAATCTTGCATTGATATATACTTTTAAATATTTATTTAAATATAAACATTGGGCATTAACCCATTCGCGCAATGCGCGTATAAAACTAGTAAATATACATAAGTTTGTAAGTAGGTTTACACACCCATATAGAATATACACACCAACAAACTGTTCAGTATTAAAATCGGATACTCAACAATAACACGCTGAATGAATATAAACCAAGGACTTCTCATCAATTCCAATATCCAATAACGAATGCATAAGACAACAAGTCTATAAGCGAGATACCAAGTGAATCATAACTCTAACAGAATAATCACGAAGGAACCAACCAAACCGCAACATAACAAGGAACAACAAGATGTCAACTGAGATACAACATAACAGAAATATTACAAAGGAAACTAACGAATACACAATACCAAGAAAGAACTCCCAATTCCAACCTCCAAACCACCATACTATCCCTCATACCAAACACCAAACCAACAGTTAGCTCACAGGGGTAGGAACCCAATCACAGAGGCCATAAATGCCCAAACACAGGGGTATAAACCCAATCACAGGGACCAAAGTCCAATCACAGGGACGGAAGTCGAATCACAGGGACAAAAGTCCAATCATAGGGACGAAAGTCCAATCATAGAGGCAAAAGCCCAAACATAACCAATAATACCACAATTAGTTCACCCATCAACAACCAAAAGATACTCCATGATCCACCACTCCATACTCATACTCAAACTCAGCCCAAGAACCATCACTCAGAGTGTTCATCTCAGATATGAACACAAACCAACTCCCAGATAATGTAATCAAGAATTCAACCAACCAAATAATAGACCCATATAATGGACTAAGAGATATGAATAAATACTCCAGAAACATGGTAAAATATCCCATAGAATACTCCAACAAAATCCAGAACAAAAGAGGAAACAAACAGACAACAGATCACAAAACACTCACTGGAAACAGAATTCCAGGAGAACTAGCGGAACTCCCAGACGGAGCACTGCCCTCCGCCACACACCTCCGCAAGAAGGACACGGATCCCCTTAACGGATCACTCTCCTCCGCCAACCTCTACCGCCTTGCTCTTGTAGAAGGCCCTAGCGGGTTACATTATGCCGCTAGGGTGCACCGCAAGGACAAAACCCAAACCCCACTCCCAGACTCTGCTCAGACACGAATATTGATTCAAGAATACGAAAATGAGATCAGATTACACAGATTGCACCTAACAGAGGCCAAATAAACATGGAATCCATACCAACAAATGCTCATAAACATCAATATGCAAAGGATCAAGAACACGAGTTCATAAATCCATCAAACACAATTTCATAGACAACAACAAGGCTAATATCCAAGAAATTTCAGGATTCCAACACACCAAAGAGTAGCATAGATTGAGAGTGTAAAAATAGATTTTGATGGACATAGTGGTTACCCTTTTGGAGCACTCTTCACACAAGAACTCTTACACCTTTACACTAAGCTCCTCCTTCACCTTGATCATCTTTTTCCCAAAAGATTCCCAAAAGAAAACATAAGAACTTGCATAAAGATTATGAAACTACATGATGCAATGAATATTCCTAGATATAGATGCTTACCCAAGCTTCAACAACCCTAAAAGAGCAATCTTGACTTGAATACTTGAAGATGAAATGAAGATCAATCTTTGAAGGGAATATGAGATGGAAATGGCGTGAGTGTAGTGGTAGGGAAGAGAGAGAGTGAAAACCTCTAGAAGAATTAAGTCTTGAATATATATACTATAATACATATATTCATATATGTGTATATTAGGGTGAAAGACTTAATAAGGAATGGGCTCCATTCTTTATATATATATAACAATGTTATGTACATGATTAATTCATTGGACCAAGAGATTCATCTCTTAAATAAATAAATTCATAGAATAAGAGAAAGCCCATAACATTAAGAATTAAATGTCTTAGAGACAATATATATATACTAGCATAAGGGATTGGGCCATTATATAAATACTCTTACTTATAAGAATTGTAAGGATCCAAATTAGAATAAATCCCATACAAGAATTAATTCAAGAATTGGGCTCTTGATTAAAATAATTAAATTTCAGTTTCAAGAAATATATATATATATCTATATATGAAATTGGGAGAACTAGCCCAATTAAAATAAATAAATTGCCCGAAGGAATGATTATCGGACTTACGGCTTGAACGAATTTACGGGGTGTTACAACAAGGATTTTCAAAAATATTAATGCAAGAAGGATTAGGAATTTTACCACATGTTGGCTCTTCATCTTCCCACACTACTTCTATGTCTTCATCCTCACTCTCCATTTCTTCCTCCTTTTGATTTTCCAATTTGAAGAATGGAACTTCTTCAAGCACCGGGGCGTAACAATCCTCTACTCCTTCGAAACTCTCTCCTTCCTTAGCATTTTGCGCTTCTTTAACCTCCCGTACAATCCTTGGATGGGCTTCCAAAGTGGGGATGTCATCCACGATGGTAGAGTTAACTCGAGACTCATTCATTTTCATGAGCTCCTCTATCATAGATAGCATATTCGTTTCAACTTCTTCTAGTGGAAGTCCTTCCTCTCGGAGGGTAGCGAGATATTCCTTTAGT
>CM008331.1:470471-487187 GCA_002525835.2 Ipomoea batatas
ACCATAAAATGCAAGGTAGATTCTTAGCTAGATGCACTTGCCCAATCCTAAACAAGCTTAAAGGAGCAATCTTGACTTGAAAACTTGTAGGGGAAATGAAGATCAAATTTGGATAATTTTGGGAAGAAAGTGACGTGAGAATGGTGTAGGAGTAGGGAAGAGAGAGAGTGAAAACCTTTAGGGATTTTTAGTCTTGAATATATATACTAGAATACATGTAATGTATTAGGGTGAAACACTTAATGTGGAATGGGCTCAAATCATATATTATATTACTTACAAGAATTAATATGTACAAGATTAATAAGTTGGGCTAATGAATTCATCCCTTACAATTAAATACATATATTAGAATAAAGAAGCCCATAAGATGTCTTAAAGACATTATACTTATAAATATTAAGAAATTGGGCCATGTAAGAATATTTTAATTACAAGAATTGTAAGGATCCAAATTGAATAAAATCCCTTACAAGACTAAATTCAAGAATTGGGCTCTTGATTAGAATAAGTAAATTAGGCTCAAGAAATATATATATATATATATTAAATTGAAAGAACTAGCCCAGTTAAAATAATTAAATTGCCCAAGGAATTAATTATTGAACGAAAGGCTTGAACAAATTTACGGGGTGTTACACTCTACCCCCCTTAAAAGGAGCTTCGTCCCCGAAGCTCAAAGCTCACGGGAACTTGAAACAGAACGATTCAAAGGAACGAAGATTCAACGAAAGGTTAAAGAGAACGATTGCTCAACTAATCCTAAACTCAAGAACATACTAAGCTTCTAACATCCTAAACTTATAACTTACCCAACCCAAAACTAGCATGCAAGAACTTAAACTAACAACTTACCTAGATCGAACAAAGCCGGATAGCACCGCCTCATCTCGTCCTCCATCTCCCAAGTAGCCTCCTCGACTCCATGGTTGGACCAAAGCACCTTCACCAGCTTGATCGCCTTGCGTCGAGTCTCTCGCGTCTTGGAGTCCAAGATCTTCACGGGCCTTTCTTCATAAGACAACGTCTCGTCTAACTCCAGCATCTCGGGGGCTATCACATGTGAGGCGTCGTGCACGTACTTCTTCAACTGGGAAACATGGAATACGTTGTGCACTCGGTCTAACTCTGCTGGCAAGGCCAAACGGTATGCCACCTGTCCGATCCTCTCCAAGATCTCATAAGGGCCGATGAAGCGAGGGCGCAACTTTCCCTTCTTCCCAAATCTCATCACTCCTCGAGTTGGGGAAATCTTCAACCACACTTTTTCGCCTTCTTGAAACTCTGCTAGTTTCCTTCCCAAGTCAGCATAAGACTTCTGGCGATCTTGAGCAGCTTTCATTCTTCTTTGGATTAGTTTGACTTTTTCGGTGGCTTCTTACAAATATTGGGGTCCCAAAGTCACCGGATTTATCAAGTCTTCCCAACACAACTGACTTCTGCACTTCTGGCCATAGAGTGCTTCGTAAGGGGCCATCTGGATACTGGAATGGTAGCTGTTGTTGTAGGAAAACTCAATCAAGTCGAGGTGCTCCTCCCATGACCCTTGCAGGTCAAGCATGCAAGCCCTCAGCATATCCTCCAACGTTTGAATGGTTCGTTCAGTCTGTCCGTCAGTAGTAGGATGGAAAGCAGTGCTCATCTTCAACCTAGTGCCCAAAGCTGCCTGTAGTGACTTCCAAAACTGTGACAAGAACCTCGAGTCACGGTCAGACACGATGTCGCGAGGTACTCCGTGATACTTCACCACCTGGTGTATGTAAGCCCTGGCCAACTGATCCATGGTCCAAGTCTCCTTCATGGCGATGAAGCGGGCTGTCTTGGTAAGGCGATCCACAATCACCCATGTAACCCCTTGGTTTTTCCGACAAAGTTAAGATTCGAGAATAGCGATATAAATTTGTTTTTAAGCTATGACATTTAAAAGAAGGTTTCTCGGTGCTCGAAATAATTTTTTTTGGATTAGTTATCGATAAGCTGCGAACTACGTACCAGTCACAAACCGAGAAATTTTAAGGATATAGATTCAGCTCAAATTTTCTAGAATTTGGATTATTAAGTATCATACGATTAAGCCTGAACTTCTAGTTAGTTCAAGAAAATTTTTAAGTGGACTGTAAGGGATAAATTGTTACGGACTCTGTACCTATATTTAGCGGGATACCGAAAATTTCCCAATTTTGGTGATTCATATCGGGATTATTTTTAGAATAATTTTGGTATTGAAATTTTCCCGAATTAAGTTATATTCCTCCGAACTTTTATCTGATTTAATCTTTAACTGTCTAGGAAATCCATTCTTCAAAAATATCCTAAATTAAAATAATGATTTCTTTGGATAAGATCTTAGTAGCTTGGCCTCCAAGATTTTGTGAGTCTTCTCCCTTGGCCGAAATTATAAGGAGAGGAGAGAGAGAGTATAGATCATAATTATTCATCTTCATAGTTGATCTTCAAGGAAACTCCATAGCCTAAAATCCTTCAAGTTCTCAACACTAGGTAAGTTATTGAAATATTTGGTTTAATGAGTTAGAACTTTTACTAAGAGTTAACCATAAGCTAAGAAATCTTGGAAATGTTGTTATTATGGTGAAATTGTTAGGATTTTCGGTGGATTTTTGTGAATAAGGAACCTCAACGCTTGCTTCGGTTCTAAAGCTTCTAAAAAGATAAGGAAATTCCTTAAGTTGGCTAGTCACTTGATCATGGACAATTGTATAGGTATACATATCATGGAGTTAGAATTTACTATGAAAAGNTATATATATATATATATATATATATATATAAACTTAGTAACAACAAAATTTATAATATATAATACTACAAAAAAATTAATATGCATTAAATATACATACATACACACATATATAAAACAAAGAAATGAACAAAAAGAAGGGAAACGGGAAATGTAGTAATACCTCGTTCTTGATTCATATTGACTGTCAAGGAGATATCGTGCAACGGTGTCCGGTTTCTGTATGTCATATCATTGCTCAACCTCGATGGACCTGACATACAATATTTCATTATGTCAGATTAAAACATTTACAAATTTGCTAACATTGCTACAATACATTTATAATTTTGATAGTACTATACTAACCTTCAGTTAGGACGCTCAACGGAGTAACTAATGATGACTGAAAAACTCCAAACAATTTATTTGGAGTTTGAATCGAAGACAACCGATTATGTTTTGGACCAATGACATTTTCATCTTGCATCGAATTTTCATTTTCTACATAACAAATATAAATTCAATTTAGATTTAGATATACCATGAAAAAAATACATAGCAAAATTATAACAAAATTAAATTATTAGTAATATACCGTTACATACATACATATAAATAAATCTATATAGATATATAATCTACACATGACAAAACTATATTATAATTATATTTAGATATACCATCCAAAATACATAGCAAAAAAAAACAAATAACCATATACATAGATATATACGTATACATACATAGATGAATATATAAAACAAAAAAAAAAAAAAGGAAACGGGATATACTCTACGCTATTCCAGAACCATCCACTCCCCCTGCCCACTGTAGTTTCCATCTCGTCTTTGGTCTTTGCTCGCTGCTCTGTGATCTGAAATCTCAACACTCTACTCTCATTGTTTGGATCATATTCCAGATCCGTGTACTACGATCTATACTGTAGTTTCTATGAGCTATTTGCTCCGTGCTCTGTGACATCAATGTCATCTCTCTACTCAAAATCTTTGGATCGAATTCCAGATCCGTCTAATACGATGTATAGTGATCTTGCTCACGCCTCTCCGCTCTCTGATCTCAAAACTCACGGACCGGAAAATCGTAGATTACTAAGACGAATCTGTGACCTAACTACAGGTTCCTACTCCAAAAATGAGAGGCGACGGTGACCTTGATTCTGGAAACCACAGTGCTAGAAAAATGCGTACTAACCTCGACAATTCAAACTAAGATGGAGTGCAAGGGTAAGATTTCTGTGTTATAAATCAAATTTGTAGCAGTAACTGAGTGTATTTAGGGTTTGGGCTAGTTAATTTTTGTCAGTAAGTGAATCTATTTACGATTTGGGGGAGTTAATTTTTCGTAGTTCACTATTGTTTTCAGTTTTTGGACATAATCTAGATTGTTTTACTACTTAGGGTTTCCTAATCGAAGAAAAACTTTGTTTCCTTTACAATTACATTCAGAATGTTTTAATCTAGGGTTCTTTGGTTGTATGCTATATGCAGATTAATGGAAGCAAACAAATAGGCCGAAAAAAGATAAGTACCTCTCATTTTATACATTCCATTAATAATTTTTACCTTCAATCGAATTCTGTTTACTACATTCACAGTTTACACTAACCTTAACTACAATTTGTTCTCTTTTGCAGGTAAACAAAGTAAATGAAACTATAATGGAAAAAGATAAGTATTCTTTAAGCTTCAAAAAACCCATTAAGTACTAAAAATATCAAATACATTACAGTATATACAACTGAGATATATAGATTGAGTTACATACCTTTATTCTCTGAATGGCCTTTCCTTTTGGTTCCTAGAACTGTAGATCTGGTCAATTTCTTCATGTCTTCAAGTTAGAGTATGCAGAGGGTCTTCAAGGTAGAGTATGGAGAGTGTATTATCTGAAAGTTGTTAGTGTTTCATTATAGGGGCTTTTATAATTTGTAAAGGTTCAGAGCAATTATGAATGATTTTTGCTATTACTTTGTTCATTGGAAATCCAACAGTTTTGGTGTACTAATTACTGATTTCTATTTAATATGACTTGATACCAATGTAGAAATGATTACAAATAAATGCAGTGAACATCTTACTGCCTGTATGACCAATATATTGCATTACAGTAGAATTGTAATCACAATAAACCCATAAAGACATAGTTTTGAGTACTTAATTTACTAATTGTGTATTTCATTTACTTAAATTAATTGAGAACATACATCTGAATAAAGGGTTCTGTTTTTAATATAGGCACAACATCTATGTATTCCTAATGCCTGTATGACCAATATATTGACTTTGTTTATCTTTTGCAGGTAAACAAAGTCAATGAAACTATAATGGAAAAAGATAAGTATTCTTTAAGCTTCAAAAAACTCATTAAGTACTACAAATATCAAATACTGCCTGTAAGATAAGTGAACATCTTACTGCCTGTATGGTAATTAGATAATAAGTTACAATGGATGCCTAATGACATAAGTAGATAATTCTTTGACTGATGCTCCACTTGTTTGCCTTGTGTTCAGGCTTTTGAGTAAAATAATTGACTGCAAAATCAAGTAGACAATTCTTTGACTGATGCTCCACTTGTTTGCCTTGTGTTCAGGCTTTTGAGTTAAATAATTGACTGCAAAATCAATTATTTCTTAACTTCTGCTCCAATTGTTTGCCTTGTATTGCAATTATCTGACTGCTGCTCCAATGATCTGCCTGCTGCTACAACTTGTATGCTCCATACCTGTAAAATGAATATCTGTTACTGCAAATAACAATTTGCAGTACAGTTACTGCTTAATTAGATAAATCCAGACTCTGGAATGATTTCTATTGGTTGTATGCTATAATATGACTTGGTTATATGCTATATGCAGATTAATGGAAGAAAACAAATAGCCCGAAAAAAGATAAGTACCTTTCATTTTATACATTCCATTAATAATGTTTAGCTTCAATCTAATTCTGTTTACTACATTCACATTCAACCCTAACCTTAATGAGAACTTGTTATATTTTGCAGGTGAACAAAGTCAATCAAACTAAAAAGATATTCTGTCCTCAACTCCGACACTTCAAAGGATAAGAATGTGGCTATAAAGATAAGCATACTTTACATTAATCTTTAAAATATTGCCTCAATTACATTTTTAGAAATTGATAAAAACTGTAAACAAACAAATATCACAAAACTGTAAATCTATGTATTCCTATAAGATTATATATGTGTAGTTACAATGGATGCCTAATGACATGCCTAGATAATTCTTTGACTGATGCTCCATTTGTTTGCCTTGTGTTACAACTTGTACCTTGCATCATTGACTGCAAAATCAATTATTTGTTCACTTCTGCTCCAATTGTTTGCCTTGTATTGCAATTATCTGACTGCTGCTCCAATGATCTGCATGCTGGTACCACTTAGTCCTTCTTGTTTGCCTTGTATTGCAATTATCTGTCTGCTGCTCATATTATATGCATGCTGCTTTAACTTAATCATCAAGTACCTGTAAAATGACAAATCTATACAGAAAATAACAATTAAGCAGTACAGTTACTGCTTAATTAGATAAATTCAGATTGAGCAATGCAAATAATTATAGGAAATATCAGAAAACTGTAGAATTGTTAAGATACAAAACAAATATATTGTTAACCCTAAACTATTAGGGTTACAAATTCAAGGGACCAGGGACCAAACAAATTGTCCCAAAACCATTGTCCAAAATACAGTGTCCAAAGTACTCAATGTTCATCATCATGTTCTTTCTCATCCTCCATTTTCACTACAACATCTTTCTTTTTCTTTGATGGTTGTGTACTTGAGAATTGATCCATTAGACTTCGCTTCAGTGCTTCAGTTTCATTGCAAGCTTCATCCTGCTTTCCAGGAGTAGCAGAAATGGGACTATCTGTAGGATCATCTGAAAAAAAACCCTGAACAGATAGCATACTGTGTTATATAAATAAAATGAAAAGCCTGAACAGATAGGATAATCTACTGCTTCTGAAACTAAAAATCCTATTTCAGTAAAATAAAATCTATAAATACCTCATCTGAGTCAGAATCATCCTGTGTTAGTTGTAGCTTGGAAGAGAATTCATCATCATTATGCTGGATTGCTACAAGACATGTGAAGGAGAGTACATGATGAAAGTGTTTGGCTTGCAGTACTGGAATTGCATTCTCCAGTTTATCAAATGTTTCACTTTTCACTGAGATCTTAAAGAACAAACCTTTCCCTTTTAGATTCCTGATGTCTTTAGGCACCTTTGTCATTACCTAAAACAAAAAAATGAAAAAAATAACCATTAGTGGTTAAGGCATTTTACAAATTAGACATCTAAGGACAGTTTAAAATAAGTGAACTTACAGATGGCTGCATAGCCTTCAATTCATCTGCCTTCAAGGACAACAAATCCAGAACTTCCCGGTCCCATAAAAGCAGTGGAGCAGTCCCATTAACATCAACAACCCGAATTTTAAGCTTATATCTTAGGGTACCTTTAACAAACCTCCCACCACATTTGCCACAATCATACATTCCAGAGTTGAGTTCCAATTTCTTATTACAGTTTGGTTTAGGGCAAGACTCGTAATACCAATCATTGGGATCAGACTCAATACCTATGATCTTGCATGGTACCCAAAAATCACCAATCTGCAATGAAAAAAAAATGCTAATCTACCAATCCATATATGTATATATGTTGTAAAACTTCATAACTACATTAGATTATTGTTAAGAAATAGATACCTCTCTTTTAGAAAAAATTTCAGATAATGTTGTGATCTTCATTTTTGAACTGCTTTCCACTCCACTTGTAGTTCCATATGAGAAAGTTGAATTGGATGTAATGCTCTTCAAAGGAGTTTGCTGCTGCATAGATAGACTGAAATGTACCAAATATGAATATGCTGTTCTCAGGTTTTAAAGATATGTAAATTTGATATGTTAAAGAAATGTATCATACCTATTTCTGAATTCAACAAACTCCAAACTGTTCTCATTGAATAGAAGTTTTGTAGCATCATAAGAACTGCAAATTTTGACCTCTCCAGCTACAGAAATATAAATTAGAAAATTACAAAAGCATAATGGACTAACAAATACTCATGTATTGCAGGAACAAAAGACAACAACACTGGAAATGAGTTATGTGATTGCAGCAACAGATATTTCACAAAGAAACTGAGGTAAGAACTGAGATAAGATCAGTATTTACAATACTGCAGATACTCTCCAGCAACAGAAATATAAGTACAATTATCTAGCTACTTATACTATGTTTACAATACTGCAGATACTCAAGAATTCAGAGGTAGACATTCCACCAAAACAAAGCTCTAAAGGAAGAAAGAGGTAACTGATATGTAAATTTACACTTACATTTTTCGACAACCTTAATCCGACCCAACTGAATTAGAACAACAACTGGATCCAAAAGATCACTTTGAAAAAAAGCCTTCACTTTGTCTACATGGTCATCCCAGACTGTGCATTTCAGTTGATTACCCCTGCATGAGTTATTTGTAAAAAATAGATGCATATTTTCAAACTGTAAAACAAAAGCTCTTGAGTTTTGTAAAAACTTACTTCAAATCTTCAATAACAAAATCTACCAGCCTAGAGGGTCTCCCATTAATCAGCTTCTCCAATGGAGAATATATTTCCACTACACGGCCAATGACATCTACAAAAATAAAATAAATATTAGATCAGTAGTATATAGTACTGCCTTACTGCCTCAAAACCATGAAAAAATTGAATATTTTTTAACTTACCAACCAAAATATTTGCATCCAGTGTGTTCAGCACTTCAAATGGCTTTAGTCTGTACATATACCTTGGAAAATCACAACCTTTATAAGGTTTGATCAGTGTTTCAGAAAACACTTTCATCATGTACTCTCCTTCACATGTCTTGTAGCAATAGTAATGAGCAACTAAGAGAAAATTTTTGATGCAGTAGACATTTCCCTCTACAAAATCATTCTTAGGAGAAACACACTTTCCTGGAATATGTAGGTGGATGTAGGAACCCTATAAACACAAAACAAAACAGTGTATATGAAATAGAAATATAGCACTATTTGTACTGCATTTTTTACAGTTTACAATGTTTTAGACATCTAAAAAATAATAGATTACCACTTCATCATGGAAGACACATTCTCTGCTCTTGATTTGATCTGTTTGCCTACTGTGCCAAACATTGTAGGTTCGAACAGCCCTCAATCGGATTGCAACTGAAGTACGGTCCTTATCCAACTCTTCAACTAATACATACATTGGAGCCATAGAGTTGATTGAGAAGGCAGAGAATATAATAGATTTGTAGATTTGGCTGTTAATTTCGAGCTGATCATCGCTGGTGTATATATATTGGTAGCGCTAGGGTTATGTAATTAAGATGTGTTGTATCCGAAGAGTCACGCCTGTCATTGGAAAGCCAAAGAGTTGTATCCATAAATAACTTAGGTTCAAATTTAAAATGTAAACAAATGATTGAATACATAACATAGCCGNACTTTCCTGGAATATATAGGTGGATGTAGGAACCCTATAAACACAAAACAAAACAGTGTATATGAAATAGAAATTATAGCACTATTTGTACTGCATTTTTTACAGTTTACAATGTTTTAGACATCTAAAAAATAATAGATTACCACTTCATCATGGAAGACACACTCTCTGCTCTTGATTTGATCTCTTCCCCTACTGTGCCAAACATTGTAGGTTCGAACAGCCCTCAATCGGATTGCAACTGAAGTACGGTCCTTATCCAACTCTTCAACTAATACATACATTGGAGCCATAGAGTTGATTTCGAAGGCAGAAAATATAATAGATTTGTAGATTTGGCTGTTAATTTCGAGCTGATCATCGCTGGTGTATATATATTGTTAGCGCTAGGGTTATGTAATTAAGATGTGTTGTATCCGAAGAGTCACGCCTGTCATTGGAAAGCCAAAGAGTTGTATCCATAAATAACTTAGGTTCAAATTTAAAATGTAAACAAATGATTGAATACAGAACATAGCCGCAAAATATTTAATGCGATCGGTTTCCCATGAAATGTTACAAAACGGCGTAGTTTCCATTGGGCGGGAAACTGAAATATTTTTTTTTTACCAAAAAACTTGTCTCTTTATATATATATAGAAGAATCAAGAGAGCTGGAAATATAAGATTTCAAATATAAAAGAATAGTTAAAAAATCAATTAAAAAAAAGAATAGTTAATACTTAGAATAAAAGTCGTAGTTATTTGACAAATTAGCTTACCTTTCAAAAATTGAAGCTACCAACAATTAACCCAGTGCTTGTGATTGCAAAATATAAGAACCTGTAATAAATGCAACAAAAAAAACAGTAAATGTGGTTCTTCCTATGTACATTGATGCTTTCACAAACGAAAAACAACAAAACTAAGAGAGATGAAAATTGGTGGTGGTGGTTGACTGGGTTTCTTCTTGTATTTATAGTCATAAAGAGAGAGACGGAGCTATTATATATGAATGGAAAACTTTCATTATATTGTATTTCATACATATTTGAATTCCATATATATTATATTCCAATACCTATTTGTTTACAATTACATTTGTTTATTACCAATCATTACCAATCTATATATGAAAGTGCAATTAAGCCCTTAAACTTAAAAAAAAAGAAGGTGCAATTAAGTATTTCAACTTCATAAAATCAATCAAATAAGCCCACTTAGTAGGTAACTAATAGGTTACCGGTAACTTTACTATCGTTGACCGCCATCACCTATGGTTGACCGCCAGAAGAACANNNNAAAAAAAAAAAAAAAAAAAAAAAGGTCACCAGAGGTCAAAACGGCTATCGGCGTCCTTCTCCAAGAAGAAGGCGACGTTTGGTCACCAGCCTCATCTAGAAAAAAGGCAACCAGTGTCGCTTTCTTCCTTGTGGAGGAGGCGACCAGAGTCGCCTTCTCCAACTGAGAAGAAGGCGACGGTGGTTGCCTTCTTCGACTGATGAAGAAGGCAACCGGCGACTTGAAAACGGTCGTCGACGGTTGATTAACCATATGAAGTTGAATTATCGGGCATTACTAGTAGGTGATCGACTATTAGATCTGAATGCATTAAAATGATAAGTTAATGTGTTTAACTGAACTTTTTTAAAGTTTGAAAACCTAATTGCACTTGTCAAAAACTTGTGTGAGATCGTCTCACCGTGAGACGGGTCGGGTCAGGTCGGATCAAGATGCAAATGGAATACTTATATGCACAAATATTACACTTATATGCTCAAATGTAATACTAATAAGGAATAAAAATTTTATTACTTATAAGAGTAAATGTAATACTTTTAAGAGAAAATACAATACTTTTACATTTCGATTTACAAGTATTATATTTTTCCTCAAAAGTATTATATTTTCCCTTATAAGTAAGGGTACTTGTCAACATTACTTATTATGAAAAATGTATTACTTTTTCTCTTATAAGTTACAAAAATTGTATTCTTGATTAGTATTATATTTGAGCATATAAGTATGACATTTGTACGTGTGAGTATGACATATGCATGTTGCTTTGACCCGACCAAACCCGTCTCACGAATAAAGATATGTGAGACGGTCTCACACAAGTGTGACTCATTGCACTTTGGTATAATGTTTAGGGGTGTATTTGACCATTTTTCCAATAAAAATAATTATAATTAGTTGAATAAATTCAAAATCAAATGAGTAAAATCTTAAATATTGGCATAAATAAGGTATAGCATTAATAAGCAATAATTGTATTATTGGAATTCGTAATTTAAAATATGCAAAAATATAATTGTATTATTGTATTCAATTGAATAATATTAGATATTTAATATCTTAGGTTAAATTGAAATTTTGAATTACATAGAATATTTTAATAGATGTACTATTGTATTCATTTTGATGTTCTTTTTTTTTTTTTATCTGATTAAAAGTAATTTTTTTAAAAGTAAAATGGGGTCAAGAAATTAACGAGTAGTAGTCAATGGATATACAAAACTTCTTCTTTTTTTTTTTTTGTTATGACATCACGAGGTGTGCATTCCAAGATAAAATTAAGAAAAAAAAAATAATATCTCTCTTTCTCATTTTTAAGTCCTATTTAGCATTTGTTGATCAATCTAACTTTTTTCTTTAAAAAAAAAATACTTTATAATTTTGAATTTTGTCTATTAACTTGTGTTTAATGGTAGGAGACGACATCTTGGGAACTGTTCAATAGCGTTGTGTTCAAGCAAGAGTGTAGTTTTTCCCTTGTTTTGTTTTTCTTCCGGGTATTCCCACCCTCCCCTTAAAAGAACTATCAATATACGCTTAAAATTTTGAAAAAATATCTTAGATTTTTGGTATAAAAAAGGGAATATAGGGAGCTATAATTATATAGCAAAATACAGCTCAAACTTCCTGTAATTGTGTGCTTTTTTAATTATTTATTTCCTAATACTTTGAATATATGTTTGAACGACAATCACATGTAGCGCGCCATCCATGGTCCATGGATGTATTAGTTGGAATTTGAAATTTCAAAGTCGAAAAGGCAGTGGTGCGTCCATTAGTGGATAGCCATCAAGAAGTGGTATGTCACAAGGCATAGAAATAAAATAGTTTTTTTTTTCTCTTGCCGTTTAATAATAATAAATAATAAAATACAATTTAATTCGATTATGGCATTATAATTTTTTAATCGACAACCTATAGAAATTCTCTAAAGTTGATAATATGCCTAATTTTGTGTTAATAATCCAAAATTTTGGAACTTATCAATACTTTGTGAAGTGAATTAAGGAGGTCCTACTAACCTAATACATACTAATGGAAAAAATAAGTTCTCCAAAAATAAAAGAAGAAGGATAATAAGGTGATCGCAGAGAATCAATAAACAATAACACAAGGATTTAACGTGAAAATCAAAACGGTAAAAATCACAGGTCTTTTTGCGCTAAGTCAAGACGAAAATCTTTATTATATTTTGTAAGTGTAATACATGTACATAGGCCATGACCATGGAATGAAAGTGGAAGGAGAAGATATACGTAGAAGAGAGGTTATATATTTAGGACTGAATGAGTATGGGGTCCTTTTGTCTGATCTTAGCCTTTATATAAAGTAATCCCCTTGACAGTTGCAACTCCCCGTATCCTTTCCTACTTTCTTGCTAGGCTTCTTCTTCATTGACTAATATTATTAATATAATAATAATAATAATAATTATTATTATTATTATTATTATTATAATAGTAATAATAATAATAATAACAATAATAATAATAATTGGAATTGAAATTCACAGTAATTTTATTTCCGCAAACCAAACACTGCAATTTAAACTCCACTTTATTCCCGCGTTATTCTTTTCCCATGAAATTACAATTCTTTTCCCACTTAATTCAATTCCTTCCCTCCAACCAAATGCCCCATTAGGGATTGTTTGATTTACGAAATAGGCAAGGAATGACATAGCATAAGGTGAACTCGGATCCATATAACTGTTGATACAATTCTTTGGTTGGCCTCACCAGCCTTAAAAATGAATTTATTAATTAATTAAATAAGAAAAGAATATTAGGATGTGAATTTGCGGACATCAATATATTTTTTTTGGGTGAATTAAATTAATTGTAGGTCCCTACTGATTTAAAATCTTAAAATAAAGCCCTCCAAAATATCTACCATACGACATCGGAAGTCGGAACCGGATAAAACAAGCAACGACGACGTATGACGCACTGTGCTTATCTCAATGATGCATGGCATTTAATTGGTTTTAATACTATTTAATCATTTTTTGTTTTGTTTGAACTTAAATGTTTGTTGTGCTATCAGATCAGATGCAAGGAGATAAATTTTTTATTTTTTATTTTTGGTTCGTTTTTAAACCAACACTTATATCAAATTAAGCCAAAATATTGTTTCTACCAACGAAAGCATAAAGAAAAAGTGGAATATATATAATCAAAACACTCTACTATGCCTTCCCCTACATTACTAATACTACAAGCTAATACAATTAAAATATATCGCAACAAGAAACATATTTTTTACTAATTTCTAAATAATCTCTAATCTACCCCAGAAGTTTTTTTTTTTTTTTTCCTCATAAAATTGGGAAGTGCGGTTCTCTTATTTGCCCTAGACATCAAATTGATAATTTATGCAAGTTGCTAATGTTATGATGCCAAATGTGCCCTACAGACAGACATATATGCTCAAAAGCTGTCGGTTTCCTAATATTATACTTCGAAAATAAATTTATTTTTGCATCAATTTTTAGTAATTTGGGAGGTGGGTTTTGGTAATAATTAATATATATTCAACTCTTATGGATAAACTCCATGAATGACTTTGTTCCAATCCATTATTTGTTTTGTTTTTCTTGGTACTTGGTAGTACATGCATTCATATCATCCACTTTCCTTGGACTTTCTCATTCATTTTGTTTGTATGATGAGCGTTAACTATTGTACACAAATTATACGCTATACATGAGAGATAAATCACATTAGGGAGATCTCTGTGATATATTTAATCGTAAGGATGTTGACAATAATTAAACTCTTGAAATTTAGATATGAGAGTCATGCTCTAACAATTTGACCACCCATTTCAAGACAACTTATTACTCATTCATGGCATTGAGTTTTATTTTTAGGAGAAGAGTTTATTTTCTTTTAATTGATCGATATATCATTAATGAATAATGCTATTTTAACCTCTTGATTTTACCTCCTAATGTTTATCTCATGACATATTAATAAAATTCTTTTTATTCATTAGCTACCATTACTTAGTTGGTTCTATACTTCTATCCAATATTAAAAAGGAATATACTTATTAGTTAAATATAAATATAAACATAATCAATCAAATATTATCGTGTAATGAGGTGAAATCAAAAGAGAAATTAAATATAATCCTCAATTCCAAAATTAATCACATTTAGTTTTGAGTTATATTCAAAATAACCCTTCCCTATACCATTGACTACCAATTCATTCAAAATGGTCTCAATTATACAAAAATGTAATTTAATTAATTAAGTGCACTAAATTGAGTAAATTTTGCATAGTCACCCATTTAGGGTGAATTAATAGTCAAAAATTAAATTAAAAATTATGACTACATAGTCGATGAATCATTTTAGGTATTATCTCTTTTGTTTTTAACAATTGAGATTTTTTTTTAATGCAGTCCTCTAATAACAAATTCAATGAATGGCCATCAAATTTGAGAGTAAAATTGTAATTTATATGTATTCATGTCTAGAAACCTTCATTTGTTCATATAAAACAATAAAAATTTCTAAATTAAGAGTCAATAGCATCCTTTTTCTCTTTTCGTTTAAATTTCACTTTCACTTGTGAGTTTCATCTAATTTATAAACTTTAATAGAATCATTTACTTGTGGGACAAGTCACGATTCTACTATTTTCTTATGAACAAGCTATATACAAGTGAGCATGATCATATCAATGACCTCTTTTTAAAAGGAGAAAAAAATAATTTCTTTAATTTGTGAAGATAAAATTTCACTGAATTTAAATTTGTCGATAAAATTTGTAATGAAAAGTTTGTTCTCTTTAAAGATATTTATTATTTTTAAATATCTCATAACGCATAATTTATATTACTATCTTGAAAAAAGTTAATCAAAATTGTGAGGTCCATTAAAGAGACGAGTATGTCTAGATAAACAATTTAAAATTTATTTCTCATCCTTAATTTCCTAAAAGTAAAACAAAAGGAATTTACTATTTGTGATTTTTGCCTAATCTCTAACCTTTTTCCATTTCTTCTTCTTCTTATCCAAATTTTACTTTCACTAGTGAGTTTTGTCTTAATATCTAGGACTTTATTACTAGAAATATTTACTTGTGGGACAAGGCACTGTTACACAACTAACAACATTATTATGGGAGAATGCTAAATGTATTAATTAGGAAGTGACACTTCCCAACCGTGGCACACAACTCCACATGGGGTTTCGACCACAATTTCTTGATTTTAGACTCAAAATTCCCCAATCGAGACAAAATATGTGTTGTTGTCAAAGTAAAGTTGCAAAAGAAGAGTGGATAAGTGAAAAGAAACTCAAAGAAGCAAGTGAGCCCTTTTAACTTCATTTATTTTCTTTTTTCCCTATATGAAAATGACCTCCTAATCGGATAACTATAAAATAAGTTTTTCCTTTTTTCCTTTTTGTTTTTGTTTTTATTTTTTTATTTTTTAGCTCAAAGAAAATCTCAACTGATTAACCAAATCAAGATAAGTTCATAAATTTTATTTTACTAGCTAGCAATTGTATAGTGTATAGTTTGAATCTTACCAATGATCAGAAAAGAAAAGTATAAATTTGGCCGTAAATTTGAGGCTCGCAATTTATCTCCAAAAAAGGGAGGTATAGATTTGACTGTGTATTTGAGGTAAATCCTTTACTATTTCCCCTTTTAGCAATATACTTCACAGCTTCAAAATGGTGAAAATATATGTATATCAGTCCGATCCAAACCTAGCTATATTTAGTTTTGGTGTGAGACAAATGCACTTTCTAAACCTTCCAAGCTCAATTTTTCGAACTATATATGGGTAGCCGAGTAGGTATGCTTTGTGAATCAAACTGTTAGATCGATCATCACTCATTATTCATTTTGAATGTATAAATATACCGATCAGAATTTATCTTCTCACTTAAGAGAATTCAAATTCATTTTGACTTAACTAAAATTGAGAATAATGCTTCAAAATTATCACTCATGTGCCATTTTAATGCCAATTTTCCAACACGCTAGGTTTCATTTTAAGTAATATACCATTGTTGATTTTTCAACTAACTATAGTATTTTTACTTATAGTTTGTAACCCGTGATTGTTAATTTGATCAAATTGAGTCTTTCAGCAAAACTCAGTTGATAATTTCCTCACTTGTAAAAATTTAAAATTTGATAAA
>CM008331.1:488050-501256 GCA_002525835.2 Ipomoea batatas
TAAAATTTTGATTTTGTCTTTGTCATCATTTTTTTTTACGTAGTATGTAGTTATTTGGTCAAGGGTACTCTCAGACCAAAAACTCTTCCCTCGGGTTGCGAATGAGGTCGGACCTCGTGCCCCCCTTAGCGCACTAGCTCTTCGACCTGAGTCCTTAGACACTGGGTCGTTAGGCTCTTCCATCGGGGTTTGTACGCAAGGTCGGGCCTCGCCCTTCGACCCGAGTCCTTAGATACCAGGCCGTTAGGCTCTTCAGTCGGGGTTAGTACGCGAGGTCGGGCCTCGTGCCCCCTTAGGGTGATAGCCCTTCGACCCAAGTCCTTAGACATCGGGCCGTTAGGGTTTTTCGTCGGGGTTGGTACGTGAGGTCGAGCCTCGTCCCCCCCTTAGGATGATAGCCTTTCTACCCGAGTCCTTTGACACTAGGCTATTAGGCTTTTTCGTCGGGGTTAATATGCTAGGTTGGACCTCGTGCCCACTTGGGGTATGATGGGGGGGGAGTACTTCGATTGGAAGGGTCGGGTAAGTACCCCTTCCCCCCCCTCCCCCTAAAATAAAGGGGACGGACCACCTTCTAACAAACGAATTACTGATAATACTTCAAAAAGTGTTCGACATTCCATACTCTAGCTACCATCTTTCCTTTGGGGGTCTTGAGCTTATTGCTGCCCAGGCAGACCACGACTGCTACAATATATGGGTCTTTCCATTTTACGGCAAATTTACCCCCAACATGGGGTTGTCTTGCACTCTTGTCTCTCTCCTCCTGAGTACATAGTAGTAGGGCCTGACCCTTTTGTCATGATAGGCTTTAGCCTGGTGCTGACAGTTCTCGACTCGGATCATAGCAGCCTCCTTTTTTTCATCTACCAGGTGGATGTCCGCTCGGTGGTGCTCCTCGTTGAGGTCGGGGTCGAACTCCTTGGCTCCGCGGGCGGGTATGACGACCTCCACGAGGGCTCGGGTTTCGAAACCATAGGGTAGTGAGAAGGGTGTCTCGCCCGTAGCCCTCCGAGGGGTAAATAGTTCATCGCCACTATCAAGTACTTCCTCTTGCCGGACCCCATAGGTAGGGCTCTCACTATGTCCACCCCTATCGCAACTTTCACAACCTGTGCAGCAATTGAACATTCAAAATCAAACTAATAAACATAAACATCAACTACTTTGAAACTAATATAAATAACACAATTTATCAAACTAATAAACATTAATCTAATAAACATCAACTAATTTGAAACTAATAAATAACACAATTCATCAAACTAATAAACATCAATGTAATAAACATAAACTAATTAGGAACTAATAAAGAAGCATTTTAGTAACACATTCATCAATAAGTAGCTTAGACCATGTGTCTCTAATTTCATCAATCTCTTGTTCAGTGTACGACAATCTTCCTTTTTTTTTCAAAGTCTACAAAGTTCAAAAGAGATAAATAATAAATAAGCTAGTATTTTTAAAAATTAGTTGGAGAAGGATATTTTATTAAATTACTTAGCTTGTCTTATCCGCCTTTGTATAGGTAGTTGGGAACAATTTCCAACATGAATTTCATGACATAATAGTCGCATTCAGTAGTACCTCTTTGTTTAGCACACTACATTCGGTAACACAATAGTATTAAGAAATTTTATTAATAAAACCAATAAGCTTATTTTACAAAGTGTATGAAGTACTTACCGAACATGCAATCCATTTTGGTGGACGACATTGTTTCCTTCCACTCAAAATGCTTGTTGTAGTGACACACCTATTAATATAGGACATAAAATATATGTAAATACTTGACATCACTATATTAAAAATAACTATTAATTATTTATAAATTTGCATACGTTTCCATTAACATCCAATGCCCACTACACATAAGCAATTTATTAGTTTTAAGTGAATATAATATATAATAGAAGTATATTATATATAAGTACTTTTCTTTAAAGCGTAACTAATACTTACTTGAGAACATATGGAGCTAAATACGTATTTTCTTTCCATTTTGCATGGTGTCATTTATATACACTATCCTTTCTTCTCTACTATTCAATTTTGGTTGAATACAATGTGGATCTAGGAAGTCATACATGCTTTTTTATTCCAAACCAAAATCTTTGTAAAGACCCCTATTCATAATCACAATTAATTTTATATATATTACTAAAAAATATGATGATAAATAAATTTTAAACTATTATGAACAAATAGTAATAAAGAACTTATTACCTTATAAAGAATTGAAAAAGCGAAATATCGATGGTCTCCATATTTAAGAAACGCATGATCTCTATACTCTCAAACTGCAACTCATAAGCAATGTTGCCCATAATATCGCGAGGAATTTGAACCACAAGATTGTGTTGAAGACTGCTAGCTATCCTATATGCATTTTTACATACATCACTCAAAGAATCCAAATCAGCTAAAGTGAATTCATGATGGTCAAAAGGCACAACTGGTTAAAAGTCAATTTGGCATTTCCTTTTAACTCTGAGTTCTAATATAAAAATTATTACTTTTAAAAAAGTAAATTACATACTATTTTAAAATAAAAATATTTAAAGTGTACATACCTCATCAGCTTTAGTACATAACTCACCAACTTCTTTGGCAAAATAATAAAGTGTTGCAATGCAACACCTAAACACTGAACCTCACTAGTGGGGAATGGTACACATGCACTTGGATTAATAACTTTATCTACGCTCACCTTCACTTGAGTTGAATCTAGTGCAACCCCGTGAACCTGCCCACCAACGTAAGCTGTCCCATATGCCATTGAACGTTTAATGGGATCTTCCAAGAACAATTCACATCACTCCCCTAATTGCATTAATTCTTAATTAAAAATCATATAAAATATTAATAAATAATAATAAGATTAACAATAAACCATTACTTACAGCCAGTAAATCAACAAAAGGGTTTGGGGAACTAGTTTTTCCACTGTTCACGTCTGGGTTATCCTCATGCCTTGATTGTGCATATGGGTGAGCAATAGTCTGCATAGAACCAAATTGCTGCATCATCTTAGCCATTTTGTAATTCAAATTGTTGAGTTACTTGTTTGACTCATTTCGTCCTGCCTAGAATTAAATTGCTGATTTTGTTTTTCTAACACTTGTGCAACAGTAACATCAACCATTCACTAAACATCTTCTGAACGCGTTTGAGACGTTTTGCAGGTCAAATACGCTTTTGATGTCATGTCCTCTTCCCATGGCTCTAACATGCCTAGGATACTCATCAGTATCCAACGCAACAGTTAATGCATCTTGTCTTCCAGACTCAATGAATTCTCCTTGAGAAACTTGCATTCACCGTGCCATATTCATTTTGTATAATATGGATTAATCACATTACAGATTAAATCATCAAATATGTCGTCTTCACATAACCTATTTTGATCACAACACTTCTTACAAGGGCACAAGAACCTCTTATTACTATTGGGAAGGTTATTCTTTGCAAAGTCTATAAATTTTCTAACTCTGTTTTCGTATTCCTTACTAATTCGAGAAGCATTCACCTAACTTTTATCTATCACAAGCCAATTTAAAATAATATTAACCCTAATCAAACTTAAGTCAACACTAATTCAACAAATTTCTATAATAATAATAAACAAAAATAATTTAAACATAGACCACGATGTGGCTAATCACCAGATGCATAATAAAAAGCCAAAAACATAAATAAACATAGGTGTGGTCAATCTAGAATAATATTAACCTTAATTAAACTTAAGTTAACGCTAATTCAACAAATTCTATAATAATAATAAACAAAAATAATTTAAACATAGACTACGGTGTGGCTAATCACCGGATTCATGATAAAAAGCCGAAAACATAAATAAACATAGACCACGGTGTGGCCAATCACCGGATGCACAAGGAAAACCCAAAAGTTTGTAAGAAAAATAAATAGAAAAAGATCTTACCTCACCAAAGAGTTGTGCACATCGATAAACAAACCCCGAATATAACTAATCACCTATAAGTTTTATTTATAAATTAATATACTAAATGGATATTAATTCATAACAATACTATTTCAAACAATCTCAAAATAATTTACAATTCAATAAAATACTAAAACACGCTAAATTCAACAATATTAATTTAAAATAATTATACCTAAAGTTGTTAATATATTTCAAATTTTAATCTATTATTTTAAAATTTTAAAATTTGAAATATATTATATTTAAAGTTATTATATATTGTTAATTTTAAGAATATATAACAACTTTAAGTATGATTAATGTTGTTAAATATATTGTATTTTAAGAATTATTATATGTTGCTAAATATCATATTTAAAGTTGAATTCGAACTTGTATTTTAGCTAACATTATAGACTATATTAATATTAAATCTTAAAAATTGAAATAAATTAAAAATAATTCAAAAAATAAAAACATAATATAATAATTCTTAAAATACATAATAATTCTTAAAATTTGAAATATAATCCTAAAATTCGAAATATAACCCAAAACTTTGAAATATAACCCTAAATTTTGAAATATAATTCTAAAATTCAAAATATTGTCCTAAAATTCTAAATATAATCCTAAAATTCAAAATATAGCTCTAAAATTCGAAATATAATCCGATAATTTAATATATAAACCTAAAATTCAAAATATAATTTTAAAATTTGAAATTTATAAAAAAAATAATTGAAAATATAATTAAAAATGAATTAAAAAATTAAGTAGTACCTTCTGTGCCGACGACGAGGTGTGACGATGAGCAGGGAGCGGAGGCTTGTGGCGACGACAGTAGAGGCGGTGACTTGTGGCGACGATGACAGGGGCGAAGACCATTGTGGTGGCGGCTGTGGGAGTGGCGATGGCTTATGGGAGTGGCGACGACGGCTGTGACTGTGGCGACGACAATGGTGTGGCGGCAACAGCAAGGAAGAGGAGAGAACGACAGCGGTGGTCTAGTCTGATATGGTTTCGTCTGGAGGTCTGGTTTGGTTTCGTCTTCAATTTGGAAATAATATAAGACACTACGACGTCGGTTGTTTGCAACAACCGACATCGTATAGGGTATATTATATTTTTATTAATAATTTAAACCTATACGACGTTGGTTAGATGATTAACCGACGTCGTTTAGGTGTAACACTATTTTTTTTAATTCCAAAAATATAGAACCGACGACGTAACTCAATTAAAAACTAAAAAAAAAAAAATCGATCATATATGAGGTCGGTTGGGAGCCTAACTGATGCCGTATAGTTTATGAATTTTTTTTATATATATTGCAAGACGTCGCTTAGTACTTTAACCGACGTCATATAGTTTTTTAATTTAATTTTTTATATATATGTTACAACGTCGGTTATGTGTAATAACCGATGTCATAACCTTCTAAAATTAATTTTAAAATTTAATTAAATTTGTTTACGTTGGTTTTGTATAAAACTAGCGTTATAATCGCGACGTTGTATGTGTTTTCTATAGTAGTGATATATAAAATGAAATTGAATAACAGTTTTACATATTCGAGTATGTATTGTCGAATGAAACTGTAGTTATATCGAAATGATATTGTAGTTGTGTTGCAATGAAACTACAGTGAATATAAAATGAAACTGAATAACAGTTTCACATATTTGAGTATATAATGCCGAATGAAACTGTAGTGATATCGAAATGAAACTGTAGTTGTGTTAAAATGAAACTAAATATGTTTTATACAAACAGAGCTATTTTACGCGGAACGGGTCCTGTTTCTTTTTATTAAAAGAAACATCACAGTTTTGGACCATGGTCCATAATACTTTGTGGACCATGGTCTAGTATAATTTGTGTGAGAATACCTTCCCTTATAAAAAGTGTTGTTTGGGAAATCAAATGTGTAGGATATTACTATTACTAAATTTTGAAATTTTCAATAATCATAAAATGAGCCCACATTTAAATTCTTTTAATATTTATAAAATTAGCCCTGAATTTTTTTTTTTTACTAAAATTTAGTGAATAATTTTGTACATTATAAAATAACTTTATTTGATATGTAATATTTTGTTTTGCTATTTTGTGGTAAAAATATTTTGTATTAAAAATTTAAATAAATCTTTATTAAGTCTATTTAAATTGAGCCCCAATAACTCAACTGTGAGTCAACTTGAGCTCAAATTCAAAAAATTTGAACACAATCTTTGATTTTTGAATTTAACTGGGTTTTTAGTTAATATTTGTGTGTACCACGATCTAAAAATGATGTTGTTTCAGGTAAATTTTTTTCACACAAGCAACTGCAATACATATTTTAATAGCTCATAATATACATTATTCTTACACATAACGTATATTATCTTACCCCAACAGTTTCATTATTCTAATTCATAATGTGCATTATTCTAACATATAAAGTACACTATTCTAACACATAATGTACATTATCTTACCACAAAATTTTCATCATTTTAACACATAATGTACATTATTCTAACACATAATTTACATTGTTCTAACTCATAAAATTCAGCGACATCGTTTTGGATCGTGGTCCACGCAACTATGTGGACAATAATTTGCTATTTGGATTATACTTGACTGATTGACTCTATCTCACTCTTATATGTGACTCGTGTTTGTTGGCAAATTATACTGTGCACCACGATGCACATAGCAATCATAGCAATGTGCACCACGTACCTAAACGACGTCGTTTTGAGCATTGTAAACTAATCATCCGTTTTTTTTTTTGAAATCACGTTTCCCGTTTCGGCCGGTCTCTGTATTTATGTTAATATTCTGTGTATTTCAGACAATCATTCTGTGTATTATAGGCAACCGTTCTGTGTATTATAGGCAACCGTTATGTGTATTCATGTTAGTAACACATGTTGTGATTTCATGTTAGTAACACATGTTGTGATGTGTTTGTGCATTCGAATGTTTAGGTGGATGAGTTCTGTGTATTTTGTGCAAATATTATGTGTATTCATGTTATTAACACAAGTTGTGATGTGTTTGTGCATTCGAATGTTAGGAGGATGAGTTCTGTGTATTATGGGCATCAATATTCTGTGTATTATGGGCAAATATTCTGTGTATTCTAGGCAAACCTTCTGTGTATTCTATATAATGATTATGTGTATTATAAATAATGAATTCCTGGAGTCATTCGCGTCCACTAATATCTGTATATTTTGTGTCAATATTTTGTGTATTCTGGACAAACATTCTGTGTATTATAGGCAAACGTTCTGTGTATTATAGATAATGATTATGTGTATTATAGATAATGAATTCCCTGAGTCATTCGCGTCCGCGTCTACTAATACCGAAATGACGTCGTTTTACGTACATGGTGCACATTGCTATGTGCACCGTGGTGCAGGGTATAACGATTGGTGTTTGTTAATGATGGCCGTGACCCAGAATTTCATAGGCCACCTTCATTGGGCCCAAACGCTTTATTTAAACAGTCTTAGGTCTTTATGGGCCATTGAACATTATATTGGGCCCTATGTCCATTACCCAACCAATTTTATTTAATTTATTTTTTATATAAAATAACTTTATTAATTTTGAAAAGAACAAATTCCACTTATAGTTATTGACTATTATTGACTATTATAGCATGTTCATATTTAATTTTACATTTTTTTTTTTAATTTTACATCACTGCATCCTCAACTTTCATTAACTTGTCATGATTAATCTCTTATTTGAATTTTCATCATTTAATAGTTTAATAAAAATAGTTAGTAGGTAATTTTTTCTTTGATTATTACGGAATGTAATGCTTAGGATTATTATAATAATATAATAAAGTCTTTTATGTGGTACAATTGTGCAATACTTCGACCCAACATATAGTTTCTCTCTCTATCTCGTAATTTTTTTTATTGAATGATTAATATCTACATATGTCATTTTTGTCATTTAATATCAATCAACTCCATTTATATCTAATTTGACCAAACAATTTCATCCACAATAAACTAATTTAATAGTTTTCAACTTACGAGTTATACCTGCTCACTTCTCAACTTCAAGCAAATTTTCAACTTTCAAATACTCCATCTGTTTCATTTTTTATTTACTATTAATTAGTCAAACTAACTCTATCTTCTTTACTTATTTTATTTATTTATTTTTAAAATTTATTTTTTGTGTTTAATAATATTTTAATGTAAATTTTAAATATTTAAATTTTATATACTAATATTAAACTTAAGATTATAAAAATTTGAATAAAAATAATTTCAGTCAAACATTGTTAACTGACAATGCATTGTTCGATGGAAGGAATTAGGGAAAAAGAATGGTAATTTGGTGGGAAAAGAATAAGGTGAGAATTTACTTTGCCTTACGTTCGAATTCTTTAAATTCTATTTTTGGTTTTATTATTGATGATGTTAAAGAGGTTGCATCCATGATCAATGGTGTCGACTTCTATTTTGCTAAGCGATCTGCGAATCGTGCTGCCCACATTATTGTTGCCCGGGAGGTTGTTTCTATGTCAGGTTGCGAGGAATGGTTTGACTGCCCTCCCATTTTCTTGTTGATTGTTTTTCTTATGATTCAATGAATTAAAGTTTTTCATTTAAAAAAAAAGAGAGAAAAGAATAAGGTGAGAATACAGCAAGAATTCAAATTAAGAGTGTGTTTGGTTTGCACATAGAAATTGGAATCGGAATGGGTATCAAATACTTGGTAATGGTAATGGGTTTTGGTGAAAGTATTTTGCATGTTTGGTAGTAGGGTGGAATGGAATGATTATTAATAGTTGGGGAAGCGGGTGAGGAGAAAGGAATCAAACCCTTCTTTTATTAGGGAATGAGTTTTGTAATTAAGGGGTAATCAAAATCCATAGTAGTATTCTAAAAACCTGTCAACCGAACAATAACAATGACTTTGATACCCATTCTTGATAGAACTTATCAACCAAACACACCCTAAATTGTTTGGTAAGGAAGAATAAAAGTATTAGAAATGGAAAGGAAAAAAGTGGTATAAGAACTAAAATGTCCTTGTGTAATAAGAATATAAATAATAATCAAAAGTAAGCTAAAGGTCTTGTGGTCAAGTGGCATGAAGTGATTTTCTCTAGTGGGAGGTCATGGGTTCGAGCCGTAGGTGTACTACATGTAACAGGTCAATAGTATTAAAAAAGTCTTTTTATTCCTTTTTTACCATTTTCTTCCCTCAATGAATTACAATTCAACAAAATAAGAGAATTGCAACCCTCCAACCAAACAATATTGTCAAGGAAAAACATTGCAATTGAATTCCAAGTATATTCTACTAAACACTCATAATACATAAAATGAGAAAGAATTGAAGGAGTAACATTTTATTGATACATACCAACCACAACCTAAAAGTATCACTTAAAACAAGATTTGTACATTTTAAACTACTCCACTCCACTCCACTCCACTCCACACGAAGCATTGCATAGAAAATGGAAAAGGGGAACGTAATTGAAGGCTTTATTAGCGATATATGTATAAAATGGGAATGGTTGTGAGCATCCAAAGTCAATTATGGTGATTGACAAAATAAAAGCAAAAGTCGCATGGGAGAGCTTAGGATTCTACGCCTACAGTAGCCTAAGCCCTAAGCAAAGCATTGACTTGCACGCAATAGACAAAACAACAATAAACTAACAAAGTTGTACCCGTGTCGTCACAACCCCATACTCCCATAGATTCCTCAAACGGAGACATTATTTGCTTTTCTTCTCGGAATTCACATTACTGTATGGCTGTCTGCTTTTCCATTTTAGAAGTCAGTAAGCTCCCTTCACCTATCACTTCCTAAACTCTTTCTTTTCTTCTTTTCCTCGAGTTATACTACATAGAACTCTTTACGAGTTTTCAAAAAAAAAAAAAAAATCTTTATGAAATGTTTGATTCGTTGAAAAATAATTTTCATAAAAAAATATTTTCTTTGAAATTAAAAAAAAAATTCTTTATTTAGTTCCTAGAAAATATGTCCCATTGAAAAACATTTTATTTGAGAATGAGGAAAACATTTTTCATGACCCCTCTTCGTATTTTGTTTTCCATGAAAAATATTTTCCATAGAAAACAAGTATAACAATTATATACTCACCAACTTTTCTTAATTATCATTATTATATTGTGTAGGAGTATAATTGTCTTTATACTCATTATTCATCACAATTCTAAACTCAATCAAACAATGAAATTCATATTCTCAGTAATTTCTTTTCCACCAACTAAATAATGAAATCCATTTTTCTTGAATTTATTTTCAATGGAATTTCAATTCTATTTCCTTTCAAATATTTTCCAGCGAACTAAACAGACCCGTATTTTTACAAGTTCTACTATTGAGATTCTCAAATTCTACCCCATCAAATTTACTCCCTGTGGCAAACGTGGATAAGATATTTTCATTTTGTGGGTTCAGAAAAAATTATCTACATCCCAGATTTGTGAGATAAAGTAAAAGTTGCGAGTACAAGTAATATTTTTTCTATTTTTACTCTCTTACATTTACTTCTTGATGTGACAAATGATGATAAGTTATTTTTATTTTTTATGAGTTTCAAGAAAAATGTCAACGTCAAAATTTGAAAAGAATAAGTAAAAATTGATAATAGAATGTGAGAGTAAAAATAGTATGTTTCGTTCTCCTGCCCTCTCAAACCCCTTCTTTCCTGCTTACGAATGAAGTCAAGAATTAATGAATTATCCATACAACAGGTGAAGAATGAAAACCATCAATACGAGAACACAATTAGATAATGGTATAGCTGCCAAGACCTTATGGTGGGAATAAAAAATATGAAATGGTTGAAATAAATTTTATGTCATCACTATAATATGATATTTATAAATACTTGTTATTTTAATTAAATCAACTCTAAACATTTTTAATATAATTTAAATACGACACAGATTTGAAGCTTCTAAATTATATTTACTATATAGTTCATAATTGAAATATTTTTCATAATATTTTTTTTTTAAATAATTTTCATAATTGAATTATAAAACATATTTCGTATGTATCAATAAATTAATCACTTTAAATAATGTTTTATCACATGTAATACATTATAAATTTCATAATCAATATACAACTAAAATTATAAATAAATCTCATAAATCATAACTTTAATTCTAAATGAGAAGATAAAATTAAAATATAATTATATATTGAAAGTATGTTAGAGAAAAATAAAAATAAAATATAGACATATATTGAAAGTAACTTAATTTCAAATTAATTGAGAAAGAAAAAAGAATTAAACTGGAAGAAGAAAAATATGATATATAAACACATAGCCATAGGGGAGCATAAAGGCGTAGGAGTCAGCAGCGGCGCCGCAGTGACAGCGACGCACGCTGGATGAGCTCTTTTTCCTCGTTACAAGAATTAGGTTCCGTTCCGTTCCGTTGTTTTAACAAAACAATTAAAGTCCTCTCCCAAACACCCTTTTCGGCTTTTATTTACTTTCTTTCTCTTTTGTTTGGTTTAGGACCCACTCCCGCTCGTGACTCCTTTCCCTAATTATTACATTCCCTTTGCTCTATCTCACAACTCACAAATCACCCAATCTTCCCTACTTCTTCCAAACTCTTTTTTATTTACCTCTTCATGTTTTAGGGGCTAGGCAGTGAAGTCAACATTTTACCGAGGACAAAAACGGTCATGTGTTATGAGAATAAAATTGAGTGACAGACCCTTTTGGCTAAGTAGGCGATTATGAAGATGGATAGAAGTGTTTAATCAATCAGGAAAAAAGAGATTAATATCACGATTAGGGATGATTTTCTAGGAATTTCTGGATTGTATTGAGTCTTTTTTGTTGGGGTATTCTCCTCTCATTGATAAAAAAAAAATGAAGTAAATTTTTTTATGCCTGAATTGCCCCCTACAACATGGTTTGAAGAGTGATTCTAGTCTAGATTGACATGTTTAACTAGATTTAAATAGATTTCAAGAATTGTTGTTAGGAATCTAGCATTAGGTCAAGTTGATTCTACCGAAAACAACTAGAGTTGAATATCTTTGTTTTTGCACACAGATGATATTTAGTTGAGACGTGTTTCTTTAAAGATTGATTGATTGTTAATCAAATTAATTCAGTCAGTAATTGAAATATGTCAGTTTTGTTAATGATTTTAATTCTTGAAAAAATTCGGTTAGTGATTAATTCATTTTTTTAAAAAAATCAAATTTTACTAAATTCAAGGATATAACTTGTAAGAATAAATTTAATACGGATAGGATCATATGTTAGACTAGAATTATTGTTAATAATGTAGTTGAGTTTGGCTATTTTTTTTTATAATTAATATCTTTTTGATCTATAATCTATAACTAACTTATAAGAGTCAATATAAGTTGATCCTTGAATTATGTCCGTATTCTTTGCACTTGTAAAGTTGTACATTATGTTAAAATGATTATTACTTTAATTTTTCAAGCCAAAAATACTGTTACAACCATTAAATATTAGGTTAGTTAAACATTAAATACTAAATAAATTTACCTGATTGTACTTTTGCGCATATAAATACTAAGCAAAGCTAATAATACTCAAACTCTATTATACTATGCTACTCTAAATATAACTCAGTATGCAATACTAGTTCAAATGCGGACAATACTTACTGTACAGCTGGTGCAGATTGCACAATTAGATATTCATAAATGTATCACACAGTATTTGAAAATGCACCAAAATGAATTGCACAAATACACCACACACTAAAAAAATACACCACTAGCCAAGGGCCTTGTGGTCTAGTGGCATCAAACCCTTTCCTTTATACGGGAGGTGGAGGCGTTGCTGTCTCTTTGTGCTTCAGTAGGTTGAGAAAGTAGTTTATGAACAAATACTACACTGTAATAGAGTCAGTAGCATTCAAATAAAAAATACACTACATTTAATAGTGAGTGACTGCATGTCCGCACGAAAACCCGACTCCTCATTATGTACCCATACTACATACTCAAGACAACAGACGCACGAATTTGTGACTTTAAGCAGGTCATAAATTCAATCTTCAATCCTCTATTTTTTTTTTGAGAGATCTTCAATCCTCTATGTTTACTATTTGTTCAAAAAAAAAAATCCTCTATGTTTACTATCAAAATAACTCTATTAATTTGTGACTTTCTTTGGTATTTGACTTATTGAGTCATGTGAAAAGGAAAAGGAAAAACAAACAAATATAAAAGTAATGGTA
>CM008331.1:510183-527498 GCA_002525835.2 Ipomoea batatas
GGTTATTCGATGTTGTAAGTTTAACCTTAGCGTTTGGGTATAGGAGAGATACCTAAGCGTGGCGGTAACACCCAGTTTTCTGCTGGTTAGATGCTTCCGCGATGTGTTATTAGGGATTTCTGTAATAAATCCAAGATGTGAAAATTGGGGTGTTACAATCTATTTGATTAAATAATTCATCTGAACCATCCATTTGATTAAATAATTTGACCGCCATTTTTTCTACCCATTTTAGGCCTAACTCTCTTAGGCTCTTATTAATATATATATATATGATCGTATTTATTACTATTTGAATTTTAAATCAATACTTTTTTCTGGTATTTAATACAATTGCTTAATATTTACGCACATTTATCCACAAATATTAAATATTAAATTAATGAATATGAAAAATAAATTGTAAATCAAGTGTCTCTAAAATTGAGATTTGAGAAGATGTACATAGTACATGCACGGCTACAAGTGCGGACAGTGACAATTCGGCATAGTGGGGTTAAAAGGTAGTAAAATGGGTGCAGCTGCAATTCTAGTCTGCAGCCTAACCTGCCTCAGCTCATCTTTTCCCCACTTTACTATCAATTATTCAATGCACATATCATCAAATCTCTCTACCTTTATAGGGCTTTTGGTTAGGAAGAGATAATTAGAAAGAAAAAAAAAATTACAGCGTTTTATATGCAAGAATAGGAGTATACGGAATTGAAAAGTAAGAAGCGATAGTCGATAGAATGTCTAAAATGCCTTTATGTAGTGTAATAATAATAATAATAATAATAATAATAAGCATAATAATAATAATAATAATTATTATTATTATTATTTCAAAAAAAATTATAATTCTTTCAATAATAATAATAATTACAATAATAATAATAATAATAATAATAATAATAATAATAATAATAAAATTATATTTAAAAAAATTAAATGGTATGAGATGAGGGGCAAAATTGTCTTTACACTAACGGTGTAATTCGACAATTCATTTAATTGCAACTCCTTTACATCCAAATTCATCCCAACCAAACACCCCTTATTCCACAAGGTCTACTATATATAGTCCATATTTGTGACGTGACAATGAATGATAGATTAGTTATTTTTATTTTATGGATCCCAAGAAAATTATCAACATCAACATTATTTTCCAAAGAAGGATGCATTTAACAACTGTTATTATGCACCCCTCAACGCGAGAGAGAGCCTATATACTATACAATTCAATAAGTCTTAGAAAGGCTCTTGTATAAATAGTGGTGCAAACCCACTTCCAAACTAATGTGGGACAAAAGCTTACTTTAAAGCTTTTCCCACCATTTTTCCAACTCAAATGGGTCAACTTTGAGAACCAATTTCTCATTCACCTATTATCCATTTTGTGCGTATAATATATCAATTTCTTCGTCTAACTACGAAGAACCCGAATCCATTTTGACCCAATCCAAATCAGAAGTGGACCACGCATATATTTGTACCACAAAATAGCTATTTAAAATGCCATTTTATGTTATTTTCCAACATTTTATAGGTATTTTTCATTGATAATGGTTGTACATTGTATTATAAATATTGTATTCTTATGTTAGTTTTACTTGTCCAAATTTCTCTTTCAAGGTATATTTAAAAATTTGGTGTATATAACATTACTCAATTAATTCTTTTTGTTTTTTAATGTATTTTATTAGCAACTAATAATTTTTCAGAATGTTTAATTCCTCCTCCTCAATTAATAATTTGGTGTATATAACATTACTCAATTAATTCTTTTTGTTTTTTTAATTCCTCCTCCTTCCTCAAATGTTTAAATTTGTTTTGATAACTTAGATTTCTTGACTTTACAAGACTATATATTAAACTCCATGAACATGTTCAGATTATGTACTTGCATGTTACACTTAACATAACTTAAATTATATTATATACCTGCAGTTAGTGTTGCAAAAATCCTGCCGAGGCGCCAGTTGGCCGCCTAGCGTATCACCATAATCGGTGGTCTAGGCGACTGCCTAGGCGTTGACCGCTAGGCCTCCTAGGCACCGACTAGGCCGCCAAGTCGGTCGATTAGCTATTGTTTTTTTTTAATTGAATTATGTCACTCAAAATAACATCATTTTGAACGAAATAACCCTAAATTATTCAAACTCTAGATGTTTTTAGGTTAATATTTAATATTTTAGTATTAACTATTAAAGTATTAAATAGTTAATTGTAATTATTAGTCTTTAAAAATTAAAAAATTTTAAACACATTTTTAAGGAATAAGGTTCAAATTGGCCACTGAACGTAGCCTAAAAGTACAATTAGGCCACTAAACGAAAAAAGGTGCAATTAGGCCACAAAACACTTCAAATACATGCAATTTCACTAGATAGCAGGTTACCTTTCATTCCATCAGGTTGTCTGCTTATGTGGATGGTGAATTTGCATTTTAAAATAATTTTTTTTAATAATAATAACATTAAAAATAAAAAATAAAAAATGCCTGATTCCTTGTTTTTTTTTAAAAAAAATTAATTAAAAAAATTAAAAATACAATGCTTTGTTTGGTTTTTTTAATTAAATTTTTAAATTTTGTATTTATTTTATTTTTATTTTTAAAGTTTAGCATTAAAAAAATATTTTAAAATGCCAACTTACCATCCATGTAAGCAAACAACCTGAAGAAACGGAAGGTAACTACTATCAGGTAAAATTGCATGCATTTGGAGTATTGAGTGACCTAATTGCACCATTTTTTTTTGTTCAGGGGCCTAATTGCACTTTGTTAAATGACTAATTTGAACCTTATTCCAATTTTTAAAAATAAAAAAATACGCGGGTGCCAGAGGAGCGCCTAACGATTTTTTTATCCATGCCTACAAATCTGCAATTAACATATTATATACATTCAATTTATTTATAAGTATATAATATGTTCATTGCAAGTACATGACCAAAATGTCAATTTGAATCAAAGCCAACAATGCAAGATGTATCTCATCCATCCATGGTATAATTTACGATTATGCCAATCATGGGCTTGGTTTGGCTGAGTTTGAATCCAACCGTTTTTATCGAACTCAACGTCTTTTGATGACTTTTAATTGATGCTTCTTAACTTGTCGAACAGTATTACTTTAACAATAACAAATTTAAACGTTAAATAAAAAAAAAATTATGGATCGTCAAATGTGCTTGTCTCATCTTTTTAACTTATTTAATCAAAATGACATATCACAACAATGTAGATGTGGCCTACACACCATCATATCGCAACCGGTACGTAGTAGTTATGGCAAATCAAGCACGGCTAATAATAGTAATCCCACATATTTCTATCTTCTTCTCTTTTTTTCTTTTTTTTTTTTTTGAGAAAAACAAATTTCTATCTGAGAACATATTTGTTTGATAAGAAAAAATTGTTATTATTGTCTTAGAATACATACCTTACCTTAATTCTTGACATTTTATATAATGTTGATAATATCGTTTATAACGGTGTATATACTATTTTTAGTACATTGTAATGGATAGCGTTGATATTGGTGCTAATAATATTAATATTCGATATAAAGATGTATATTATATATAACTGTACTCAGTATTATTGATATTATAGAAAAATCTTTTATTTCGTCAAATATAATATTTAATAAAATAAAAGTAGAATTTGATTTATCTAATATAATTCAAAATCTAGTACACAATTTTTTATTTTCTAAGATGTTTTAAAATATTTGTACATTTAACATTCCCCTTCCAAAACTTTGCATTATTTTAAGTTTTTAACCAGTAATATCTAGTTTATTTTTAACTTCATTTTTACTACTTTGATAATGTCACAAAATTTGTTTAGAGAAATGAGGTTACCAATTTTTTTCTTCCCATAAAATAAAATATGTAATTAAAAATATAATAAGCATTTTACTTGACAAAAAAAAAAAGAAGAAGAATTTTAGTCTTTCAATTATTTACAATTAATTATTTCGATAATGAATTGTTAAAACTACAAAATATACCCTCAGATTCACATGATTGTGCTGGTTTTGGTATTAGACAAATAAAAATGTAAGGCAATTATAATTTTCAGATATTTTTGTAAACATTCTACGGAGTAATAATTTTTTTTAAAGGATGTGAATATTTTAATATGTTAAGTGGAATAATGAAATTAGGAATTACCTCTAAAGTTTTTATTTGTTTAAAGATCAAAATTGGCACATTTTTTTTTTAAATATGTTAGGATTAAAATAGTCCTACAAATTTTTTAAAAAGTATTTAGTTTTATATTTTGATGATGTCTTGGAACAGTCCTAGAACACAAATTTTACTGTGCACTGCGGTCCACAATGCATGGTGGTTCATGCATCAAAACGCTGTCGTTGTGATTAATGAAAAGAAACGGCAGAAATGAATCCGTTCAGTGTCGTTAATTCTATGTGTATAACATATTCAGTTTCATTTTATATACACTGCAATTCCCTTTCAATACAACTACAGTTTCTTTTCGATATAACTATAGTTTCATTCGACATCATACACTCAAATATGTGAAACTGTTATTCAGTTTCCTTTCAACCCAATTACAGTATCATTTCGATATAACTACAGTTTTATTGGACAAAATACACTCAAATATGTGAAACTGTAATTTAGTTTCATTTTATATACACTATAGTTTGCTTTCAACACAACTACAGTTTCATTTTGATATAACTACAGTTTCATTTGATAATATAAAAATAAATATAAGGCAGTATCTTTTGAGATGAACTGTAGTTTTATTTACGGAACTCCGTTAAAACTTGACGGCAATCGTTTCTTTACTTGATGAAACGACGGCGTTTTGGGACCAGGGTCCACCGTATAATGACTGGTCCTAGAATAATCCTATAAGATTATATTAGGACTGAAGATACGCTCATTTTCCTCTGTAAAAGTTATTCGTGCTAACTGGTTGAAGAACCCATTTGTTCTTTGCCTAAACTAAGCAGCTAAAGGAGCCAACTTATCTTTGCCTAAGGCAAACTAGCCACTACAAGAAAAATGCACATAGACAACACTAAAAAGACAACCGTTTTTGACAAAAGTGTTGTCTTTTGTGTAAAAGACAACAATTTTGGACAAAACCGTTGTCTTTGATGCAACACTTTTATCAAAGACAACGGTTTTATCGAACCGTTGTCTTTAGTGTGTTGTCTTTGTGTATTTTGTCAAAAGACAACGGTTTTTAAAAAACCGTTGTTTATGTGCATTTTTAAAAAAAATAAAAGACAGCGGTTTTATGTAACCGTTGTTGTTAGTGTGTTGTCTTTAAGTGCACTTGAATACACAACACTACAAAGACAACGGTCTTTAAAACTGTTGTCTTCGCGCATTTTTTTAATAAAACACAATGGATTTATTTAACCGTTGTCGTTTGTGTGTTGTCTTTAAGCACACTTGAATAGATAACACTTTAAAGACAACAGTTTATTAAAACCGTTGTCTTTGTGCACCTGTTTTTTTTATTTAGAGAACGGTTTTATTTAACCGTTGTTATTGGTATATTGTCTTTAAGTGCACTTGAATACACAACACTACAAAGACAACGGTTTTTTAAAACTGTTGTCTTTGCACATTTATTTTTTTTAAGACAACGATTTTATTTAGTCGTTGTCGTTGGTGTGTTGTTATTAAGCGCATTTTAATACACAACACTTCAAAGACAACAGTTTTTTAAAACCGTTGTCTATGTGCATTCCGTTTTTTATTTAGACAACAGTTTTATGTAACTGTTATCGTTGGTGCGTTGTCTTTAAGTGCACGTGAATACACGACACTACAAAGGCTTTTCGCGTTTATTTTTTTTTAAAAAAAGATAACGGTTTTATCTAACCGTTGTCATTTTTGTGTTGTTTTTAAGCACACTTGAATAGACAACACTTCAAAGACAATGGTTTATTAAAACCGTTATCTTTGTGCTCCCGTTTTTTATTTAGACAATAGTTTTATTTAATCGTTGTCGTTGGTGTGTTGTCTTTAAGTGCACTTGAATACACAACATTTCTTTGCACGTTTATTATTATTATTTTTTTTTATAAAAGTTTATTTAACTGTTGTCGTTTGTATGTTGTCTTTAAGCACACATGATTAGACAACACTTCAAAGACAACGATTTATTAAAACTGTTGTCTTTGTGCATATGTGTTGCTGGTATTTCCTCATCCATTTCCCTTCTACTCTGTAAGTTCCATTCATATACTTGCGTACTTCTTCTGGGGTTCCAACACTTTCACTTCCATGGATTATTTGCTAATTTCTTTCATTAAGAAAATGGTGTATCTGGGTGTCCACCAATTTTGTTTTCTTGTTAATTTTTTGAAAGAAATAAAGAAAGAAAATCTTGCATACATCAATCTTTTGGGTTGTTTTCTTAAATTCTAGGGTAATTTCATGTAATTTGGTTTGTTTACTTGTTAAAAAATCTCATCTTTCCTCATTTGTGTCTTGTCCTAAGTATCATAATTATGTGTTTCACAAGGAAAGTATCTTGTCCTATGGCCTAAACTATTGACATTGTATGTATGCATATTTCATATGGGTAAACATCTTTCACAAAATTTATGTTCTTTTATTTGTAATTAATATTGTATTTTCTGAGGAAATAAGGCAATGCATGTTTGGTCTAATAGTATTCACGATCTCCATTTATAGTAGTAAAAACAAATTTCCAAAAAACAACCACTCATCACCATCAGCAAGAAAAAGAGAGATTATATTTGACATTTGGTTTTCATCTGGCTTCAGAAAACAGAAATAAAATACAGTAAAATGTTATCTTTTTTCATTCCTAGGTGAAAATCAAATTCCATAAGATTATTTCTTTAAAAAGAAACAAAAAGATCTTATACTTCTTTCTTATCTTTTATGTATGCATAATGCATTGATTTGGTTTCTCTAATCTGATTTAGACCTGGGAGTTATTTATCCCTTGTATAAGTTTAATTTGTATTTATTTGTTGGATGGCAGTGCCCAAAGTTCAACAAGGATTGAAGAGCTTCTCCAAGATGTAATACAGGAGGGAAAGCTTTTAGAAACAATCTTCTCTTCTTTCAAAACTTACTAGGCAACTCAGTATTCATGATAATTGAGTAGCTGCTGCCTCCAACTACTCGGTAAATATTAAGCTTAATACGCTTTCCAGTTCCGATCTCACATTTAGTGTGTTTGAAATGGGCAGATTGTGTATCAACTTATATAGAGTAGGTATGCATTTGATTAGAACTTTGTGAACATTTAGGCTTAGTTATTGGAATTGTTCATTGTATTATGAAGTAGATGATGGATTTTTGTGTATTTTGAAATACTTCACATGTAGAAGATTATTTTTACTAATGAATTGATGCTTTGGTATTTATGGTGTTTGGATAAATTGTTTTTATTATTATATTATGCTTAAAATAAAAAAAAGTTAAAAATAACGGTTTAAAACCGTTGTCTATGAATGCGAGAGTAATGGTTTTTAACCGTTGTCTTTGATATATAAGATAACGGTTAAAAATCGTTGTCTACGCTTGTAATTTTCAACAATATAGGTTTCAACAACACTCAATTGACAACGATTTTTAACCGTTGTCTTATATATCAAAAACAACGATTACAAATCGTTGTTTTAACAACACATAATAGATAATGGTTAAAAACTGTTGTTTTATATAGAAAAGACAACGGTTAAAAACCATTGTCTATGCCTGCGACTTTTAACAACACCGGTTTCAACAACACTCAATAATAGACAACGGGTTTTAATCATTGTCTTTTATAGAATAGACAACGGTTAAAAACCATTGTCTATATGCGTGACTTTTAATAACACCAGTTTCAACAACACTCAATAGACAACGGTTAAAAACCGTTGTCTATATGCGTAACTTTTAACAACATCGGTTTCAATAACACTCAATAGACAACGGTTTTTAATAGAAAAGACAACGGTTAACAACCGTTGTCTATGTGCGTGACTTTTAACAACACCGATTTCAACAACACTCAATAGACAACGGTTAAATATAAAAGACAACAGTTAAAAATAGTTGTCTATGTGCGTGACTTTTAACAACACCGGCTTCAACAATAGAAATTTTACCTCAAAGACAACGGTTTTTAACCGTTGTCTATGAGTATTTTTCTTGTAGTGAGCTAAAAGACAAAAGGCAGACTAGCTGAAAG
Organism: Ipomoea batatas; assembly: GCA_002525835.2. NCBI lineage: Eukaryota > Viridiplantae > Streptophyta > Magnoliopsida > Solanales > Convolvulaceae > Ipomoea > Ipomoea batatas. Next base: position 518,378 of record CM008331.1, read on the forward strand.
ACAAGAGGCAGACTAGCGGAAGTGAAGTTATTCCAATTGAAGTAGAGCAACCAGTAGAGAAGTCTTGATGACTTAGTAGCGGATCACAGAAAAGAAGTCTTGAAGACATACCAACATATCATAGTAGAGCAGCAAGAGCATGCCAAATTAGCTGACCTTGAAGCAACCAATCAACTGAAGACTACCAACAAACTAGCGAAGATTCTACAAGCTGAATCAAGAAGTCAAGTCTTTTTCATCCTAGTTTTTCACTCACAAAGAAGATTCCAAATGAAGTATATATCTTGAAGACATGCACTTGGACATCTCTCAGCCAAGGATGAAGTAAAGACAAAAAGGCAGCATGTTCCTTTTAGAATTAATATTTCCTTGAGAATAAAGACAAAGTTGTTAGACAAAAAGACAATGACGTACAACTGCACAATCATGGAGTTTTTGGCAACATGGACACCTGTCAAATTGGGGTGCAATAGGCAAATTCAAATCAAGGATGTTTTACCAACATACCCTCACCTATATCCTATAAATAGAGAACTCTAAAGCTCATAGAAATATATATGCACGTTATAGAGGCGAGAAGAAAGATGAGATATTACAAGTCATTACTGCGTGCTGAAAATTGACAAAAGAGAACAAGAGCATTGAAGCTATATCTAGAAACTATAAAGCTTCCTATCCATAACCAATTTGTGAATAACAAACAACCTCTATTGCAGTACTATTGTTGTGAAGATAATGCTCAAGGGGACTTGGTGGACAATCATTGGAGCGAAGATCATGTGCTAAAGATTTGGTGGGGATATCAAAGTCGAAGGAACATCACCCACAATCACAATACTTAGTGGATGATATATGATTGAATCACCTTGTATTTTGGGGCAAAAAATACTTAGTGAAAACCTTAGCTCATTGGAGTTTACAGAGATGAGTGGATGCATGCGGAGTTGCTAAAACACTTAAAATCTCTCTCGCATTTACTTTATCGCTTTACATTTACGCATTTACTTTTTATATTTGTGAATGTAATCAGTTGATCACACAGTTTAATTTGCACTTTCAAAATACTTATGCCTTAAAACAATGCTACATAAATTAAAACATTTCACAGTACACAATCAGCCTCAAGCTGATCACGCTCTTAGTTTTTTTTTTCTTGAAAGGACAGTCTTAGTTTTTGAAAATCCAATTTTAAACTTCAAAAAGTCTATTCAGCCCTCCACCCCCCACCCCTCTAGTCCTTCACTTCTTTGGGGACCAACATAATTTCAAAAATATATATTTTACAATTTCTAATGATGAAAATAGACAATTTTGGAAGGAAAGGAGTTTTTCCATTTTATGTTGGAAAAATTAGTTAAAACTGACATTTAAAGTGCAAAAAAAAAAAGAAGCCTGGGCCGAGGCACGATTGCCACAACGGCCTCGACCACGTTTGGCCGAAGCCGTGCCTCAACCACAATTGGTCGAGGCTGCGTGGTGCCTTGGCCACGGCGGGCTAGGGTTTCAAAAAATAAATAATTTTTATATTAAAAAAAAACTTATTTATCTCGTTTCTCTACGCTTGTAGCATATGATATTCGATAAGTGACAAATTTGCACTATTATTACTCCCTAGTTGACTCTACTACGCTCTCAACTTGGAGTAGGGGGCTGGTGACAAGATAATTGGGCAAGGTACTAGATCCGACCCGGTAACAACTTATTAAAGCAGCCGACGTCGCTTAAGAAGAGGTAACGGTGCTTAGGGTCCGCCTCATCAAAGAACCGTTACGAAGGAGCGCACAACAATTATTGAAGAGCTGGGCACTTATGGAGGGAGCCGTTGCACTTATTAGGAGGCAGTTGGTGTCCATTATTGTGGTCATTACTATTCTTCAGTATAAAAGCCGAGTCCATTAAAAAAGTAAAGGGGCTCCCGATTTTCTGACATACAAACTTTTGTACTCAACTATGATGACTTACTTATCAATATTGTTCTGTAACCATTTTTACCGTCAACACTATTGTGCGTGGATAATGAAACTAAAAAATAGAACTTATGCAATAATATATATTGTCAAATGAAACTTGTAGTAGAATTAAAATAATACTTTAATATTGTTATAATATAACTAGTGTAACCTAAAGGCCGGGTGTGACTAGGTGGAATTGACTCATTCATCCTTAATCAAACGTCAAGGTTTGATCATTGGCATTGGGTATAAAGCATTATGAAAATTTTCCTAAAACAAGTAATACAGGATACACTATACTACACTCTAGGAGGAAAAAAGTTTTTTTTTTTCAACAAAAGGGACTCAATTATAAACTTTGGGGCCAAAACCTTGTAGTCAAGCGGCATGACTTCTTAAATGACCTTGTGTGCTTCAGTAGATTGAGAAAGTATGCATCTATAAACAGATACTATATTATAACATAGTCAATATTACTCAAAAAAAAAAAATAATTTGGGCTTCCACCTTACAGTTCTTATATCGTGGACCGCGGTCCCAAAACGACGTCGTTTTGATTAATGAAACATAGACGGATGAATTCACGCCACTCACTTTCTTTTCATATATACTGCACTTTCTTTTCATATATACTCACTTTATTTTCATATATAGTACACTTTCTTTTCATATATACTGCACTTTCTTTTCATATATACTGCACTTTCTTTTCAACACAACTGCAGTTACCTTTCAACACAACTGCAATTACTTTTTGATATAACTATAGTTTCATTCGATAATATAAAACTGTAGTTATATCAAAAAGTAACTGCAGTTGTTGAAAAGAAAGTGCAGTATATATGAAAAGAAAGTGCAGTATATATGAAAAGAAAGTGAGTGACGGCGCGAATTCATCCGTCTGTTTCATTAATCAAAACGACGTCGTTTTGGGACCGCGGTCTACAATGCATTGTGGACCACGTTCCACGATATAATTTGCGTCCACCTTACGACTAGCTTTTGGTAAATTCCAATAATTTTTCACAAAAAAGAATTGGAGTGGATGGAGTTAAAGAAAGAAATTTCATAGATATCTTGGTGTGAAAGGAATCCAAAGAGAAGAAGGGAAGAGAGAGAAAAAGGAGGAGGGAATTGGGTGGAAGAAAGCTATTCGTCATTGAAGGGTATTGCAAGTTGCAGTGATTTTTGCATTTCTGCGGCAAGCATGCAAGTCTCTGTGCGCAAGAGAAGCGGATTGGTGGAAACAGGTTTCCTCATCTGCAAGAACCCCTCTCTTCCTTTTCATGTTATCCAAAATTGGTGATTTTCTCCGCCCCCCTCCCCCCCTCCATTATTTTACTATTATTTCTCTTATCTTTTTCTGGGCATTAAACAATTCATTTTTTTTATTCTCCATGTTTATCTCTGTGTTTGCATTCACATTCTTATCCTTCACTCCTGCAAGTTTTGGTGACTTTAATTGTCATCACAGGCACCCCTTTTTTGTTTTTAATAAAAAAAAACATTTTGTGACCATTATTGTCTTTTTTGGGGCTGAGCTAATTGATAATTGGAGGAGAAAACTCAAAGGGGAAGCTAAAATTGCTACTTTTATGGGTTCTATGTTTGGAAATTGAAAAGGGGGCCATGCCCTTCACTCACAAGCTCCCATTGATATGGAGTTTGCAGAATTAATTTTGAAATCTGGAGTATCCTTTGCTCAAAAGTTAGATTTTGGATCTCTAATTGTTCCAGATCACAAATCTTATTATTATTAGTAATATATGGGTTATGATTATCGATTTTGAATAATCAATTAGAGTGACAAAGTTGCTAACTTATGTAGCCTTATTACAAGGTCTATGGGATGGTGTACCTGATAATAATGATTGAACATAATTCATAATCGTTGGTTATTCCAAAATTTGAGCTGTTCTGTAGATGATTTAGTTTACGTTTTCAATAATTGGATTAAATAAGCTTTATGAAATGGGACAATGGGTACAACATCTTCATTTGTTTGTAGTTAAGTGCTCTGCTATCTATACCACAAAAACATTTATGATTGGATTGGATAGGATTGTTATCAACCCTTACTGGCAAATTATGAGTATAGAAACATGATTTGTATTTTACAAGTTTTTGTATGAGACTCCCATGTCTGATTATGATGGAAATCAATAGTTCTATTTGTGCATTTCCGGATGGTTGGATTTTGTTAAGAGTGCTACATTGAAAATATAAGAGAGAATATATGGGTTTATAAGGCCATGGGTTAAACTAGTTAATTAATTGGATTCAGTATTTTAGTGCGGTTTGGCTCATGTGCATTATAGCCTAGTTGAGTGACCTTGGCCCAATCTTAGATTCACCCATTGTTTGGGTTCTGATTGGATTTAGTTGAGTGACCTTGGATTATGATTACTCTTGGTTTGTAACTTCATTGTTTGTTGATAAACAATGGTTCTTGATTTCACCACAAGGGATTTACATATGGGAACAAACAAAATTGTTGCTGATTTTACATTTTGCAAGAAGGGGGACTCTATTTTCTTTCACTAAATATCCATCATATAGTTAATGCAATTGGCTAAAATTAGTTGCCTGACATCTTTTACCCACGCACCTTATGTCAACGGTTGGATTTTTAATAGCTTTTTGGTTGTGCTTCCTCTTCATTTTACATTTCCATGTCAGATATGGTCTATAGATAGCAATGGCCTTCATAGTCATCCTTACCTTATTTAGGGCAGAAAACTACAATTTTTTCTTTTTGTTGCTTCCAACTTCATCATCATTATTGATAAATGTTTTAGTGAACATCTTGTTGAAGCATACTTAACTGACCTAAATATGAACTTGCATAATCACACCTGATTAATAATATTTGATGCGTTACAGTCTTTTAAACAACATTTTATATTCGGAATACATTATTCGACTTTAAAGGTAAATATTATTAAAGTCAACGCTAAAAACGAAAAGCAACAATACATGAAACACCGGGGCATGCCCCTGAGTACAACACAAGACCGAGGTCCAAAGCTTAAAAAACGAAAAGCAGAAAAGCGAAATACAACATATTCATAAAAGGCTAGCTGGATCAAATCCTGCCCATGTGAGTCGTGCGGCCCATCAACATTGAAAGCACGAAATTTGCAAAATTAGAGCCCAAATAGACTCGTCCATGAGAAGCGTAGCCTAGAACAAAAAATGAGAAACTCCAATATGGGCTAGCTGATGCTTGAACGGCCCACTTTCTTGAGAAGCCAGCCCAAAATAAACTCCAAAACGGCCCAAAATCATAAGGGCGTCTGTAGCAGCCGAATTGCTAAGGAAAAATTGCATAAACATTAGATTCCAATTGCTGCTACACTCTTATCCTTTCACGTGTATGCCATCAGACAAAGGGGATCTTGACTTTCAAACTCCCAATGCTTCCAAGAAGAAAATGCCAAAATTACCCAACTTTTGAGGAAACATGTTTCCAACTTTTCAGCCACCAACTTGGACAAAAAAGAAAAACGGTCGGTCACCGGTTGCCTCCTCTACTCCGGCTGTCCTTGAATTTCCGGCTGCCGGACAAGCAAACTGCCGCCGTCGATCGCTAGATATGTCTCCCTTCACATCTTCACGCCGGAAAAATTCAAGGCTACAGATCAGGTATCAGTCGCGCCCCTAAGCCGAAGAGCGCTGTCGTCGCCAAAACTGCGGACCCAGATTGCCAGTTTGAGTACCACGTTAGCGCTGGAGGCACCGAGGAAAAAAACGTCCAAAAAGCCACGACCAGAAACCGACCTTATTCCTTTCCGCCTTCAGCCACAGTCTTGCCAAATGCAAAGTATCACGGAGAAAACAGACTTTAAATTGGCTGATTAGTAGTGAAAAAAGAGGGAAAACCTCAGGTTCCAAGGCGAAAATTCATTCCATACATACGCAAGGCCGCCGGAAAATTTGAGCAAACTCCAGCATATAAAACCCATCTTCTAAAATCTATTCCTTTATCCGAAATAAACATCATCATGGCCGGAAAAATCCTTGCTCCAGACGCCACAACGATTATACCATGCCAACCAAGGAAATCAAATGGATACTAACACTTACGCCTAAGAGGATGGGAAGCCCATTGTACACGAATTAAACCATCTCACCCCTTGCTTCTCTTGAATGAACACAGTCCAGAATTTATGAAGGGAACTCACCGGAAGTTTGACGCCACATCGGTGACAACTCTCCAGAAAGCAGGCCAAGGTTAAATCACTGTGGTCGGAAAACACTAAGACCATCGGAATCACCCGATCCGGTCAACCTCCAGACACCACTTGAGAAGAACTCGGCCAACAAAGGAGAGAGTTTACCTTGAAATTCAACTTGGAGGATTTTCAGTAGCCGGAGCACCAATCCTCAGCCTACAAAAATTGAAGGGTGTAGACCACCCCCTTACCAAACTGCCGCAAGAGAAGAACCTGAGTGCATTTTCTTTAGTTATCAGCATACATCAATGAAACCCATCGGAAACAGCCAGCCACCATGAAGTTGCGTTAGCCATAATATGAACCGCGAAAATTCATCCATTACGATAATCCTCATGGGAGGTTCGCCGGCAGGAGTTGCTACACGGAAGGGATGTTGTCCAGTCATAGCCGAAGGCCTTCTTGTGCGGTGATATCTTCTTGTTGTTGTCGCCGGCCAGAAACAAGGAGGAAACCCACCTTGTTCATACACTGGAAACTGATTTGTTAACACATAACCCATTAAACTCCAGATAATCCACCAAAGTGGAATACAAACTCAAATGAAGTCTAATTAATTCCAAAAAGCATAAGGCAATCCGTAAACAATTTTCATTGTCCACCGGAAAACACCATGAAAGAGCTCATGGAGTGTGGAGCTCTAGAGAGAAGTCAGAGAATTCTCCCTAGAGAGAGGAACACTCTTACCACACTATATCACACAAGGCCATTCCGGAATACATTATTGAAGTGCATACGTGTGTGTCTGGATGTTTCTATCCTAACTACTCCAGATAGGCATATCAATTGTTTACACATTTTCAATATTTGGTTCTGGGACAAATTACTTTGTTTGTTCCCCATGTACACAACATTGCTATGCGTCAATTTGTAAAATAACCAAGTGTTTGTAATTCTGGACAAGCAATTACTGTCAGGTAGTAAGTTGAAATACTATTAAATATTTGTGCTCTACTGAAGCTGATCCACACTTTTCCAGTTTCAACTTTCTTCTAATTAAAATATTAAGCTTATATCCAGAGAAGAAACATACTAACACTTTGCAGTGCTTAGAGTTCTTTGAGAAGAGGAAGGCGTTATGTAGTTTGTCTGAAATGGGCGGGATTCAGTTCTTTCTTTCCTCCCCCAACTTTTAGGGTAGGGTGTTCGTGAATACCGCAACTTCTGCATTTTACTACTGTCTTGACTCTTGATGTTAAAAGTTAAAACGATAACAATCAGCTTTCATTTGCTTGTACAGGATTGTTGTAAAAGGTTCAGGAGCCATGCCGTTTGCGGGCCAACTAGTGTTGGAAATTAAACCGCCTCCATTTGGGAAGACAACAGCAATAAAGGAAGGAAAAGTGACACTATAGAAAGGGAGGTATGGAGCATTTCTGTCTTTTACAGGCTGTGCAAATGTGCAATGATTTTACAAAATGTCCAAGTTCTCTGCTCCAAAAAAAAGACACTAATAATCTTCAATCATTTGAAAAGCATGGAAGTTAATTTTATTTTCACAATTTTCTTTTTTGGGTGATGAGGGAAACCCGCAGCCACTACCCGAGGGTGTGTACTGGGTAAAACCCGCCTTGTGACCCTAGTTGGCAAAGGATCACAAGGAGATAAACCAGCCTAGGTTGCCCATAGCTGACCGGCTCAAACCAAGAAGGCTGAGATTCGAACCCGTGACCTTGTGGTTACGAGTTTGTATGCTTAGCCATTTTATTTTCACAATTGGTTTATATATAAAGTAGGCTATAACACTAATGTAGATTCCACTGTCAGTTTCTGTAACCTTCCTCTGACATCTTTATAGGCTGGTCCTATATTACAAACCATAGTCTTTGAACAAAAAACCTTGAATAAACTATAAAAAAAGTCATATGCTTAGAGTGGCGCCTTAGTAATTACTCTGTAATTAGTAGAAGATGGAGATTGCTGTTCTGTAGGATTGGGATCCTTCTTAAGTATTTATTTTTGTATAATATATTGAACAATTCAAACTGTCATGGTTAAATCTGCAAGGCACATGTAACATTAGGACTCCTTAAACTCGTAAAGGGTGTAGTTAGTTGTGAATTAGGCCAGAAAAAAATAAAAATTCTGCAGGTTTGCAGGTTCTCAGGGAACTTTGGGGATTTAGGAATTTGTCTGTGTTTTGCATAGATGATGTGTAATTGATCTCACTTTTACCAGTCTCTCAAGGAAGATGAGATCAAATAATTTTGCAGAATTACATTGTGTACATAGGTTTCTCACATAGAGGGTAATGAACTTATGCTTCAAAAAGTGTTGTGAACTTGAGCATTAAGGTCTTCTTGCTCCTTAACCCCGGTAAATGGTTGAGGTTTATCCCGGTTGACAATATGCATTTATGTAAGAAGTGGTAGTACCATGGTACAACTAAATCGGGGTTTAAAATTAGCCAAAATGGAGAAATAACATTCGTATTTGTTTAGATTAACATTAAGACTTAATTGAGTTGAGTCGACCTGATAGTTTTAATCAATGTTGGCGTAATATATTTGACCAATTGACCTTGACCAAAGAAAGGAAAGAAACAAAAATTGCAAATTGGATTGCCAGAGAAGGCTAAAACAGCTACGGCACTTCTTCTTAAATGCCCATTTAAGGCTAAGAAATGAACAACCTAGTGATTTTTCTAAATGGGGAAAACTCCAAAGAACTGAAAACCCTAGACTTATGCCAGCCTATTTATAATAGCCACAGGTCCTTCCCAACCTCTGCCTCTATCTGCATATTGTACTTTGGGTCTCAGAAAGTGAATTACAGAGGTTTCCAAAACCATCTTTCATTCCCACCTAAAATAAACCAAATTTTCATCAAAAAGAGAGGAAAAAGATGAGGGGAAGATGTTCAAAGCAAGGAAATAAAGCAGGTTTGGAAATAGAAAAGCTTGACAAACTAACAGAAGAGCCTCCACTTTCTGGT
>CM008331.1:527894-540268 GCA_002525835.2 Ipomoea batatas
ATCAGTATTCTTATCCCAACGTATCTGTTACTCCATCACTTAACCAAGAGAACCTCAATTTCCCACTTCCAAGCCAACCCTTAGGCTTGAATCTCAATTTCCAAGATTTCAACAATTTGGATGCTACACCTTATTTTTGCAGTAGCAATCCATCAATTTATTCTTCTTCTTCTTCATCGTCGTCATCTTCATCTTCAAGTTCTTGCCCACATATATCTGCTCCTAGTGAGGACATCCATCACATGGGATCATCGCAAGAAGGGCATCGAATGGAGGAAGCTGAGATGGTAAATTCCGGGTTGCATCCCACTCTCGATGACAAGGAAATGGCAGAGATCAGGTCAATAGGGGAGCAGCACCAAATGGAGTTGAATGACACCTTGAATTTGGCCACTTCAGCTTGGTGGTTCAAGTTCCTGAAAACCACGGAAGTTGGCCCTGACGAAGAGAAAAATGTTGAAGATTATGGGTGCTATCCATTTGATGAAGTCATGGAATTCCCAGCTTGGCTGAATGCAAATGAAAGCTGTTTGCAGCAACGCTTGAATGATCACTACTCTGAAGATTACTTCCAAAATCCTGCCTTGCCATGGTAAGCATTTCTCCCTTCTTTTTTGTTTGTTTCACTTTAATGAAAAGTATTTTAAAAAATAGAGATGTTTTTTGTTCTGATCCCAGGCTTTCTTTCACTAGGTGGATTTATTTTAATGTCTACTGCGTTATAATATTTTTTTTTTCCTGTCAGACTATTAAATTTTCTTTCCTCAGCATTGCAATTCTTTCTTTTCCTTTATTTATTCTTTATTTGTTAATCATTAGCACTTGAGGATTAAACAAATGGAAATAGATTTTTAAAATTTATTTTGGTGAGTTCTTAGTTTCCTGGCTGAAAACGATGCAACAAGGGGTTAGCCTGCAGGAGTCCCATCAACATCGTCTTTTGTGAACATTATAAATAAAGAATCTGCGTCTTGCTGGTGTTGGTCCTTTGGTGTGGCAGAGACCCATCCAATATAACTATTGAAAGGGGGCATGGCCCACCTCAACCACCACCCCACATCCCACTGAGGGGGTGGTGCAAGGGTTATAATTAGTGATGTGGTTATGCTAATTAGTAATTACACACACTGAACTGGTATCTCAATCTAAGACTACTTTTCTCCATTTTCTAGTTTGCCCCATATTAATTAGGTGATTCCCACATTTGTTTCCAAGTGTGGGAGTTATTCCATTTATTTTCTCTTCACTAATCAGCTTCCTACACTTAAGTAATCGAGTGGAAACTGGAAAGCCCCTTCTCCTGGTTCTCCATGCTCCGGTATGGCTGTATAGCTTTCACAACTACTGAGCACCTTCTCTTTGACCAGCTTAAGCCAGCCCTTAGCCCCCATAACTCCATGGTAAAACCATCTGTTTGGCCTATTTTACTACAAAGCCAATGACCTGATTCCCTCAATCTACTTTCTCTTTGCCTAGTTTCATCGATGTTCAATTTCAACTTGCCTCACAATGGAAGAGCCCATCTAACCCACCTCGGAACCACCAAACCTGCCTAGGTACTCCTTATTATCCTCTACCAAATTGATGTTGATTATAGTATTTTGGTTATGGTTATAAGCAGCAAATTGGCAGTTTGTGGGTTGGTCAGAATGTCAAGAAGATAAAATTTGATAGTTTCTCAGGTTGTTCAAATTAATTATAAGTTGTACTAGGTTAGTGAAAACTGCTTATTTTGGCCTGTTTTTAATCTATTTTATCCCGTTTTATGAGAGCATTAAAATTCAACCTTTGACCTGTAGCATAAAAGTGTTCCACCGAATTGGCTAAAAGCCAAACGGCCATCCAAATCGTCGCATGCATCTAATTATGATTGTTAATGTTTATTTATAGCAAAAGGGTTCAAGAAATGTTCTGCATTTATTAATCCATATGTTAATGCTTTGTAAATTGTAATCAATGTTCTAAACTAAATTTTCTCTCTTTTGGAAAATTGTATGCAGTATGGGTATTGATGAGATTGAAGGAAAGGATGTGGAGTGGATAGCCAGAGAAGACTGATCAATCATGCTTTCCTTTCTCAAACTCAAAATTTTGTTCTCTCCAACCAATCTTGGGGTGCTTGATACCCCTATACTTTTAGTTTCTCAGTTTTTGCCCCTTTTAAGTTTTTCAATTTACTGCTTCAATAAGGGATTACTAGAATGTGACAGGCCTTTGGTAGAGGATAATAATACCCACAAGGAAGAGATTATTAGTATGCAATCTTCCTTCATCTTGAGGATCCCAGATTTTTATTCAATTATTTTCTTGAAAGTTGATATTTCAGTACTTTGGTCATTTTTCACCATTGTATTGTTGTGGCATTTGGGAAAATCTTGTACTCCTCTCTTAGACGCTACTTGAATACTGAGATCATAATATTTAATAGTGACTCGAGCTATGTAATTTAGATAGATTTATAATTTAATTCCATAAAGAATATCAGAAAAAAATCTTATAATAAGCGACTTTGGTAAATGTTTAATTTAATCATTTTAGTAATCGAACACTTTTATTTAAAAAATTTCGTATAATTTCTTAAACTGGTTAAAAAGTACAATTGAGTTTTATTGTTATTCAACATGTTACCGATGATTTGGTAAACATGTGGTTGTTTTATGCTTATGAGATATCTAAATGTATAATTCTTTTATATCTTCTAAGATATTGACAAATGGCATTATGGTTATCTCTTAAAAAAAAATAAACGATTTTTTTTGTTTAGATTTGGACGAAGGTGACAACAACAACCTTCGTCAACTTGACAACCTCTATTGCAAAGTCGTCCACAGGCCTTTGTCACTAAGGTCTAGCTTTGGACTTCTAAGGTGGGTATTTAGATATGGACATTGACAATAATTGTTATTGTTTGTTAGAGTTAATACCAATTTTAGTCCTCCGACTATAGCGTAATACTTAATTTAGTCCCAAACTATTAAAAATACCTAATTTAGTTCTCTAACTTTTAAAATCACAACCAATTAGGTCCTCCGTTACAATTTCCATCTATTCACCGCTATTTTGAGGGCAAATAAGTCATTTTATTTGCTCCAAACCTGTTTATCATGTCTATGTTTCGGATCTTCTATTCAGATCGCAGAAACGACGGGCCGTCCCTATTCCGGATCTTTGATTCAGATCGCAGAGCCGTGGGATTTGGCATCGGTGGCAGAGTTGTAGAAGGGCATCATCGGGAGGCGCTCGTGGCGGAGGGCGAGCTGGATGGCGGAGTGGAAGTCGTGATCGCAAGTGACACAGAGGGCGGCAGTGTCGACCTTGCAAGTGAAGCTCACCGGGGCTTGCTCGCAGACCTCGTAGAGACTAGGACCCGAGCTTTGCGCGACGCGAGCTTGTTGGCTGCGTGTATCTTGGAGTCGCAGGTCACGCAGAAGAATGCCGTGCTGGCGACGACGAACAATGACGAGGGGAGTTTTTTTGAACTGATATGAATGCATTGAAGCTGCAACAAAGTTTAGTGCGAAGTGAAGAATATTTCGATTTGAACAAAGCGAGACTTTTGACACTCTTATCATGGGGTAGGCCTCCAATCTTTCAATTTTCTTTAGAGCTTTGGTTGATTTATGAGTTGCTGACCTTTAAATGATGCTATTTGCTTAGGCATTTGGGGTTGCCTATTACCTGTTTGTTGAAATTACCGAATGAGACTTACCTGGATTTTTCTCAGGTAACCAATTTGAGAAATCTGTTGAGGTCTTTCAGCAAACCAATTTGAGGTCTTTCATCAAGGCCGTTGAAGAAGCTGTTGAAGAATTGAGCAGGAGGTGTGCTCTAATAAAAGCATGTTTTTGCCCCTCAAAATAACGGCAGATAGATGGCAATTGTAACAGAGGAACAATTTGGGTACCGCTTTAAAAGTTAGAGGATAAAATTGGGTACTTTTAATAGTTTAGGACTAAATCAAGTATTACGCTATAGTCGGAGGACTAAAATGGGTATTAACTCTTGTTTGTTAATTAGACAACCATGGTTGTTTGTTAATAGCCACGACTGTATGATGAATAGACACGGACTATCTTGGATATAGCTCATGGTTTTCTTAAAATACACCGTCAATGCCACAACGTTTTCCGATTCCCTTAAAGGTTGTATGGTTTCATTTCAAAGGTCAAAAAGATATTCATCAATCTCCTTTTTGAACTTGGCCTTGAGGTTAGACGTGTCCTCCTTAGCCATATCTATAAATGCTTGCACCTTCCTTTTTAGGAATTCAATCTCTTCATTCAAATTGGGTGATGGGGGATTACCATGAGATGGTTCTTCACAAGGGTTTTCATTACTGTAACATTGAGTGGGGGTGGTGTATGTTTCATATGGGTATGAAACATCTCTTCTTTCATGTTGATAAGGTGAGGGTGGGCATGCATATGAATGTGGGTAGTGGCTATTCAATAAGAAGTAGAATATGGGTATGGTTCACAGGTATGGTATACATATGGAGGTGGATAATGATATGAGGATGGTGGGTAGTGATATGGGGGTGAAGGGTAACCATGTGTAAGGGAGGGTAATGGGGGTTCTGTCCACATGTGTAGGATGGAATATTTAGCCACGACTCTCCTCCATGGGGTGGATACCCATGAGGATGTGCATTCCCATACATTGGTGAACTTCCTTGGTGCATTTTACAAAGATTTCCCACACAAAGCTTTACCGAACAAGTGTTTTGCAACTAAAGTTAGTTGCAAGTGAGCCAAAAGATGGTGCAAAGAACAAGTATGCCCACTTTCCAATCAAGTAACCAAATGTAACAATATGTACAAGAACAAGAAAAAGGAGCAAGAAAAAGTAAAGTGCAATCCAAGAAGTATTGTCAATGCACTCCTAGATGTCAAAGCTAAAACACTCAACTCAATCACCGTTTATTATCCCCAGCAATGACACCATTTTGACAATGTGTAGTTAGCAGTGGATGGAAAGTATGAGCCTTGGATATCGTTCTCAAAAGATGACAAATTGGAGCTAAGTACATGACATTCGTAAGGGTGTGTTACCAAGAGTTACTAAGAGCTAAGCAAGACAATAAAGAGCGTTTGGGAAATCATTGAGTGCAAAAGTAAAGAGTATTGAAGTAAAATAACAATCAAGCAATTAAGACGAGGAGTTGGATTGAATTTGATATGATGCAATTTATGACTAACTTAAGGGAGGCAAAAGCACCATCACCAAGTTGCATAGAACTTGGACTCCTAGGTCCTTATTCGACTAGGGTATTTAATCAACACTTGGTCTACCACTCTTTCCCGACCTAGCCCTCTCGGACCGTAGGGCGGGAGTGTGAATGAGTAAGACTACGTGGAAGCACAGTTTCTTGTCACTACCGCTCTCTCACACTCCTCACTCATCCCAGCCGGCAATGAGCAAGAATCAATAACTCAACATCATCCTCACAAAAGCAATTTGGCACAACTTGCAAGAATCTCATCTAATCAACAATGGAAGATCAAGCATGCATAATCCCTATGATAAGTGTCAAAATTTTCATATTTTCACCTTTCATTTAAGCTTATTTTCCTTTTCATTTGTTATAATTTTACCTAAAATGTTCCTCATTTGATTCATTTGTGCGTTTAGGTGTAATTCTTGGTGATTTAGATGAATTGAATGGTTTTTGTAGCATTTTGAATGCATGTAGAGTCAATGGGAGCCAATGAGAGGCAATGAAGATGGGGGGAAACACTTCTTAGAGAGCCAACTTGTGGTGTTTTCAATGGTCTTGGTCATTTGGACAAACAAAGGCAAAATTGGAGTAAAAGAGCAAGAAGTTGAAATTCTCGCACAATTCGTCCACTGCTCGGTTTTTTTTGCCATATCTCTGTGTACGATTGTCAAAATCAAGTGATCTATATGTCATTGGAAAGCTAATTTGAAGAGCTACAACTTTGATGAATACCACAAACCGTAGTTCAAATATTTTGGAGGTGAAACATAGCCTAGAAGATGAACAATGTGCGCAAAGTGCTCACTGCCTGCTAGCTACGGGTCTGGCCACGCCTGTGGCTACTGGGCAGTAAGACCTTCATTTTTGGTCACGGGCATGGCCACACCCGTAGCCAGCCTCTACAACATTTAACAGCCCTGTTTTTACCCTTTAAAAGGGGATTTCTTCCACCCAAAAACACATCTTTCATTTCACCTTCAGGTTTAGCTTTAGGATAGCTTAGATTAGTGTAGATTTGTTGTTCCGTTCCATTTTCAAGCTCAAGACACCTTGCAATCTTGTATTCCAAAGCTTAAATAGAGAAGTTTTCTTATTCTCCTCTTTCCTTTGATTTCCATTTATGCTTTCAATTACTCTTTTAATATTGTGTATCTATTGTTATATTATGAGTAGCTAAGTGATTTATGACTAGAATTTGGTTTGATTTATTGCTATTGATGCCTATATTAGTTGTATTGCATAAAGGGGATTATTTGGGTGTTCTAGGGTTGTTGTATGAAATGGGTTTGATATGAAATTTGTGTATGATTGTTAGATCTCAATTATATGCTTTGTTTGGAGTGTGTTTGTTGCTACGAGAGTAGAGCTTATACACTAGCCACACATTTACACACTTGATGCCCAATACGAGAGTATTTCGGGTGTTACGAAGAATTTATGCTTTGTGTTCTTGTTTGGGCAACTTTGATTTGAATTGCCATGAGAGTGGAGTTCAAGGTGATCAAGGTCGGAAGTCCAAATATTTACGAGAGTTGTATTTGGACACTTTTGTGCATCTCACTTACCCTATGCATGCCTTGTGTTAATTTTCTAATCCTTAATTAGTAGAATTATTGGCATCTTAGCTTGAATCGACCAAGTTCCAATCCTTTGTTTTACTTGTCTAATTTGTTATTTGCTAAATCATATCAACCAAACTCATTAATGATAGGCATAGCTTCTAAAAGAGTAGTTTTAGTTTGTGCTTAGCTCCACTTAGCATCAATTCCTAACATTACAAGAATCATCTCTAGTGGAACGATATCTAAACCCTATATTGTGATTGATAATTGATGGATATGATGTGGAAAAACCGTCATCATCACCCTAGATCATCAAATCCAACTCCTAGGGATTCTAACTACAATTCATGATGAAATTGAATAGCAATTGCAAAAGATCAAATCTAGCACCTATGGAAATGGAGTGTAAATGAAGTATGAGATGATTATCAAACTTGAGTCCTCAATTGCAATCTCCAAAATACACCAATTGAAACTAAAACTCAGCTCCCCCTAAAATGAATCCTAAATCTAATTTATATAGCTTTCCCTCCAATGCACTTCCTTCAAATTTTGCGCTGAGCCTTATCCACGACCCTGTCCACGAGCGTGAATCTCTCGTGTATAGCGCTACTTATTCAGCCACGTTCCCATCCACGATCGTGGATCAGGTTGTGGAACCTTCTGTTTTTCATCCACGATCGTGGACCCTTCGTTGACAGGCTCCATCTATGTGATTCTTCCTTGGTTGCTCCCGGTCAAGTTCATATGCCTTTCCATAGCTCAAAACTTTTCAAAACCACTAAAGTGCAAGATATGATAGAGCTTTGCAACATGTTAGCACATCTAAGCAATTACAACTATAAATTAACCACAAAGAATAGCATTTGAGCATAGAGTAACCCCGTAAAGACCCTTAAATGAAGGTGTCTTTGGCACCGATCACAAGTTTCCACACTTTAACTCTTGCTTGTCCTCAAACAAGTTTTCAATCATTTCAAGATAACTTAAGTTCCAAAGATACCCCAAAGATAATTCAACCAATCAAGAATGAATGTGCAAGAAAATGGAGAGGGTGAGATCTCTCATATTATCTAACAAGGGTGTTAACCATGTGCCATACAACTCAAGAAATATACAAAGGAAACAAAAACCCTTAAAGATCAGATTAAGGTTAAGGAAACACACTTTTCACACGATTTGCCAAGCATGCAACCGAATTTGAAACATGTACTTTCAAATTTCCATCAAGTTCAGTAATTCATTTAAAACATTCTAAATTATGGTGCTTAATTGCTATTTTCCTAATTGTTAAGTTGTAGATTTAACACCATTTGAAACTTTAACTCATTTTATTACGGTAATTAAATACGATTAGATGACTTAATATAAACGAGAGAGGGTAGGTTATTGCACTGCACTATTTGTATTATCCTCAACTAGTATTTTCGCCCGTGCGTTGCACGGAATGAATTTTGTTATAATGTTTTAAGAATATTTAGATTGATATATAATTATATAAATTATAACATCAATATTATATAGTGCAAATGATGAAAATTGTTGGATCGATTATGTTTTCTAATGTTATCCTTGCTTGAATTCAAGCAAATAATTGCTCAATTACTCATGCGATGCACAGATAAATATTTTAAATTATATATTTAGATAATAAAATTAAAGATCGAATAATAAAAAAAATTCTAATATTGAACGTGTATAATTATTTTATTATGTGATTAGTGTAAAAATATCACTCAATATAATATTTGTTCTCTTGTAATATTGATCGTCACAATATTTTACCAAAAAAACATATTATAAAATATTATGTTATTAGATACAACACGTGATTTTAAAACATTTGAATTTAAATAAATCAAATGTGCCTAGAATATAAACATAATTATGCAAATTACACATACATAAAATATGCCAGTAATATGCATAGTACGCATATATTGTATACATGCCATTTAATATAGATACATATAAAAGATAATCATTGCTATTATTTTAGTCATCTAAGTAAATAAATAAATAAAATACAATAAATAAATGAATAAATAGAAAGTCTAATGAAATAAACGATCGTGGATCAGGTTGTGGAACCTTCTGTTTTTCATCCACGATCGTGGACCCTTCGTTGACAGGCTCCATCTATGTGATTCTTCCTTGGTTGCTCCCGGTCAAGTTCATATGCCTTTCCATAGCTCAAAACTTTTCAAAACCACTAAAGTGCAAGATATGATAGAGCTTTGCAACATGTTAGCACATCTAAGCAATTACAACTATAAATTAACCACAAAGAATAGCATTTGAGCATAGAGTAACCCCGTAAAGACCCTTAAATGAAGGTGTCTTTGGCACCGATCACAAGTTTCCACACTTTAANTATATATATATATATATATATTTACAGCAGCCCATTAAAATTGTTTTCGACAAAAAAAAAATTATCTCAATCTTTTAACCCTAACAACCTGTACAATCGAATCAATCGTACCCTAATTGTCTAAGCAGTACTTTAGGCATTTATTTCATTGAGTAAAACGAAAGTAAGAACCATTATGGGTAGAGTTTTAATTATGTGGCTAAAAAAAGCAAGAGATACAATGAAAAATGATGAATTATGGTAAGGTAAAAAAAATCTTCAAATGTAATGATTTATATATTAATCTCAAAATTAATTAAACACAAATTATATTAGGAAAATTATATATAAAAAAGGATGAATAATCATAGTACATTAATGCCAAAAAAAATATTCTTTAGTTATAATTATATAATATTATACTTTTATATATATTACTTAAATAATTACACGGAAGAAATGAATGAGAATTACCATAATGATTACAATAAATTAAAATTAGGTAATTATATTAATATTTAATTATTAAGTTAAGTATTTGCACCTAAAAAAAAGATAACTATAATTTATTTTGTGCCAATAATATTATACTTAAGTATAAAAATATGTATATAGATTATCATAAAATATAATCATAAAAATCACATGGGAGTAGGTGATGAGAATTAACATAATAATATATTAAGCAATTATTAACACATGTATAATTTATTTTGTACTAAGATATATATATAGGAATGTATTCAGGTGAGGATTAATGTATTATAGATGATTATGAGGATTATTGTGGTACGTTGGATTAGATTTTTTGATGGTATGAGATTATTATTATTTTTTTGTCTTTTTGTGATAGGCGTGTGTTTTATTATTCTGTAAGGGGTATTTTTGTCTTTTTGAAGAGGTCTTTTAATTTTGGTACACTGAGCAATCCGATTATTCCGATCATAGCGCGTTTGTTGCCTATTCGAAGTCATAAACGGTTCTTGGTACTCTTGCAAGACTCTTAGCCTCCATCCCGTCCAGTCGGATTCATCACGGCAGTGCTATCAACGGTTTCTTTGCTTTCGCCGGTCTGGTTGCGGTGGTTCGATGGAGCTTTTGATTCGCTGCGTAGCTTGTGGGCGGCGGTCGGCAGTGGTGTTGGATGATAAGGTAGCAGCGTTGTTTCTTTGCGGTTAGTGACGATGTTGCATGTGCCCGGCGGCGATTGTGTTGGGGTCTGAAGAGGCAACAATGGCGGAACCATGGGTTGGACATCGACGAGGCAAGGTTGCTGGTCCGTAAGAGGGTTCGGCGGTTCTAGGTAGGTTTTTTTTTTTCGTTGCTTTTATTGTTTTCTGTATTTATTTTGGTATTAACATATACCAATTGATATATTTATGCTTTTTTTAGTAATGGGAAAATATTGCTCTTATTATGTGTTTTTTTTCCTGAGTTTATTGGTATTATACTGAATTAGTATGGGGTTTTTATCTGGGTAATGAATAGGTTCATTTATAAATTATAGCCATTTAGATAGATAGACTGAATTAATTTTATTTAATGTCAATTTCCTATGGGTGTATCACATTTCAGTAAGAGATTACCTTAGAGAACTTATGTGGGAAATTCCCTTGTTTGTTCACATATGCTGTGTTTCTTTCTTCAATTAATTAGAGGTTCAGGAAAATGTAGACTGCACTAGAAAGAAAGCCTGTGAATGATAAAGTATATATATCAATTATACTTTATAATGGGAAGTATAAAAAATAAAAAAAAAATATCATAGTAATTACTCAAAAGAAGGGAATGATAATCTATTTTTGTACTAATAATATTATACCTTAATTATAAAATAAGAATATATGTTAATAAATAATTAATATTTTGGTACATTAATTTCGGCTAGGAATTGAAAAAATTAGGTTGGAAATAATTAATAAGAATATTGGGCAATATCAATATCATGAAAATGTATTTTTGGAATCCAATTTGATGTCTTAGACAATTTTGTATATTATTATGATTAGATAATTATATTATTATTAAAATAAATATAGAAAAATAAAGAATAAATAATTTAAAAAATAAATATAATGTCAACTATTATTATATAATAAAAATGCATATTACATGTTAATGGTGTAGAAAAGATATCTAACAGTAGAACTTAATTAACCGATCAACTTTTGCAATATATATACTTACAACATTAGATTTTAAATATCCGAACCCATAAGAGAGTGCAGAAATATACAATGTTGTGCCAAAAAAAACCCACTAATTTTCTACCAGTTCGCAATTAATTTAAAATTTTCATGAGAAAGACCACTTAAACATCACAAAATCATTCATCTATCAACTACAGAGTTATTTTTAAAGAAAACCTGCATCCAATCTCGTTTCATGCTTGCAACAATCTGCAACACTCTCTTTGATACGCCACTCTTGTAGTCACCTTTCATTAAAACTGATGGAGGAAGAGAAGTCAAAATTATGCATTTCAACTCCTACAGCCCACAACGATTTGGAAGAAAACACATTCGA
This sequence comes from Ipomoea batatas, assembly GCA_002525835.2. Taxonomy (NCBI): domain Eukaryota; kingdom Viridiplantae; phylum Streptophyta; class Magnoliopsida; order Solanales; family Convolvulaceae; genus Ipomoea; species Ipomoea batatas. The sequence goes on from CM008331.1 coordinate 539,554, forward strand.
TAATTATCTAAGCATTTTGGATGGAGATGCACCAATTCATAGAGACAATTAATCATTATCCTTAGCAATTTAGTTTACACATCAAAAAATGAGAAAAAATGGGACAGACTTAAACGAATAGACGATGAATTATTTTGACCCTCAGTCCCGAACCATTAGTATAACGATGTATGAAGAGGCTAGGATCAACAGGTTTCTGAACAATTGGATGTTCTTCGAGGCTCAAAAGCTTGCAAACACCTAGCCAGTACATAACTATAAAAAGAAAACGCAATAATTAATTCATATCATAAAAAGAAGATTCAGCGTAATATCATAACCTTGTAATATGATTTCTTACTGGGTGGTGGAAGAAGGGAATGGGAGAACTACCAACATGAGGAGATGAGGGAGACAAGTGCAAAATGAAGAATTATAATTTTTTTTGTCACCTATTTATAGGTAGGGAATATGAGAATTATAAATTAATAATATCAAATTCCTTTTTCAATTTACCTCTTAATCAAATATTATTTCAGTCAATTAGGAGTCTTTATAATTTTTCATTAATTAATAATATTTGTTTCCTTTTCAATTTGTCAATAATGATTATTACCAATTATGATTAATAGATATTATTTAATTTTCATATAAAATTTTCATATTAATAAAAATTTGGAAGGAGGATGTTAATTTTATATATAGTATAGAAGTATAGATTTATATATATATATAT
>CM008331.1:579537-591508 GCA_002525835.2 Ipomoea batatas
TATTACAGTCCGAAAGATTGAGCCGGTAAAAATAGTTCCCGAACTCTTTTTCACTTGAAATTTTTATGGTAGAACCCTAACTCATAGTACTTAATGTTCATAAAAAGTTTTGGTCACCTAGGTTCACGAATTAACACAGAAAATTACATTTTTGCCCTTGGCAGTGTGCTGTCCGGATTTTTCTTCTCTCTGGACCAGTTTCGGAAAATAATTTGGAAACCATACTTATACTACTCCAAAAATTATGAAATTTTATATGCAGCTTCTTCACTTATAGAACTACATGTATAAAAAAAAAAATTGGATCAAAATACCTTACCGATTTTTCCCAAAAATTCACGGAAGTTACCGCCAGAATCTACCCTGACTTTCCTTTCTCTATTTCCACAAGTATAAGCTTATATGGACATAAATACAACGTATACATGCATAAAATAGCTATGAACATGCATAACAAATTTATCAAAAATCAAAGCAAAGATTTTTGAGCCAACTTTTAGATCTATAACATAGCACATACTTTTCATGAACAAAATTCTAAACATGCAATTTTTCCTAGCATTTGCCTATTTTCAAGCGATTGAACCGACTTAAGGGAATCCTTACCTCCGGAGAAGATTTCTAAACCGTAAGTTGAGTATGCTCCCTTGGAATTTTCTCCAAAAAATCCTAAAGAAATGCCACCATAACAACAACATTTTTCTTGTATTAAATATCACATTTAAATGTTAGAGATGATTGAACCATTAAAGCTTAAAGTTCAAACCTAGACCTCAACCTTGAGCTCTGATACCAATTTGTAACACACTAACACCCCAATTTTCACATCTTGTAATAAATCAAAGATGTGAAAATTGGGGTGTTACAAATACTAACACAATAACATATATAAAATAAATATATGTTTATATAATCAAATATACATGTGTGTAGCCAAGCACCTTGTGCTCAATTGGCATGTAGTGGTCACCCTCAGATGGGAGGTCATGAGTTCGAGTCTCAGTGGAGGAGATCTCGAAATTGACTCTTTGTGCTTCAACAGGTTGAGAAAAGTATAGATGAACAGATACTACAATGTAATAGGGTCAGTTGTATTCAAAAAAAAAAAATATACATGTGTGTATATTTATATATTTATTATTTTAATATTAAGCATCAATACATTCATACATATAAATAAATAAAAATACACACAATAAAGGCACACAAATATATATATATATATATATATATATATATATATATATATATATATATATATATTAAAAGGACATTATANTTTATTTTTCTCTTCTTTCTTAGTGTAATACGAATGGGAGAGTGAGGGAGAGAGGTGGTGATGTGAATGATTAGCTAGCTCTCTTGAAGATCAAGAAACATAGTACAATGCACCATACTTCATTAAATGCAAAATCAAGATCAAATCTCATTCTAGATTGTAATGCCACATGTCAACACCCTATTAATCCCTTAAGAAGATATTAGTTCACTTGATCAGTTTAAGCTTAAATCAGATGAATGTTCGGAGGATTATAACTTAATTCGGGAAAATTCTAATACTAAAATTATCGTAAAAATATTCCCGTCGCAAATCACCAATTTTGGGAATTTTCCGATAGTCCGCTAAATTTAGGTTCAGAGTCTGTAACAATTTATCCCTTACAGTCCATTTAGAATTTCTCTTGAACTAATTAAAAATTCAGGCCTAATCGTATTAATAATCCCAATTCGGGAAAAATTCGAATTGAATCTTCATCCTTAAAATTCTCCTCGGTTCGTTACCGATACGTAGTTCGCAGCTTATCGATAATTAATCCTTATGAGAAAAATTATTTCAAGCACCGAATAGTTTTCTCTTAAATGTCATAGCTTAAAAAAAAAATTATATCGCTATTCTCGAATCTTAACTTTGTCGTAAAAACTGAGGGGTTACAAGTCGAGGGACCGTTTTCGGTAAAAACTATATAGTTAGGGACTAAATTGAGCAACTTTGGCAGTCGATGAGCAAAGTGGTGAAATTCTAATAGTCAAGTGACCAAATTAGGCTAAAATTTCATATTTAAGGACTAAATTGAGCAACATTAATTGTAGAAAACTAAAGTGGTAAAATCATAATAGTCAAAGTAACAAATTTGGTACTAATTTTTAGGAGTTGACATTCAACGTTAAGAGTTGAATAATGAATGAATATATGAAAATAATATGAAATCAAATAATAATTATTCTACATGCCTGCATATATATCAAAACAAAATAGAACAATATTGAATTTTGAAGTAGATTTAAAAATTCATATTAGTCATTAAGAAATTAATCTCATTTAATGGCCATTGTTACTACTGGCATTGTTACAACCACAAACACAAAATCCTCCATCGCACTTATTTCTGCTGCCTACGGGACATTTACAACTTATGTCACAATCTTTATCCGTCTCGCAACTATTAGGGTAGGTAAAATCACCGCTACCATTTGAAATAGACTGCCCCATAACATTCACTACTGGTGAACCTGTAAAATAATTTCATATTGAGTTAGTAGTAAACCATAATCACAATTTTTTTTTACAATAAAAAAAATTAGAATTATCGTTGTAATACTTTCTTATTCTTAAAGCCTATTGGGAAGAAGAGATAAAACAAACCTAATAGAATGACCATAAGGAAGACAAGCATGAACACCTTTTTGCTTGACACCATCTTTCTCTTTGTATTTGTATGTGGCCTTTGAGTTGTTTCTTTTGAAGTCTGATTCTTAGGTATATATATGCATTGTGTTGAGGCAATTTATGGTAATTCTTATAAAATATTGTAACCGATGTGTAAATCTATACAATTGTGTTGAGGCAATTTATGGTAATTTCTTATAAAATATTGTAATCGATGTGTAAATCTATACAATTGTGTTGAGGCAATTTATGGTAATTTCTTATAAAATATTATAACCGATGTGTAAATCTATACAAAGAAATCAACGTGGATATCAAAAATAGGAAAATGATTATCTTATTTTATTGTTTTATTATACCTGGTACAACATCTTATTTTAGTAAGACTAATTAGTCAAAATATTTAAAATTTTGCCAATCTATTATATTTTTGCAATTCATATCAAATGCAAAATATACTATTTCATAATAATTTTGCATTATCCTTTTTATATTGTGATAGAATATGCTGAAAAAAAGCTTCTTTATTTTTGAGTGAAAAGAATAGCATATTTGATATTTCATTATTCAGATAAAAAAAATGTTAGAACTTTAGGGTTGAAAGTATTAGTCTCATAATAATGGTGATACACTGATACCTAATCCAGTATGCAAAACAAAAAGGTATAATAACTTGATTTTAATTGTTAAATTCATGTAGCAACATGGACTATAAAGCAAAATGACGTCGTATCATTTTAATTATACTTCAATTTCATTTGACAAAATTGTTATGTTTTTTTTTTATTTCATTTTCCACGCACACTAGTTTTATTTTTCCACGCACACTAGTTTCATTATAGCAACACTAAAATAACATTTTAATTCTACTACATACTAATGATTAATTTGACAATATATGTTATTGCACGAGCCTTAATTTTTTTTTTTCAATTTCTATACACACTAGTTTAATTATAGTAACATTGAAGTATTAATTTAATTACACTTCATGTTCATTAGACAATGTATGTTATTATATGAGTCTTATTTTTTTTGTTTCATTTTTTCATACACACTAGTTTTCATTATAGTAACAATAAAGTATCATTTTAATTTTACTATAGTTTATTTGACAATTTACGTTACTAAATGAGCTATGTTTATTTTTTTATTTTTTTATTTTTTGTTGTTGTCAAACACCTTGTGGTTAATCGGCACCCGGTGTACACTCCCATATGGAAGGGAGTGTGTTTGAGTCTCAGTGGATGCTTCAGACATTGTAACAGAGTCAGTACAACTCAAAAAAAAAAGAGCTATGTTTTTTCAGCAATACTATTTAACATTCATAAAAAAAAGAGCTATGTTTTTTCAGCAATACTATTTAACATGAGTAAATTGTCATTTTGGTATAGGGGTCCTGTTAATTGTCATCCACGACTTTCAAAAGTGTTAATTGAATACCTTGACTATTCAATTTTTATCAATTTTGGTCACTCTGGTCAAATTGGCGGTCAAATTTCGCCTAACCGGGTCTGGCTTTGGTTAAATCAGACACAATTAAAAAGATGAATTTGCCCCTCAGATTAAGCATTAATTGGCTAGTTAAGTTTTTCTGGCGAAATTTGACCGCTGATTTGACCGGAGTGACCAAAATTGATAAAAATTGACTAGTCAAGGTATTCAATTAACACTTTTGAAAGTCGTGGACCGCAAATTAACAGGAGCCCTATAGTCAGTGGACCAAAATGACAATTTTACTCCCCATATTGACTATGTTCCACTGTATAACAACTTAACGTTTCATGTAGCAAGTGGACTCAAAATACCTATTCATCTTTAATATATTGAAGGTTCATTTTAGTATATTACTAATTCATTTTGACTTACAATATACTAAATCCGGACCTTTATCAAAATATAATGAACTAACAAAAAATGAACATATAATTTACTAATTGCAGTATACTATAATTAAATTTCGAGAAAATTTTAATTTTTGTCTTATAACTATAATGGTAGTTTTAATTGGAGTCTATGAGTTTAAAAACTGTCTATTTGACTTCACAACTATTTTTCTTAATTTCATTCCCCTTGTCTAATTTGCCGGCTAGAACTCGCCAGAAATTTTTAATGGCTAAAATGATAGTGGCAAATTTGTCTTTTGCTTTCCTCTCTTCTCTTTCTTTTCCATTTCTTGCTCTAAACTTTTACCTCATCTGGCCATCGACTCTAACTCCTTTGATTGCGCTTTCTATCTCTTCTTCTTCTCCCTCAATCTCTTCCATCGATTTCGCCTTGGATTTCGGCACCAGCAATGTGAACAACATGCCTAAAAAGTTGACGCAGCCAAAAACAATGAGAGAGTTTCTAACATCAATTACAGGAGGATAGTATACATCAGTCTTCTTGGGATTAGTGGATTGTGTAGCGTACAAGAACTTGAATGCGCCGACTATGTTACCTGCTTTCCCTAACGTTGCCGATATGCCATGAAATTAAAGGTAGACCATAGCCTAGCTAGGAAAGTCTCTGCTGGGACTTATCAGCAAAGTTCACCAATATCTCCTCTATTGCCGTAGATATTGTGGATTTGGGGACCTTTTTCGAGAGTTGAGATAGTGGTGAAATTCTAATAGTCGATGACAAAAGTAGTGAATATCATAATAGTTGAGGTACCATTTTCGGTAAAAATTACATTGTTAGGGACTAAATTGAGCAACTTTGGCAATGGGAAACGCGCAGATTTACCCATTTGACACGCAGAACATAAATTAGAAGTAGATTTATTTGACTCACTAACCGAACAAGACTGTAGGACTCGACTAAGAACACGCTGATGTGGATGACCCAAACGATCGTGTCATGTGGAAGCCGAAGCACGAGCAGACAGGAAAGCAGAAAGTGGAACACCAGAAACCGGAAGGGTATAGAGTCCACCAGAACTATTGCCCCACAAAAGGATTTCCTTGGTCTGAATATCCTTCACAACAAAAAACGAGGGATGAAACTCAAAAAAGACATTGTTATCCGTGGCAAATCGTTGCACAGATAATAAAGAGGCAGATAAAGCAGGAACATGTAATATGTTGGACAAATGAAGAGGCCTAGAAGAAGCAGATAGAGAGGCATGACCAACATTACTAATAGATAAATGCATACCGTCACCGACACGTAATGTGTCACTACCACCATAAGCTTCTGAACTGGAGAGCGCAGCTATGTCAGGAGTGGCGTGGTGTGTAGCCCCCGTGTCAGGAAACCAAGTGTGAGGAGACGAACCGGCCTGCGAAGACTCCCCATGATACACAAATTGGGCTTGTGGATTAAAACCCTGCGGCAATCGATAACAAGACAAAGCAGAATGTCCAAAGTTCCAACAAATTTGACATTGGAGCTGTTGTTTCCGTCCACGACCACGTCCACCTCCCCTGCGCTGCCGACCGGATCCCCCACACCACGAACAACCGCCACGCCCTCTCTGCTGGATCGAAGCAGAACGGTCGCCACCACCAGAAGCGTGACCACCGCCACCTCGGCCACGCTGTCCGCCACGCTGAACAGTGTATGCCGCCGCCGGCATCGGAGCAGGGATGAACTCATCGGCTGTGATGAACTCCTGAGAGCCAAGCAAATCCGCAAGCTCCATGAGAGTAACCGGTTGGTTACGAACAGCAAGCGAGGTAGTCACCGATCAAAATTCCGACCGAAGTCCCCGAAAAACATACAAGTTTTGTTCTTCGAGAGAAACCGACCGGCCAACTAGCGAGAGATCTTCGACAATCAGCCTTGCACGTCCGAGGTAGTCAGCAGTGGAGGAGTCTCCTTGCCGGAGACTATGAAGCTGGCTGAGCAATTGAGCTGTCGGGACTGCGATGTCGACGCCAATGACTGCTCCACGGCCTCCCAGAGTTCCCGCGAAGTACGAAGACCAACAACAATAGAAAGAACTTCTTCGGATAGAGAGGAAACCAGCATAGAAAGCAAAGCCTGATCACGCCGCACCCAAGACGCATATTCGGGGTTTGGTACCGGCAGTGGCGGAGGAACACCGGCATGGCAGGAGAAGGGAGGGTGGCAGCCGGACAAGGATACGAACCATCAATGAATCCCATAAGCTCATGGCCGCGAAGAAACGGAACTACTTGCGTACGCCAAAATAAATAATTACGATAGGTGAGCTTGAGACTCACAATGTGATGAGCCGCAGAAAGAGAATGTGAGCTTGAGACTCACAATGTGATGAGCCGCAGAAAGAGAAGGAATCACAGACGAGACCGAAGAACCAGTAGCCACATCAGAAACGGTCCGTTCAGATGAATTCACAATCCGTCGTGGTCAACCATGAATGCCCAGGGAGAAAAACCCTAGCTACTGATACCATATGAGAACTATTGTAATTATATTCAATGACTCAATCAATGTCTGTTCAGAATACATTGGTATATATACAAGAGATCGAGTCATAGATAGAACAGGACTAAGAGTCACAGATAGAACGGGACTAAGACTTATAATCTAACACAACTACTTAGAGACCTAATAATGTATTCTGAATTTGCTTATGAGACTTGCAGTGTTTTTATTCTGATCTATACTTTGCATCAGCCTAATATGAACCTATATGCTTATGTAATCAGAATTCGTAACTTTATATATGTTTTGACGGGTTATAGCAGATGTTCTAGAGTTTGATAAATGTATACAATTTAGAGTTCTTTTCTTCCATTTCTTATAAACAACACACACAAAAAACACATGCATAATTGGCGAGGAGGCCTCATGTTGTGAAACTGTGAAAGCAACTTCCAAGAATCACTTAGCACATGTAGATGTACCTTGCTGAACAGGTAAATCATCTTCAACTCTTCAAATATATATAGTAATATATTTGCTTAATCTGCATGCATGTCTGTGTGGGCTTCCCTTGATTTATGAGTTTACTTACTACAATTTTGGACCTAGGGTTGATCTTCTTCTACGTCTTGTTTTTATGAACCATTTATGTTGATTAAGTTTAGAGATTATAGAAGTCATTGTTTGATTACTTTGTTTCCTTGTAGTTTAGCAATACTGTAAATTCTAAGCTTTCTTAGATTTTTTTAATAGTGTGACACTAGTTTATTGGTAAAGTATTCACGGCTGCAATTCATAAAACTGTATTTTCTATTTTTATATTTTAGACATTGTGAGTTTCTCTCTACTGTTCTTGGTTTACCCGTTTCTCATTAATTCTGTTTTGGCAGTGAGTGTTGGCTCCTTGCCTCTCACTGGACCACCATCTCATCTCATGAATTTTTCATACATCAGAACTGGCATCATACCTTTATGTATTCTCAAGGATGGAAAGTCACTGCTGATATCTCTGAGGATGCTACAGAATCTTGTACTGTGAAGTTGTGAGCATAAATATAATATGTGCAGTCCAACTATCAGTTTAGGCTTTTAGTTGAGATGGAGCACATGTTTTAATTTGATATCAGAGTCATGGGTTTGAATCTCTGCGTTATAGAAAGTCTTTATTAACACAGGGTGTCGCATTTAAATTCTTTTACATGTGTAGCTTATGTGCTTTTTTGTACTAGTGAAGCTTGACTTTGATTTATTGTTATTGGCTAAATCTTTTAGGAATTGGATTGGACTACCTTGAGATTATGCATTCTAAACATTGAAATGTTGAATTGAAAAGATTTGGTGTGAGTTGACCAAGAGCTTTTGCCTGTTAATTGCCTTAGTTAATTGTTTTACCATTGTATTTTGCACATAGTTGTTCCTTGATATCATGCAACTCACTTTCGAACTAGCTTCCAAACACTCAATACTCATGTGTTTAACCATCTACTATTCAACACTCTTCCGATTCACTCCTTGATATGATATTCGGTGTGAGAATACATTTTCTCACAAACAATCTATTCCATCACCACTTTTACACAACTTTCAAAGGTCATTAAAGTTTGGAAAGTTTTCTCTTGAAAGGATGTTGTAATGTATATATTAATCAACATGCATTTCTCGTATAAAATACAGCCGTAGATACCTCTGACCGACGAACCTCTGTTTTCTTTTTTCATTTTCTTTTTTATTTTTCCAAAAGCAAGTGCGACTTAAGTTCCTTATGTACGAGTAAAATACGATAAACGCAAGCCGTATGAGAAATACAAGTACGACTTGCTTCTCTCGTATTTTAGGCGAAAAAAAATGAATTTAAAAAATTTGAAAATTAAAACTCTTTGGGGACTGGATTTTTCTAGGTTTGTCTAAGATTTAAAAAGTGTCTATTTTTATCCACCGCCCCAAAATTTTGCCCATTTCAATCATTAACCATTTTTCTAAGATTTTAAAGTGTCCATTTTTGTCCACCTCCCAAATTTTTTGCTCATTTTAATCATTAACCTGGTACTGGTTTAAGCTCTGCATACTTGAGGGCCATATGTAGACATCAACGCAGACCGCTCAGATTGATCAAGGAATGATATTAAAGTATGCTCCAAAACCATACGAGAGAAGTGAAATTCCCGCAGCAAGTCCAACGACACAAATGAAATCATGAAATCAAATATACTTTGTTCTAAATTGAGATGTATCTTTGTGTGAATTTTTGGGACAACAAAGGAAAGCAATATTATCAATCATAATTATTGCAAGTAAATTTGAAAAAGCATATTATAATCTCATTTAATGGCCACTGTTACAGTCACTACTTACAACCACAAACACATAACCCATCACTGCACTTATTTGTGCCGGGTGAGCATTTACAAAGTTTGTCACAATCCGCATCATTGTCGCAATTTCCAGTAGAGTTGACAAAATCACCCTGATCATTCGAAATAGACTTTCCCATAACATTCACCACGGGTGAACCTGCAATATAATTTCATACTGAATTAGTAAACTAGAATCACATTGCTTCTTATTTGTGCTTTTCATTTAGAATTACGGCGTTAATAATTTCTTATTGTTAGAGGGAGGGCGAGATAAAATCAAACCTAGTAGAATGACCATCAAGAAGACAAGCATGAAAACCGTTTTGCTCGAAGCCATCTTTCTCTGTGTGTTTCAATATGAGTTTTGAGTTGTTACGTTGCATTTGAAGACTGATTCTTTGCTATATATAGGCATTGTTTTGAGGTTATTTATGGTAAGGTGGAACGTTTTTTTTTTTTTTTTTTAAAGATATTGTAACCGATGTGTAAATCTATCCAAATTAAAGAAATCAACCTGAATATCCAAAGCAGGAAAATAATTAATCATTATATTTTATTGTTTTACTATACAAAGAAAAATAATTTATGGATATTTTTTTAAAGATATTGTAACCGATGTGTAAATCTATGAAATTTAAGAAATCAGCCTGAATATCCAAAGTAGGAAAATAATTAATCATTATATTTTATTGTTTTACTATACAAGGAGATATTGTAACCAAGGTGTAAATCTATCCAAATTAAAGAAATCAGCCTGAATATCCAAAGCAGAAAAATAATTAATCATTATATTCTATTATTTTATTATACAAAGGAAAAGTCAAGACCTTGGTTTAGTGGCACCAAGTTATACTCTCATATAGGAGGAGGTTGTGGTTTTGAGTCTCAATGGAGGGGTGGAGACAATTCAGAAAATTAAAGAAATCAACAGTTTCGATTTCGATTTCGAACCAGAAATAAATTAATGGTTGAATTTTGACTATTTTAAAAATAGATAATACATTTTTTTAAAAATAAAATAAAATAAAATCGAACCAGCGGTTCAAATTGGGACTGGGATCATGAACCGGTGGTTTGAAATCAGAACTGAACTACGGTCATATTTTTAATATGTGGGAATAAAAATAAATTGCGAAATAGAGCAGGCATCATTTATAAATATTATAATTCTAAATTTAACCCAATGCTAGTAATATTAATATTATATTATAATTAATTAGTATTAATGAATTATAATTTAAAACATTGTGAGTTTCTCTCTATTATATTGTTCTTGGTTTACCCCTTTCTCATTAATTCTGCCTTGGCAGTGAGTGTTGGCTTCTTGCCTCTCATTGGGCCACCATCTCATCTCATGATTTTTCATACATCAGAACAGGCATCATACCTTTATGTATTCTAAAAGGATGGAAAGTCACTGCTGATATCTCTGAGGATGCTACAGAATCTTGTGAAGGAGCTCAAAGAACAACCAGCAAGTGTAAAGGTTCAAGTCAAAGAACATGTAATAGAATTGTGTTTCTGCTTTAATTTATGAACAAGGGATGGCTTTTTAGCATATTGAGAAAGAATATATGGGATTGTTTAGCATGATATCTTGTGGATTGCGTGCACTTACAATTGGTGCAATATCTTTTATTTATTTTTATATAGTTTTACTCCTTTGTTTAGCTTGTATATATGGGATGATTCAAAGAAAAGATTGTATATATATATTAATTGATATTACTGTACGTGTTGATAGTTATAAGTTCAAAATAACTTTTTGTAAATGTCTATATCTTCTTCTTCTTCTTCTTTTTTGTTGTATTGTATTTTGATGTATATTTTGATTTTTTTTTTGTTGTGTGTGTGTGTAACTTTCAGTGATACCCTCTGGGGAGAGGGTGTCGCGGAAAGTCATAATTTTTTTTAAAAAATACTTTTTCTTTACACCCGTGGTAGCGGGCGGGTGTAGTGGAAAGTCATAATTTTTCTTATAAATACTGTCCGCTACACCCAATTTGGAGCGGGTGTAGTAGAAAGTCTTTATTAAAAAAAAAAATTGGTATGCTTTCCGTGACACCCATACAGGGTGTCGCGGAAAACCTATACTTTTATAGTCGCTCGCGGAAAGCCTTTTGCAGGTGCAGCTTATGTGCTTTTTTGTACTAGTAAAGCTTGACTTTGATTCATTGTTATTGTAATTTAAGAAATGATGTGTGGTTAAATCTTCTAGGAATTGGATTGGATTACCTTGAGATTAAGCATTATAAACATTGAAATGTTAAATTGAAAAGATTTGGTGTGAATTGACCTAGAGCTTTTGCTTGTTAATTGTCTTAGTTAATTGTTTTACCATTGCATTTTGCACATAGTTGTTCCTTGATATGTTGCAACTCACTCTCGAACTAGCACACTCTTGCATGTGTTTAACCACCTACGTACTATTCAACACTATTCCGGTTCACTCCTGTGAGAATACCTTCTCTCACACACACTCTATTCCATCACCACTTTTACACAACTTTCAAAGGTCATTAAAGTTTGGAAAGTTTTCTCCTGAAAGGATGTTGTAATGTATATATTAATCAACATGTTCGTAGAAAATACCGCCGGAGATGCCTCTGGCCGA
>CM008331.1:599804-614696 GCA_002525835.2 Ipomoea batatas
AGCTTTGAGAAAACTTCAAATACTTGATTGTGGTTATACTAATATAGCTGAATTGCCAGCCGGCTTTGAAACGCTAGCAAACTTAAAGATATTGCTCCTAGATGGCATCTATCAGTTGAGAGAAATTCCAACTGGAAAAATTTGCAAGTTACATAAGCTGGAGTTTCTGGATATGAAAGATAGTTGTATCCAATGGGGAAGTAGGGATACAATTGAGGCAAATGCACCATTTGAGGATTTACTTTACCTAAATCAATTAAATGTCTTATACATAGGCTTAAAAGATATTCCCTGTCTCACAACCCAGCATACTTCTTGGTTCATGAGAATTAAAAAGTTTAGATTTCATGTTGATCGTATTGCATGGTGGGGAAGTATACTTGAAAATGGAGAAGTGTTTTTGAGAGGCCTTCATTTCTCAGGTGATGAAATGGTTGGGTTGTTGTTACTGAATGCTCTTTGCTTTAGTATTGAGAAATGTGAGGAAGTGGATCTCATGCTTGATAGCTTGGTTAGAAATAGTGCCAGCCTTGGTCCCTTTGTTAACTTAAAGAAACTAAGTATCGAATCTTGTTGCATATTTGGGAAACCATTATCCTTGGGGAGATGCGATGAACAAATGGATTTGTTACCTAATTTAGAGTTCCTTCTTTTCGAAAAGGTGAGCGGATTGGAAAGTCTTTCAAGTATCAACAATTATCTTGGACTAGGTTTCACTAAGCTAAAAGAAATAGAAGTTTATTGCTGTGAGGATTTGAAAAATCTACTAGTAATTGATGGAACTCTCCAAAAGCTTGATAAAGTGAAAAAAATCAGAATAAATGGATGTATGAAATTGACACAAGTGTTCAAGAACACGGTTATGGACAACATTGTTCCGAACCTTCGGATCCTGGACTTGACTGATCTTCCAGAACTAAAGGGAATATGCAATGCAAATGCATCATGGAAAAGTCTTCACGTGAGCGTGAGAGAGTGCAATATGTTGAAGAAACTGCCTCTTGGTATGCAAAGTGCAGAAAGTATTCAGTCTATATGGGGTGACCAACATTGGTGGGATGCACTAGAATGGGATTCTGAAAATTTCAAAGAGCGTCTACAACCACGCTTTAAAACATATGCCCGACCTCAACATGGCTAAGGTATGTTGACCATGGTTCACTTTACTTTAGGGATCATAAGTCATTATTATAATACTATTGTTTCATTAAAAGATATCATTGATCATTTTCTTTATTATAATACTATAAGTTTATTGAGATGACATTAATTTGCATATATTAATGTTTATCGGTATAATGATGTATTTGCATTAGTATGGTAAAAATAAACCTATAGTATTTTGAAAATGAACCACTAGTATATTAAAATCGAATTGAACCTAATATAGTGATGACTTAATGTAATACAGAGAAGTATGTTAATTTAAATTATTAAAATAAAAATATCAATATGGTTCCATTTTAAAAATTTTTATAAATTAGAGATTTTTAAAGATATATTTTTAAATATTAATTTTGTTTGAATAAAAAGAAAAAAAAAACTTCAATTGAAAAAATAAAGAATTTAATTTAGTTTACCTTGCATGGTGGACCATTAATTAACTAGAGTCCTAGGTGGTGGTGGTGGATATGTTCATTTTTAGAAAAAAATGAATCAAACAAAAAAATATACAATTTCTTTACTTTCAGCCAAAAAGAAAAACATAGATTTTTTATTTTCAATTCAACGGCAGCAAAGTAAAATATTTTTCAAAAAATAAGTCATATTTTAAAAAAAAAATTCAAAAAATATATTTTAAGTTTCCAAACAAACCATTAATTAACTAGAGTCTTAGATTCATATGTCATACTGCATTATTTTGTAATGAAAATATATCTATATTTATTAAATGAGGTCAACAAGTCAAAGTTTATTAAAATTTGATATTGGATAAAATTACTAAATTGCCCTTCCTTACTTTTAAAGGTTAAGGAATCAATTGGTCTTGGATAAACATCTCATTTGAAAGAAGAAAAGGAGAGTTGATTAGAGAGATAGGGGAAGGAAAAGCCTTGAAGCTTTGATCTTCATCCTCTTCAAGCTTAGGTCTAAGCTATTAGAGTATTCTAGGTGAGTTTAACCTACCTCCATATTACACTCTTTTTGAGTTGTGTTTATCATTGGAGCCCTAAAATTGCTGTTTGAAAATATTAGGGGTCATTTAGTAACTTGAAAAAATGAAGAATTTTCCAAAAAAATGGAGAATTAGGGAAGTGGAAGAATGGAAAATGGAAAACTTGTTTACTAAAACAAATTCTCCATCTCCATTCTTCCATTTCTATAGGATTTTGGAGATAGCCAAAATTGAATTCTCTATTCTTCCAAATGGATAATGCACGGGTGAACAGTGTTATTCCCTCCCTGAGGCGTGAATTCCTTTTCCTATTATTATTGTTGTTATATGGAATTATTGTATTTAATGAAGTTTTTAGGTATTGTTGTTTGGATATTTTAGGTAAGTGGTTAACTTTAATGAAGTTTTTAGGTATTGTTGTTTGGATATTTTAGGTAAGTGGTTAACTTTTATCTCCTTATTTTGCAAAACCCATAACCTATTTTGGAATCTCTACTACTTTGAATACCCATTTTAAGGTTAGTTTGAGTTAAAAATATTTTGGGTTTTTGATATAGTATGACTCAAGCTATTTATGATTGTTAAAGTGTGATTTCACTATTATCCGATTTATGGGTTATTATTATTAATTATTAAGGATATGTTCGAAGAATTGCTATGATATATTTTTGGAGTATTAAACTTGATTAAAGATATCCTTGGGCATGCCTAAGTATGGATTTTATGAATAAGTGAACATGACTATTTTTTATTATAATTGTATTTGTGATTTGTACTAAGGTGTTTTGATCTAAAAGAGGATCAAATAATTTATTTGGCAATTATTAGTTTATGATGTCATATTTATTTTGCCAAGTTATGAGTTATACAGATTTCATATTAGTACTTTTGGATATGTATTTTGTTATGTGATTTTAAGGAAATGATTTTTGCTACAATGGGCTATTTGATTATAAAAATTATTTTGAATGTTTGACCAAACTCATGAGGCAACTTACATTTTGTTATTTGTTTTGTTCGGCTTGGAACGTTCCTAAGAGCTCATTCCGAACCGTCGAGCTTGACTCATTCCGAATCATTGAGTCTTTACTTTTGAACTATTTGTTGGAACGTTCCATCCGGCTCATTCTGAATCGTCGAGCTTGACCCATTTTGAATCGTCAAGTCTTTTTGGACCATTATGCTGATAATGGCCTGTGCCACAAGGTATAATGGTGGTTGTAGATTGCCAATGAGCCATAGGTTAATGAATGATTTGAGCTTTTGAAAGTATTGTATTATGAAATAATGTTGATGCCCATATAGCAAAAGTTTCTATTTTGGAAACTTGTGTATAGTATGATAGAATTATATTATGACTTCAATATAGTTTGAAGATCGTGTGATTTGCATCTATTTATTACTCTAAAGTTTATTGTATTTTATTAAGGTTATTTGATCCGGGGTTGAGAAGAGTATCACTTACTGTGCATTAGCTCATTAATTATATTTCCTCATGTTTCAAAGTAGTTAAAAGTACAATTGTGAATACCACGAACACAAGTGGTGAGGTCTTGAAGGTGACTTTTGAAATTAGGAGACTTAGTCCAGTGTTGGAGCTTATCATAAATTTTTGGTTGTGTTGGATAATACCTTTGACCCTTTGTGTTTTTGGTAACTTATTTGTGCTTGATTTTTTTTTTTTTTTGTGCTTGTGATGTATTTTGGACATACTACTCTTGATTAAGTAAATATTTAATAGTGGTGAATTGATGAGTTTTTGGGAAGAACTAGTTCTTTATATTTTCCCATTCTAGGTTGTGGAATTATTATGTATTCAAGTGTTGTTATAAAGGTTCCGAGAGGTAAGTATTGTTAGGTTTCATATTGTTACTGGTTTTCATGTAATTGTACGACTAAGTCATGTCCTCGAACGTGATTACTATATTCTTTGATTTTTACAGGAAAACGAAGTTTGTAGACCTTTTACTCTGTTCATAGTTGTGTTTTTACCACAAGGATGGAGCCTGGAGGGTGCAGAGGATTGCAATTGCTCAGGCTAATCTAGTCATAGTAGTTGACAAGATTGAGAATGTGTTTACAGAGAGAAAGGACGTTTGCTTAATGCAAAAGCCTTCTATATGGATATTAAAAATTTATTGTAGAATATTGTAGAAGAAATGCGTTTTTCTTTTGTTTGGTGGTATTGTTTACATGTTTAATAATAATATAAGATAATTAACATTTTAGCTCTTTTATGAATTTGATTTATTCTTCTATAAAATTGTAAACCAATTTAAGTGAAGTTGGATTTTTTTTTTTTGTATAAAGTTTAAATAAAAATTCCTGCATGCATAATATTTTGGCCCACTTGTAAAAATTTCTGGATCTGCCCATATTTGGATTTTACTATTTTAGTATTTCTGGCCAAACAAACATATATGTATATTAGAACTCATTGTAATTACTAAGAATTTGATTCTAATTTCATGCTATTATTCAGACCAAAAGCTCTTGATTTTTCTTATTCACAAATTTTATGCTAAATAAGATATAAAATAAAATAAGATCAAATATATTTTCAGGTAGACTTTTTGCTTTCTCCTTGGTGTTGTTGGCCACTTGGCCAAGTGAATTGTTAAGAGCATCCTTATCAATAATTTTTTTGAGGTTTTTGGAACAGTAATAGATGGTGTGGAGATTAGAGAAAGATGAGAGAGAAGAGGAAAGGTTCTTCTGCAAAATTCAATTTTTGGAACAGTAAAGCTTTTGACAAATAGAGAGAGAATGAGAAAAGCGCAGCTCTTTTCTTTTCTTTAATCGCAAATAGAGAGAAGGACAAATTATCTTCTGTTGGTTGTCCTTTATTTGCGGCTTTTCATTTCTTTTTATTTTTATTTTTTTACTTTTTCTATTCTTTTTTTATCTTTCTCCTCTCATATTCTCTTTTCTAATCTCACTTACAAAAAGTTCACAATAACTTTGAAATATCCCCATGCATAAGGTCATCCACAATAACCATTTTGGACACAAAATTTAAGAAAGAAAACCGATTCATTGCATTTTAAACAAATGAGAATGGATAATATAAGATAGGATCTTTCTCCTGCAAATGGGAGATTTTGCTTGAGGCGCGGAATTCGCGCACGCGCCCAGGCGGGCGCATAATATTAATATATATATATTTTTGTCAGATTTTGTTTTTTATTTTTTTTTTCCTTTTTTTTTTTTTCTTCCACCTTATTTTATCTTTCCTAATCACACTTAGAAAATCTCCTCAAAATCTATACAAAAATTTTAACTATTGAAGAAGGCCTCAGGATGCTCTAAGACAAATTGGTCCCACCTGTGCTTTCAATGAAATGAATGGGAGGAGTGAACTATTGGTGAAAACACAAACTCGAAAGGACAGCTAAGGAAGTCTTGGGTTCATGTGTTGGTAAAGCTCTAACCGAGCCTTTTCAAGTACTCTTTGGATCCATCTATGCTAGAATCAAGAATGTTTTGAAGATCCATTCAAATTACAAGGATCTTGAGAAACACATGGAGTCTCTGATCTATCTGATCTCAAGCAACTCCTAGATGATGATGAGCTACAGCAACATCACTTGCCCAAGAACTCAAGTGCGAGATTGGTTAAAGAGGGTTGAAAAGTTGCAGAATGAATTCGATTCTGTGCGGTCAACTATAACAACAAATGCCAATACCTCTGGTTGCGTGTGTTCATCACTGGAATACCGGTTGAGCAACAGAATAGTGGAAGGGGTTGTGGAAGTAAAACAACTGATTGGAGATGGAAGAGCCTTTGAGGACAAAATAGTGGGGGTACGGTTAATCTTGTGGTTAATGCGGTTGAGTATATTCCGGCACCATTTGTCGAAGGTCAACCAACAGCAAAAAGAAATCTGGACAAGATGAAGGGTTTGCTGAAGAGAAATGAAAAGGCTAAGACAATTGGGGTATGGGGCATGTTAAGAGACTGCTATTCACTACATGAGTTGCCTCCATTTGAAGCTTTGAAAAAACTTCAAATACTTGATTGTGGTTATACGAATATAGCTAAATTATTAGCCGGCTTTGAAATACTAACAAACTTAAAGATATTGCTCTTAGATTGTACTACTCAGTTGAGAGAAATTCCGATGAGAAAATTTTCAATTTACATAAGTTGGAGTTTCTAAATACGCGAGATAGTGGTATCTGATGGGGAAGTAGGGATACAATTGAGGCAAATGCACCATTTGAGGATTTGTTATGCCTAAACCAATTAACTGTCTTGTACTCTTGTACATAGACTTAAAAAGCATTCCTTGTTTCACAACCCCCAACATACTTGTTGGTTCAGAGAATTAAAAAGTTTAGATTTCATGTTACTCCCTCCGTCCCTAATTGTTTGTCTCATTTACTTTTTGCACGGTTTTTAATACAACATAACAAATGATACTAACTTTCCAATTTTGCCCTTCAAAAGTAGGTGTTCTTTGTACAAAGTACAATTGTACTTCCTCATTAATGATCTAAAAAGTTGAAAAGTCAAAAGGGTAATTTGGAAAATGTAGAATAATAGTTATGTTCAATTTTAGAAAAAAGACACTATTTTGGGACAAACTAAAAAGGAAAGTAAGACACATAAAATGGGACGGAGGGAGTAATAATCATGCGTATTGGAGCAGTGAAATTGGAAATGAAGTGTTGTTGAGAGGCCTACATTTCTCAGGTGATGAAATGGTTGGGTTGTCGTCGTTGCTAAATTCTCTTTGCTTTAGTATTGACACATCACACATGTAAGGAAGTACAGTCGATCTCATGCTTGATAGCTTGGTTAGCTTTGGTCCCTTTGTTAACTTGAAGAAACTAAGTATTCAATCTTGTGAAATATTTGGGAAACCATTATTCATTGGGAGATGTGTTGAACAAACGGAATTGTTACCTAATTTAGAGGCCGCCTTATTTTTAAGAGCATGAGCGGATTGGAAAGTCTTTCAAGTTTCAGCAATTTTCTTGGACTAGGTTTCACTAAGCTAAAAGAAATAGAAGTTAGTTTCTGTTGGGGTTTGAAAAATGTACTAGTAATGGATGGGACTCTCCAAAACTTGATAAAGTGGAAAAAATCCATATTGAAGGATGTATGAAATTGACAGAGGTGTTCAAGAACACGCTTATGGACAACATTGTTCCGAACCTTCGGACCCTTAAATTGCTTACTCTTCCCGCACTAAAGAGAATATGCAATGCAAATGCATCATGGAAAAGTCTACAACAACTTGAAGTGCGTAGGTGCAATATGTTGGGGAAACTGCCTCTTGGTGTGCAAAGTGCAGAGAAAGTATTCAGTCTATATTGGGTGAGCAACATTGGTGTGGGATGCACTACAACCACACTTTAAAACGAGCGATTAAGGATATCCCAACATGGCTAAGGTATGTTGACCATGGTCCACTTTACTTCGGGGATCATAAGTCATTTTTATAATACTATTATTACATTAAAAGATATCATTATTGATCATTTTCTTTATTATAATATTATAAGTTCATTGAGATGACATTAATTTGCATATATTATTCTTTATTTTTTTAATATAAATAAAATCAATGTCACAATATATATTATTTAAAATATCTCATTAAGATCTTTTGAATGATACTCATATTAATATCTTTTGAGTCTTAGTTATTCATTGATAGACTTACAATATTGATATAATGAAGGTTTACTTGATGAGCAACAAAACTATGAGCAACATTGGTGGGATGCACTAGAATGGGATTCTAAAAACTTCAAAGAGCATCTACAACCACATTTTAAAATGAGCGATTAAGGATGCGAAGGCTTCAGGCCACCTCAACTTGGCTATGGTATGTTGACTATGGTCCACTTTACTTGGGGATCATAAGTCAGTATTATAATATACTATTGTTTCATTAAAAGATATCATTGATCATTTTCTTTATTATAATACTATAAGTTCATTATATTGAGATGACATTAATTTGCATATGTTATTCTTTATTTTTTTTATATAAATAAAATCAATATTACAATACATATTATTTAATTAAAATATCTCATTAAGCTCGAACCTACCACCTCCCGTATAAAGGGAAGAGTTTGATGTCACTGGACCACAAGGTCCTTGGCTTTGAGTCTTAGTTATTCATTGATGGACTTAAAATATTGATATAATGAACCTTCTGCATTATGAAAATATAATGAACCTCCCGTACCTATTCTGTTAATTAATCTATTTTGATTTAATATTATGATGTAGTTGCATTATTATTTTTATAAATATTAACATTCATTATTGTAAAAATGAACAACTAATTAACATAAGCTGGAATTTCTGAATATGCATGATAGTGGTATCCCCATTAACATTCATTATTGTAAAAATGAACAACTAATTTTGTGAAAATGAACCTAAAAATTAAGGGTGCGTTTGGTTCGCACATGGGAATCGGAATCAGAATGGGTATCAAATACTTGGTAAGGGTAATGGGTTTTGGTGAAAGTATTTAGGGTGTTTGGTAGTTGAGTAGAATGAGAATGATTATTAATAGTTGGAGAAGAAATGAGGAAGGGAAATGAAACCCTTATTTAATAAGGGTATGGGTTTTCTCATTAATGGGGTATTCCAAACCCATAGTTGCATTCTCAAAACCTATCAGTCAAACACTAACAATCACTTTCATACCCATTCTTTATGCCTAAACCCACCAACCAAACACACCCTAACATAAGCTGGAGTTTCTGCATATGCAAGATAGTGGTATCCAATGGGAACTAGGCCGGGATACAAAAATGCACCATTTGAGGATTTGCTATATATACCTAGCTAAACCAATTAATTGTCTTATACATATACTTAAAAAGCATTCCTTGTTTCACCACTCCCATCATACTTCTTGGTTCAAGAGAATTAAAAACTTCAGATTTCATTTTGATCGTGATGCATATTGGAGTAGTCAAATTAGAAATGGAGTGTTGTTGAGAGGCCTTCATTTCTCATATGAAATTGTTGGGTTGCTGTTATAGTGTTATTAAATGCTCTTTGCTGTTATTGTGGAATGTGATGAAGTTGATCTCATGCTTGATAGTTTGGTTATAAATAGTGTCAGCCATGGTCCCTTTGTTAACTTGAAGAAACTAAGTATCCAATCTTGTTGCATATTTGGAAAATCATTATCCTTGGTATCTAATCGTCACATTTAAGGTCCGTTTAGAAATATGAGAAATGACTTTCAAAATTCATTTTTTGAGTTTTTCAGTATTCGAATATTTAAAGAAAATAAAGTTAAAGAAAAAATATTTATTCTGGTCAATAGAAAAATGTCTTTCAAGATTTTTAGTTTGGAAAAAAAATTTAAATTTTTTTTTATTTTCTCATCTCTCTCATCTTTTTTCAAGCATGTTTCTGGATTGAAGGTATTATAACCACGTTATAAAGATCAATTTCTGCTTCTACTTCACCTTCAGTTCGAACTTCAAGGTTGAGTCTCCTGAAACTTTCACATAATTCCTCAGGAAGAACCCATGTTGCGTTCATAGAATGTTCCAATTTCTTCCTCAGTGCGTGTGCAACTACGTTCGCTTTCCCTTCATGGTATTGAATAACTAGGATAGTCTTTAATCAGCTCTAACCATCTTCTCTGTCTCATGTTCAATTCCTTATGCGTGAAGATATACTTCAAACTTTTATGATCGGTGAATATCTTACATTGCACACCGTATAGATAATGGCGCCAAATCTTCAAATCAAAGACTACTGCGCCCAATTCTAAGTCGTGAGTAGGATAGTTCACCTCATGAGTCCTTAATTGTCTTGATGCGTAAGCAACGACCTTTCTATTCTGCATTAGCACACAACCCAACCCTTTCTTCGAGGCATCACTGTAGATTTCAAACCTTTCTGTTCCGGACGGTAGAGTCAACACCAGTGCAGTTGTTAGCCTTTTCTTCAGCTCCTGAAAAGCTTCTTCATAGCTCGCATCCCACACAAACTTGGTTGTTTTACTCATTAGGTTTGTCATCGGTCTTGCAATCTTGGAGAAATCCTTTACAAATCTCCTATAGTAATCGGCCAATCCCAAAAAGCTTTGAACTTGGGTTACTGATGTCGGTGCTCGCCAATCCATTACTGCTTGGATCTTTGAAGGATCAACAACCACTCCTTCCTTGGTGATTACATGCCCTAAAAATGCAATCTTATCCTGCCAAAACTCACACTTGGATAATTTCGCATAAAACTTATTTTCCCTTAAGATTTGCAAAACCACTCTCAAATGTTCTTCATGATCTTCAGGTGTCATTGAGTAGATTAAAATGTCGTCAATGAAGACAACCACAAACTGATCCAAATACGGTCGGAAAACACGGTTCATGAGATCCATGAACACCGCTGGTGCATTAGTCAACCCAAACGGCATCACCGTGAACTCGTAATGTCCGTATCTTGTCCTAAAAGCAGTCTTTGGTATATCCTTCTCAGCTACCTTCAACTGATGATATCCAGACCTTAAGTCGATCTTCAAGAAGGTTCCAGCTCCTTTTAGTTGATCAAACAAATCATCAATTCTAGGCAAAGGGTACCTGTTCTTCACCGTCACTTGGTTAAGTTCTCGGTAGTCAATGCAAAGCCTTAAACTACCATCTTTCTTCTTAACGAATAACACTGGCGCGCCCCACGGAGAAACACTCGGTCGGATGTAACCCTTATCCAGCAACTCTTGCAGCTGCTCTTTCAATTCTTGCATCTCCTTTGGTGCCATCCTGTAAGGCGTCTTTGAGATTGGTGCAGTTCGAGACACTAAGTCGATAGCAAATTCTATCTCCTTTTCTGGTGGCATGCCGGGTATCTCTTTTGGAAAGACGTCAGGAAAATCTCTCACTACCGCTATTTGATCAAGCGTTTCTTCCATCAAGTCAAGATCTCGAACCATGCACAAGTAGGCCTCGTGATTATTCATCACGTACTTCTTAACCTTCAGCATAGACACCAACTTGATTCCTGGTTTAGTAATGATTCCTCGATAGGTCACCCTATCACCTTCAGCACTCCTTAAGATAACTCGCTGCTTTTCACAGATGATTTTGGCCTTGTAAGCATTCAGCCAATCCATCCCCAATACTACATCGAGGTCTTTCAACTCGAACTCAATCAAGTTAGCCGAAAAGTTCACTCCATTGATATCTATTGGCACGTCCTTATGTACGTACTTACAAGCCACTACACTACCGGTAGGGGTTTTAATAGCTATTTTTACTTCTGAGGTCGGCACCACTCCTATTCTCTTTATAAAGGCAGTTGATACAGAGGAGTTCGTAGCTCCAGAATCAAATAAAACTAAGGCAGGTACAAAGTGTACAAAGAAGGTACCTGTGACCACGTCACTGGCCTCTGCCTGGACCTTGTTCATGACGTAAATACGTCCCAGTCCACCATTTCCTCCATTTCCATTGGGAGTCTTGTTGTTCCCGCCATTCTTGTTACCTTCTGGTTGTTGCCTTGATTTCCTCATTCAACATTCTTCCCATTGTTTCCTCCGTTCTTGTTCTGGTTCTGACCAGAAGCGTTTCCGTCCTTCCGGGCATAGCACTCGAATGCATGGTGCCCTATCTTGTTGCAGTTAAAGCACTTGACCCCATTCCCCTGGCAATCCACGTCGGGGTGATCATTGCCACATCTCTTGTAGTGGTAGTGTCTGTCCACCTTCTGGTTCCTCTGACCTTGATCCTGATTCTTTTGACCGTGGTAACCATTGTGGTTCCTAGGTCCTCCTTTCCCTTGGAAGTTTCGGTTCTGCCCAGGATGAGAATACTTAGGCTTTTTCTCACCCTACTGCTGATTTTCCTCATTTCTTCTCTTGACCTTCTCAGAGACCTTCCTCTGAAGCTGCTGCACCAGACAATGACTGGCAGCTTTGTCATATGACTCATCCAACATCTGGCTTTGTCATATGCCTCATCTAATGGATGAAATAAATTCCATGAAGACCAATGGGGTTTGGGAACATGTTGAATTTCCTAATGGAGCCAAGGCTATTGGCTGCAAATGGGTCTTTAAGACCAAAAGAGATTCATTAGGCAATATTGAGAGACACAAGGCCCGACTTGTTGCGAAGGGATTTACTCAAAAGGAAGGAATCGATTATAAGGAGACTTTCTCTCCTGTATCAAAGAAAGATTCACTTCGAGTCATTTTGGCTTTGGTTGCACATTATAATCTTGAGTTGCAACAAATGGATGTGAAAACTGCATTTCTTAATGGTGATCTAGAAGAGAAGGTTTTTATGAAACAACCTGAAGGTTTCTCTTCTAAGGGTGGTGAGAACTTAGTTTGTAAGCTTACGAAATCCATATATGGACTAAAACAAGCTTCCCGACAATGGTATATCAAGTTCGATGGGGTAATTTCTTCATTTGGTTTTGTTGAAAATATAATCCTCCTAATCATTGTATATACTAGAAGGTAAGTGGAAGTAAAATATGCTTTCTTGTTTTATATGTGGATGACATTTTGCTTGCTACCAATGTTAAGGGGATGCTTCGTGATGTGAAACAATTCCTCTCTAAAAACTTTGATATGAAGGATATGGGTGCCTCTTGTGTTATTGGCATAAAAATCCATAGGGATAGGTCTCAAGGTATACTAGGTCTATCTCAAGAAACCTACATTAACAAAGTGTTAGAGAGATTTCAGATGTAGAATTGTTCACCAAACGTTGCCCCCATAGCAAAAGGGGACAAGTTTAGTCTGGATCAATGTCCAAAGAATGATCTTGAAAAGGAATCCATGAAGAACATACCTTATGCTGCAGTAGTTGGGTGTCTTGGATACATTCAAATCTGTACAAGGTCAGACATAGCTTTTGCTGTCGGGATGCTAGGACGATACTTGTATAATCCAGGTTTGGACCACTGGAGAGCTGTGAAGCGAGTTTTGAGGTACCTAAAAGGAACTAAGAGTTACGTGCTTGGGCTTAAGCAGACGAACATGCTAGATGTTGTCGGTTATTCTGATGCGGACTTTGCTGGCTGTATTGATTCTCGAAAGTCAACTTCAGGGTGCGTCTTTATCATGGCTGGTGGGGCTATCTCATGGAGAAGTGTTAAACAATCTTTAATAACTACTTCTACCATAGAAGTCGAGTTCGTTTCCCTTTACGAGGCTACATCACAAGGTGTGTGGCTCAAGAATTTCATCTCAAGGCTTAGAGTCATGGACTCCATATCTAAGCCATTGAAGGTCTATTGTGACAACTCAGCTGCAGTCTTTCTGGCTAAGAATGACAAAAGTGGGAGTCGAAGTAAGCACCTCGACATCAAATTCTTAGCTATTAGGGAGCGTGTGTCAAAAATAAAGTTGTAATCGTTGAACACATTAGTACTGAGTTGATGTTAGCAGATCCCTTGACTAAAGGCATGCCTCCATTTAAATTCAAGGATCTTGTTAAAGAAATGGGACTTTCACCCACTTTGTAATTTGTATATACATTCAGTATTCAATTTTAATGAAATTCTTTTGCCTTCAGACATTTATCTCATTTAAGTTTGTACACCTTTATTTTATTGAGATAATGTACTTCGGTTGGACTTGAAATAAACATAGGGTTTGTTTCATTAAGTTTCCCAAAATTAAGTGCCCAAAGTTAGTTTGCATTTAATCATAATGAATGCTCGCTACTCGTTTTAAGGAGGACATATCACTATGGTTGGTGTTTTAATTTCTGGTTTTAGGGTTATGAAGTTTTGCACAAAGTGGGAGAATGTAACACTTACCACTATTACATTATTATAATATAGGTAGTAATTATAATAATTAAGGTAATATATTATTTGGTGCATTACTTCCATACAAACTTCTGTTAATTAAGGTAAATACTTAATGCTGATTGGAAGTGTAATTAGGGAAGGGATACATTACCATATTGATGACATATGGTTAGTATAAATAGAGCCCTTTTGGTCCTCTCACGGCTTGATCATTCATTCTCTACACCATCAAGAGAGGGGTTGAGAAAGTGAGAGAAACTACACTGTTACTCTGCAGCTGTCCCGTGACTACACAACCTTCATCAACTGGAAGCTATGGCTGGAGGTTAGTATTTAAGTACGATCCTAATTATTACATATTAAGTTCCTATGTGATAAATTAATTCTAACATATATTGTGTATTTAATAATATGAGTTTTGGAGTGATTTTTATGATTATTCACTATCAATTTACGGATTAATTATTGATTAATGTTGTGATTTATTTGTACGTATTACAGGGTGTTTGGTTGGATGAAATTACTATTTTATTCTCACCTAATTCTCACATAATTTCGAAGGCAAATTTCTTCATTTGGTTACTGGAATTGTAATACCGCATAATTTTAATTCTCTCATTTTCGTGGAATTAGAATCCTAGGCCCCTCTTTTTATTTCAATTCCATGGGTTTTAGGTAGGAAAAACAATAACCTTGAGACAAAATTACCACTTTTTTAACATGAAATTGATGTCTGAGTTCTCCCTCTCGATCATATAGCGTGTTTTTTTTTCTACTCTCAACACAAAACGTTAATCAGTAGGTAAATCTCAATAAAGTATGTTTTTTCAAAACTCTCTTGTCTATTTTATTGCTTCCATGATGCAATTTTAGGGTTTATTTACTACGTGTTACTTAAATTTTCAAAAGCAAAATTTGAATTTTGTCATATAATAATAATAATAATAATAATAATAATAATAATAATAATAATAATAATAATAATAATAATAATAATAATAATAAAAGAAAAGAAAGTAATA
>CM008331.1:630841-648312 GCA_002525835.2 Ipomoea batatas
CTTAGTTTTTTGAAAAAAGAAATTATACCAAGCAGCTATCAGCTAACAGCTAATTTATCAAACATCTTTGTACAATAAGCTAATGTTATCAATTAATTATACATTTTAATCCAATCAGTTAACAACCAACATAACATTATTATTATTATTATTATTATTATTATTACTTGTAGACTTTTGCTTAGCTTTCTGGGGAGTGTACTAAAAAAATAAAAAAGTTTTCCTGGTGGTATTGGCCAAGTGAATTATATTAAGGCAGTTTTTCAAAAAAAAATTATATTAAGGCAAATTGGTCCCACCCGTGCTTTCAATAATCAACTGAATGGGAAGAAGAATAATCAACTGAATGGGAGGAGTGAATTATTGGTGTAAACGCGGAGCCGAAAAGAAGAGAAGAGCTAAGAAATGGTAATTGCCATCCACCAACTTTGTCTTCTCTTTCCCATCAATATTCTTGCTTAATCATTATTCTGTAATTTCAGTTCAAAAATAAAAAAATAAAAAAATTCCCATCAATATTTTTGCTTAATCATTCTTCTGTAATTGCAGTTCCAAAAAAAAAAAAAAAAAAAAACACTCTCAAATTTTCCAGTAAATCTTGAATTTCTTTTGTATTGGGTACTTTGCCATGGAAATGGTGGGGGCAATTGTTGGTTCAGCTCTAACCGAGCCTTTTAGATTTCTGTTCGGATCCATCTGTGTTAGGATTAAGAATGTTTTCAAAATCATGGAAGCTCTATTGGAACTCAAGCAACTCCTAGATGATGATGATGATTGATGAGCTGCAGCAACACTTACCATATTTTGGACGAAAAAAATAAAAAACTTGTGAACAATATTTCAATGTTAGAGGGAATATAATATAAATGCCGCAAATCTTTTGTATTTTGTGTCAATTTTACATTTAGTCATAAATTATTGTTTTTATCATATAACACTTCAAACCGTTATATTTTGAATACTTTTGATACTTACAAGAACTAAATGTAATTTTGCCTCATCACTTATAAACTTCAAGAAGAAAATGGTTAAATTGCCGCTTATTCCATACCAATGTTTGATTTCGAGCTGTTTGGTCAATAATTCCATCCCAAGTGGGATATTTGTTTTGAATATAGTACAAGTAGGATAGGCCATAGGGTCACATAAAATATTGAGTTATTTTAATTTTTTACAATAATTCCATCCCAAGTGGGATATTTGTTTTGAATATAGTACAAATGGCCATAGTGTCACATAAAATATTGAGTTATTTAAATTTTTTACAATTTTTATTAAAACAGATAAGATTAAACCGTTTGTGGACGCAACGATATTCCCATCAATATTCTTGCTTAATCATTCTTCTGTAATTTCAGTTCCAAAAAATTCCCCATCAATATTCTTGCTTAATCATTCTCCTGTAATTTCAGTTCCAAAAAAAAAAAAAAAAAAGAAGAAGAAGAACACTCTGAATTTTTCAAGTAAATCTTGAGTTTGTTTACCTTTTGTTCTTTGGCATGGAAGTGTTGGGTGCATGTGTTGGTTCAGCTCTAACCGAGCCTTTTCGGTTACTGTTTGGATCCATCTATGCCAGAATCAAGAATGTTTTCAAGATCCATTCAAATTACAAGGAGCTTGAGAAAAACATGGAGTCTCTGTCGGATCTAAAGAAACTCCTAGATGATGATGAGCTACAGCAACATCACTTGCCAAGAACTCAAGTGCAAGATTGGTTAAAGAGGGTTGAAAAGTGGCAGAATGAATTCAATTCTGTGCAGTCAACTATAACAACAAATGGCAATACCTCTTCTTGCGTGTGTTCATCACTGGAATGCCGATTGAGCAACAGAATAGTTAAAGGGCTTGTGGAAGTAAAACAACTGATTGGAGATGGCAGAGCCTTTGAGAACAACATAGTGGGGGTTAATCCTGTGCCTAATGCAGTTGAGTATATTCCGGCACCATTTGTCGAAGCTCAACCAACAGCAAAAAGAAATCTGGACAAGATTATGGATTTGCTGAAGAGAAATGAAAAGGCTAAGAAGATTGGGGTATGGGGCATGGGAGGAGCGGGGAAAACTACTTTTGTCAAGAATGTGAACAATGAGCTCAGTAAGGACTCAAAAAAACAGGGTTTCAATATTGTAATATGGGTCGTTGTGTCTCAAAATGTAACGGTAGAAAACATCCAATCAAAAATTGCTGAGCGATTGCATTTGGCAATGAATAAAGAAGAGAGTAAAGAGAGCGCAGCCAGTCATTTGTACAACAAACTTAAGGGAAAACGATTTCTCTTAATTCTTGATGATATATGGGAAGGAGTTGATCTAAATGATGTAGGTATTCCTCCACTTGAAGACCATGATAGCAAGGTCATACTAACCACTCGAAATTTTCATGTATGCCAAGAAATGTGTACTGATATTGAGTTCGAAATAGGTCGTTTGAGTGATGAAGAAGCTTGGAAGTTATTTTCTGAGAAAGTGGGGGAAGAAGTGGTGAATGATGACCAAATTATGGGGTTGGCAAAGGACATTGTTAAGGAATGCGATGGTTTGCCCCTAGCACTAATCAGTATAGGGGCATCACTGAGGAAAAAGACAGAGGTCGCATTGTGGAAAAGTGCATTATATGCCTTGCAGAAATCAGAGCCTACTTATATTCATGGTGTTGAAGAAAAGGTCTATAGACCCCTCAAGTGGAGCTACGATTCTTTAAGAGGTGAGCAGTTGAAATCTTGCTTTTTGTTTTGCTGCTTGTATCCCGAGGACTTTGAAATTGATATTGATAGACTGGTTCATTATTGGCTAGCTGAAGGTTTACTTGATGAGCAACAAAACTATGAGCAATTAGAAATTGATGTTAAACGCATTGTTGACTGCTTAATAAGCTCTTGTTTGTTAGAAAAGGGTGCAGTAGACATTGATAAAGTGAAGATGCATGATGTAGTTCGTGATGTTGGGGTATGGATAGCAAAATCTTCAAAGGATTGGTGCAAATCAATTATCAGTTTTGGAATTAGCGAGGTGCAGATATCACAGCAACTGCTGAGTTGCTCTGACAAGGTAAAGAGAGTATCTTTTATGTATAGCAAAATAACATTTTTGCCAGACAGCAGTATACAATGTCCAGAAACAACAGCTTTGTTTCTGCAAGGTAACTGGGGCCTTCGTGAAGTTCCTACCTCATTTTTACAAGGATTCGAAATGTTAACAACTTTGGACCTAAGTGAAACCAAGATCATGATGTTACCTGACTCTCTTCTTCAACTTGGTGAACTTCGAGCTCTCATTTTAAGAAACTGCCCGTTACTACAAGAGCTGCCTCCCCTTGAAGCTCTGAGAAAACTTCAAATACTTGATTGTAGTGCTACTTCTATAGCTAAATTACCTGTTGGCTTTGAAACACTAGCAAACTTAAAGATATTACTCCTACGTGACACTCTTAAGTTGAGAGAAATTCCTACTGGAATATTTTGCAAGTTACATAAGTTGGAGTTTCTGGTTATGGAATATGGTGCTATGAAATGGGGAACTATGAATACAACTGAGGAGGCAATTGCACCATTTGAGGATTTGCTATGTCTAAATCAATTAATTGGTTTGTGCATAATCTTAAAAGATATTCCCTGTCTCACAACCCAACATACTTCTTGGTTCAAGAGAATTAAAAAGTTCGCCTTTCATGTTAATTATTATCGAAAGTGGCATCGACCAATTGAAAATGAAGTGGTTTTGAGATACCTTCATTTCTCAGGTGATGAAATGGTTGGGTTGTTGTTACTAAATGCTCGGTGCGTTACTATTAAGAATTCTGAGAAAGTTGATCTCATGCTTGATAGCTTGGTTAGAAATAGTGCCAACCTTGATCCCTTTGTTAACTTGAAGAGTCTACATATCAAATATTGTTGCCTATTTGGGAAACCATCATCCTTGGGGAGATGTGTTGAACAAACGGACTTGTTACCTAACTTAGAGGTCCTTGTTTTCATGAAGGTGAGCGGATTGGAAAGCCTTTCAAGTATCAGTAATTTTCTTGGACTACGTTTCACTAAGCTAAATCACATATTTGTTTGTGCCTGTGATGATTTGGAAAATCTACTAGTAATGGATGGAACTCTCCAAAAGCTTGAGAAAGTGGAAAAAATCACTATAGCGAGATGTAAGAAATTGACACAAGTGTTCAACAACACACTTATGGACAACATTGTTCCAAACCTTCGGACCCTGAAATTGCATACTCTTCCCGCACTAAAGAGAATATGCAATGCAAATGTATCATGGAAAAGTCTAGAACAACTTGAAGTGAGTAGGTGCAATGGGTTGGGGAAATTGCCTCTTGGTATGCAAAGTG
The DNA here is from genome assembly GCA_002525835.2 of Ipomoea batatas. Classification (NCBI taxonomy): domain Eukaryota; kingdom Viridiplantae; phylum Streptophyta; class Magnoliopsida; order Solanales; family Convolvulaceae; genus Ipomoea; species Ipomoea batatas. Next base: position 635,177 of record CM008331.1, read on the forward strand.
CAGAAAGTATTGAGTCTATATTGGGTGAGCAACATTGGTGGGATGCACTAGAATGGGATTCTGAAAATTTCGAAGAGCATCTACAACCACACTTTAAAACACGCGGTTAAGGATGCAAAGGCTTCAGGCCACCTCAACATGGCTAAGGTATGTTGACCATGCTCCACTTTACTTCGGGTATCGTAGGTCATTATTATAATACTACTGTTTTATTAAAAGATATGATTGATCATGTTCTTTATTATAATACTATAAGTTCATTGAGATGACATTAACTTGCATATATTATTCTTTATTTTCTTTTTATATAAATAAAATCAATGTTACAAAATATATTATTTAAAATATCCCATTAAGATCTTTTGAATGATACTCATATTAATATATTTTGAGTCTAAGTTATTCATTGAAGGATTTGCAATATTGATATAGTGAACCTTCTGCGTTATGAAAATGAACCTCCAATACGCATTCTTCTAATTAATCTATTTGAGATTTAGTATTATGATGTAGTTGCATTATTATTATAAATATTAACATTCAGTATTATAAAAATTAACAACCAATATTGTGAAAATGAACACACAAAGTTTCATTAATGAATCTAGTTGACATCTGAGTTGTGAAAACCTACAATTGTGAAAATGAACATGTGGTATTTTGAAAATGAACTTGTAGCATTGTGAATATGAACTAGTTGTGTTTGTTTAATTAACTTATTCAATGTTCATCAGTATAATGATGTATTTGCATTAGTATTGTAAAAATAAACATATAGTATCTTGAAAATAAACTAGTAATATATTGAAAGCGAATCTAATACAGTGACTTAATATTATAGTATGCTAATTTAAAATATTAAAATAGACATATTTTGCAAGTTACATAATCTGGAGTTTATGAATATGCAAGATAGTGGTATCCAATGGGGAACTAGGGATACTCAAACGCGCCATTTGAGGATTTGCTATGCCTAAACCATTTTTTTTTTTTTTTGAAGGGATGCCTCAACCAATTAATCGTCTTATATATATACTTAAAAAAACATTCCTTGTTTTACAACCCCCAGCATACTTCTCGGTTTAAGAGAATTAAAAACTTCAGATTTCATGTTGATCATGATGCATATTGGAAATGAAGTGTTATTGAGAGGCCTTAGCTTCATTTCTCAGATGAAATGGTTGGGTTGCTGTTATAGTGTTATTAAATGCTCTTTGCTTTAGTATTGTGGAATGTGAGGAAGTTGATCTCATGCTTGATAGCTTGGTTAGAAATAGTGTCAGCCTTGGTCCCTTTGTTAACTTGAAGAAACTAAGTATCCAATCTTGTTGCAGGAAACTATTATCCTTGGTATCTAATTGTCACATCTAGTATTTGGATATTTAAAGAAAATAAAGTTAAAAGAAAAATATTTATTCTGTTCAACGAAAAAATGTCTTTCTAGATTTTTAGTGGGAAAACATTTTTCTAATTTTTTTTTTTTCTCGTCTCTCTCATCTCTCTTCAAGTTAGTTTATGGATTATTATTATTATTATTATTATTATTATTATTTCATAACAAATACTCCTTAATATGTTCAAAATGGATCAAACAAAACAAATACAATTTCTTAACTTTCAGCCACACAGAAAAACATAGTTTTTTTACTTTTAGTTAAATACCAAAAAATTAAAATATTTTTCAAAAAATAGTCAGTTTTTAAAAATTATTTTTCAATAAATGTTATTTAAAGTTTTCGAATCCAACCTTGGTTAGCTAGTCATAGAGTCATATGTGCTAGAGTCATAGAGTCATATGTCATACTGCATTATTTTGTAGTTAACTATATTCTTTTATTTTTACAGGAAAACAAAGTTTGCAGACCTTTTACTATGTTTTTACTACAAGAATGGAGGGTGCAGAGGATTACAATTGCTAAGGCTAATCTAGTCATATATAGTAGTTGACAAGATTGAGAATGTTTTTGATTATTTTACTGTTAGAATTTTCAATTGTTCCATATTCTTAATTTTCACTGTTTTTGTATTTTTATTCATATATTTATGTTTTATGTGTGCATTAGTGGATTTTAATGGTTGGATGTATGTATATAGCTATAGGTGTATTGATATGTGCCTTTGCTCTTATATTTTTTGTTTATATTGTGTATTTAATAATATGAGTTTTGGAGTGATTTTTATGATTATTCACTATCAATTTACGGATTAATTATTGATTAATATTGTGATTTATTTGTACATATTACGGGGTGTTTGGTTGGAGAGAATTATAATTTCATTTCTATCTAATTCTCACGTAATTTCGAAGACAAGCAAATTTCTTTGTTTGGTTGGAGAAATTGCAATTTTGCATGATTTTAATTCTCTCATTTCATGGAATTAGAATCCCAAGCCCTCTTTGTATTTCAATTCCATGATTTTTAGGTAGGAAAAATAATAACCTTGAGACAAAACTACCCCGACTTCTTTTTTTTTGTTTGTTTGTTTGTTTGTTTTTTTTAAACATAAAATTGATGTCTGACTTCTCTTTCTGGATCATATAGCGTGTTTTTTCTTCTACTCTCAACACAGAACGTTAATCAGTAGGTCAATCTCAATAAAGTATTGTTTACATGTTTAATAATATAAGATAATTAAAATATTAGTTCTTTTATGAATTTGATTTATTATTCTAAACCAATTTAAGTGAAGTTGGATTTTTTTATTTGGTATAAAGTTTAAATAAAAATTACTACATACATAATACTACCTCCGTCCCAAAATGGTAAATGGTTGTCTGGTTCGTTTAACGATGCTTGACTGAAGTAATTTTTAATCCAATTTTTCATAATATTAGGTTTAGCATTAATATATAAAATTTATATATTTAGAAACTACATTAAAAGTATTATTAAACACAAAAAATTAAATTTAAAAATAATAAAAAATTATTAAAGAAAATAAAAAAAGAAGAAAGAGTTGGTTTGACCAATGAATAGTAAATAGGACAGGTAAAATGGGACAGAAGGAGTACTTTTTATACTAAATTACATGAATTTTTCAGTTTAGTTAAGAAATGAATTTGGCATGAACCATGTTCCACACAGTTGCGTGGACCATTAACTTTAAATATACATTCTTAATATACTAAAAGTCTAAATGTATATTATTTGAGTACTGAAAGTAACATTATTTGAGTACTAAATGTACATTATTTTGTATACTAACAAATATTGTACATTCAATACGCAAATGATGTACATTTAGTATATTAATTAAAATGCACCTTTTATTCATGGTCCACCCAGCTGTGTGGAGCATGCATGGTTCACAGAAAAATTTTACGTAGAAAGAGTTATCTAACATTTGGGCCATTTATCTTTTTTGTGATATTATTGAAAAGAGTTAATTATTGTCTTGCCTGTTCATTCTCAAATGAACATTGATAACAAATACTCATTTTAAATATAATCAGATCAAATATACAGACTCATTAATTTTCTTTGTACCTAGATTCTGGCCAATTAATTGAGCCAACACGCCTCTTCAATCTCCAATACATTATTAAAAACCTACAATTAATACTATGTAATGTAAGTACAGAATGTAAAATCACTATAAATACATTACAAATTGGAAAGCCAAAGAGCCAATTGGAAAGCACTTATACCTCTCTACGAATTTGTATTGAAGTGAAATCTTCTTGCCTCTTAGAAATGACATCTCCACGCATGGAGAGCAATCAGAGTTCGGTTGGTAAGAACATATGAAATCCCTGAAATGCGTAGAGGATCAATAAGCAAAAGCAAAGAGAGCAATCCTTAAAAGTCAGATTAGCACTCTACATATCTACATACAAGGAGAGCAATCCGAGATGAAGATGTAAAGTTAATATCACATTTTCTGACTTTAGAGAAGTGTTTATGACTTTTAAAGTTGATATCACATTTTTTGGATATGTTAGAATAATTGCATTTTATTCGAATTTATTATTTTTTGAAAACACTCAAATTTATTATTAATTGTTCGTGAAGTGCAAAAATCTCCTAGGCGCTAGGCGCCCCTAGACCAAGGCGAATTGTTCCCTAGGGGTCCGCCTAGCGCCTAACTCAGCCGACTGGGTTGAATTTGGCCGAGTTAACTCGTCTAACTCAACAGAGTTAGCCGAGTTAACTCGAGCGAGTCGGTCTTGTTAATTTTTTTATTATATTTATATATAAGTAAGAGAAATAAGATATACATACATACATACATACATATGATAGGGTTTAAATCCTTTAGTGTATTTTGTATGTATATGAGGATGAGTATGAAAATCACATGAAGAAAAGAAAGCAGATAGCCGAAAATCAGCCCCCCCCCAAGCTTTTCTCATTCATTGTTCTTATTTGATAGGGTAATACGCACCGGTATCCGTACGTCCTACGATAAACGACCCTCAGACTGGTCTGCCCGACCTCGCATGTCGTTCCCGACCCAAACATCAAAGCCCGACCGCAGGCCATACCCCGGACTAGCGCGCCCTCCGATGGTCTTTCCGCCTGCTTGACACGTGTACGGCTGTGCGGTTCCGATGCAGGTCGACAGTGCATGCGCCCCACGTGTGCTCCATGCCGGAGGACCGGAGACCGCCACTCGATCCTCCCCTATAAATACCCGCATTTATGGAGGAGAGAGGACTTTTGGCTAACCACCAACGATACGGAACCTAACTCCCGGTCTCCGATTACTTACTCCTTCCTAGAGCTACGTGTTAGACATTATAATACGATCACACACCTTTTTATACGTCCACCTCCATCATTCTCTACATCATTATTGAATATTGTAGAGAGAGTTAAGAGCAATCACGTGAGTGTTTTCTAGAGAGAGAGCCAAGAGAGGAAAAAGTCCTTTAATTGAAGGACTAAGTTCCTTTATATAGGCCCAAAAGTTGACCTGCTGACTTTGACCTTAACCCGAACCGTTTGACCTCGACCCAACTATAAAACGAGAGCGTGACCGTATAGGGAGGTAATTAAGACCGGAGTATATTCTCTATCAATATATATATATATATAATGATATACACCCACACAAATGCATTACTTTTTTGTTTTTATAGGTTGGCGCTTAGTTATCGCTTAGGCGATGCCTAGACCGCTTAGGCGCTAGTCTACTGCCCGACTAGCGAGCCCCTAGCACCTACTGACCAAACTAAAGAATTTCGTTTAACTTTCCAATCCCAATGATTTCTGTTAATTTTTCTTTAAGCAAAACATTTTGATTCAATTATTGGTTAAATTATTTGTAAAATTTTGGTTAATTCGTTTAACCATTTTGAAATAAATTAATTGTTAACCAAAAATTTGTAAATAATTTAACCAATAATTCTTTAAGAAGAAAGTCAGGTGGTCCGCCAGCCTGAAGTGGTGCGGGCTCTTTAAGACGAAAGTCGTGTGGTTCGCCAGCCTTCGAGTGGTGTGAAACCAAATCAAGGTCGAAAAACTGACATAGTTGAAGTAAAGGAGAAAAAAATGAAGTAAGGGAGGAAAAGGTCGGGAAACTGCATAGTTGCAGAAAAGGAGAAGAAATGAAGTGAAGGAGAAAAAATGAAGTAAGGGAGGAAAAGGTCGGGCAATCGACTTAGTTGGAGAAAAGGAGAAAAAATGAAGTGAAGGAGAAAAAAATGAAGTAATGGAGGAAAAGGTCGGAAAACCGACATAGTTGAAGTAAAGGAGAAAAAAATAAAGTAAGGGAAGAAAAGGTCGGAAAATCGACATAGTTTCAGAAAAGGAGAAAGAATGAAGTGAAGGAGAAAAAATGAAGTAAGGGAGGAAAAGGTCGGAAAATCGACATAGTTGAAGTAAAGGAGAAAAATGAGGTAAGGAAGAGAGGGTTGGGAAACCAACGTAGTGAAAATAAAGGAACGATAAAGGTTGTTAAAAGTCTGAGCCAAAACTTAGTCGATCTCGGGAGCAATGAGGTCATACGAAGTCCAAGTTAAAAGGGCCTGAGCAAAATTTAGCTCGGTCTGTCAGTTGTAACACTTAGTAAGGAAAGGGATTGTTCATTCAGCATTCAAAAAGCCCTATTTATATTACAAGGCAACTAGATAAGCGGGAGATCGGTTACAGCCTTCAGGCCTCGGACTGAGGGACTCCGTCCGCATCCACCTCCGATGGTCTAGTAGGCAGATTGCGCTCAGTGCTTCTAAAGCGCGACAGTTCAGTTGAAGGGCAGTAGATGGGTCTTCCTCCTCAGTGGCAGCCGCGTCGCCTTGGCCATCCTCAGCTAGGGTCAGAATTGAAGCTCGACCCATCCTAGCCACAGAATTCAAATTGGCTGGCGAGTTCAGATACACATCATCCATCGGAATCTCACCGCCAACTGTATCCACCGAGGCATTCAGTGTTGCATCCTCGGCCGCCTGGTTATTATCGGGGGTAACTAGGTTTAGAAGGCCCCATCTAGTCGAGGAAAAGGTCGTATCCCGGGCCTTGAGAAGCTCGAAGATTTCCTTATGAGCATCCTGGTATTCCATGTCGTAGTCCGCCTCACCAAGGTTAAGCAGATAGCGCTTCCCGACCTCGCCCTCCAACCACTTGTCCACGATTGTTCGGGCATGCATTTCAGCATGGGCCATGGCCTTTTCATGAAAATCCTCCGACGCTTTGAACTCCTTCAGCACATTTTCCATAGCCGACTTTAGTGTTTCTGACACTATCGTGAAACCCTCCAGCGCCTCAGCCAGCTTGGCACTCAACTTGGCCCCATCAGCCTTGAGACTCTTCACCTCCTTAGAATGAGCTGCCTTCGCGGACTTCAGAAGCTCGAAATCTTTGGCCAGAGCCTTGATGGCGTTGTAAAGCCCGACTTGGAAAAGCTGCGCCTGAGAAAAATAGTAAAGTGTAAATAAACTCAGAAGTTGATAAAAGAGAAGTTTGAGAAAGATTACCTGAAAGTTGTGGTAGGCAGCCGACTGGAGAAGATAGGTCGGACTCACGCCCTCCAAAGATTGAAGGTCGGCAGCAATGATCATTTGCTCCAAGCGGCAGAAGATGAAGGTCTTTTCAGCGGTAACAGGGTCCTCGGGGATGGCTTCCGAAGGGCGCCTCGCCTCTTGGCAGAGGTCGGGACGAAGGAGTCGAGGTTTTGCTTGGAGCCTGACGTACGTAAGTGTGGCTAGTGAACGGCGGCTAGGGCGACTATAGTGGGGTTGGCTCCAATGACCACACAAGCCAAGGGGAGACGTGCAGCAAGGGACGGATTAGGAGAAGCTACCTCAGTGGCCTTACCTTTCCCCTTCTCTGCAGCGGTGGCTTTGCCCTTGAGGTGGGCTCGAAGGGCGGCGTGACGAGCTTCCATACGAGCGATCGAGGCCTCAGAATCTGAAGAAGAAATCTCAACAACGCCTTCTAGTTCTTCATCGGCGTCGAAGAGTAATCCCTACCCTCAGGACTAGCAGGTTCGTCGCAGTCGTCGTCGGCTGGGAAAGATAAGATAAACTATTCGTAAGTCCGTAAGAAACCAGGATGTGGAAAGATAAACATGGGAAAAAGGTAAAGAAGCAACCTGCGCCAGCTGCGCCTTTAGGAAGCAAATTAGCCCGGCTTAAGGCCTTTAGGTTGGACCATGTGTCGACCGGGACGAGCTGGCCCTTCATCGCCACTACAACGATATCTAAAGGCGAGTCCGCCACCAAGTCAGGCTTCCTATACAAGCGATCAAAGCTCGGATGCCAGCAAGAGGAAAAGGAAAGGCATCTTGGGGGTCGGAGGGTTTGACGAAAAAGAAGTCATTTTTCTACTTCTTAAGGGAATCCTTTAAACCCTCGATAACTCGGCAACCCCGCCATTGGGATATTCGCACGAACGTAGAGGGGGGCTAGCCGACCTTGGATTTAATTAATTTCTCTTCAAAATAATTTTTTTTTTCAATCTACATGAATGAACTTATATGGCCATATATTTTGGACGAAAAAACAAAAGACTTGTGGACAATATTTCAATGATAGAGGCAATATAAATGACGGAGATACTTTTGTGGCAATTTTACATTTAGTCACATATTATTAGTTTTGTCATGTAACACCTCAAACTATCATATTTTGAACACGAGTTAATTACCGAAATGGTCAATTGACTATTGCGAAATTAACAATTTGGTCCTTGACTATTTTTTTGACCAATTAAGTCTTAACTTTAAAAATCCTAACCAATTTGATCCTCTGTTTGTTTTGCCGTTAGACATCCGTTAACTCGGGATCAATTGATAATTATGCTATAGTCAATGGACCATTTCAGCAATTAACTTTTTGGAGAAAATGGTGCATGTGATGGCTGAAATGGTCATTTGGCTATAGCAAAATTACCAATTTGGTCCCGAGTTAACGGATGTCTAACGGCAAAACAAACGGAGAACCAAATTGGTTAAAATTTTTAAAATTGATGGACTTAATTGTTCAAAAAAATATAATCAATGATCAAATCGATAATTTCGCTATAATCAAAGCACAATTTCGATAATTAACTCTTTGAACATTTTTTGTTTTTCTATAATTCTTTTCACGAAATTTTATTTTAGGCAAAAGTAAATTGCCACGTAATCATGGCCGACAACAATACCAATGTTTGATTTCGAGCTTTGCAGTTGTTCAATAATTCCATCCAAGTGGAATATTTATTTGGAAAATGATATATGTAGTCCAAAGACAGTAAAACTCAAGTCGTGTGTCTTGATTTTATTAGAGGAAGATAAAAAAAATAATAAAAATTGTGGGCCACATTATTTTGAATGAATCAAAAGGTGACATGTAAGAATGGAATAAAAGAAAGAATAAGATGTGGGAATAGGTGTAGTATTACTCTATTTGTTTTAAATATACTTAAAAAGTAGGTTAGGCCATAGTGTCACAAGCTAAGACAAAACCAATAACTATTTTAATAAAAATTGTAGACTTGTGCTTAGCTTTCTCCTTTTGGTGTGGCCAAGTGAAATATTAAGGCAAATTGGTCATTTGGTCCCACCGTGCTTTGAATAATCAACTGAATGGGAGGAGAGAATTATTGGTGTAAACGCGGAGCCGAATGGACAGAGCTAAGAAATGCATACTGTAATTCCCATCCACCAACTTTGTCTTTCCTATCAATATTCTTGCTCAATCATTCTTCTGTAATTTCAGTTCAAAAAAAAAAAAAATCTCAAATTTTCAAGTAAATCTTGAGTTTCCTTATCTTTGGTTCTTTGCCATGGAAGTGTTGGGTGCATGTGTTGGTTCAGCTCTAACCGAGCCTTTTCGAGTACTCTTTGGGTCCATCTATGCTAGAATCAAGAATGTTTTGAAGATCCATTCAAATTACAAGGATCTTGAGAAAAACATGGAGTCTCTATCGGATCTAAAGAAACTCCTAGATGATGATGAGCTACAGCAACATCACTTGCCAAGAACTCAAGTGCGAGATTGGTTAAAGAGGGTTGAAAATTTGCAAAATGAATTCGATTCTGTGCGGTCAACTATAACAGCAAATGGCAATACCTCTGGTTGCGTGTGTTCATCACTGGAATGCCGATTGAGCAACAGAATAGTGAAAGGGCTTGTGGAAGTAAAACAACTGATTGGAGATGGCAGAGCCTTTGAGAACAAGATAGTGGGGGTTAATCCTGTGCCTAATGCAGTTGAGTATATTCCGGCACCATTTGTCGAAGCTCAACCAACAGCAAAAAGAAATCTGGACAAGATTATGGATTTGCTGAAGAGAAATGAAAAGGCTAAGAAGATTGGGGTATGGGGCATGGGAGGAGCGGGAAAAACTACTTTAGTCCAGAATGTGAACAATGAGCTCAGTAAGGACCCAACAAATCAGGGATTCGACATTGTAATATGGGTTGTTGTGTCTCAAAATGCAACTGTAGAAAGCATTCAATCAAAAATTGCTGGGCGATTGGATTTGGCAATGAATAAAGAAGAGAGTAAAGAGAGAGCAGCCAGTCATATGTACAACAAACTTAAGGGAAAACGATTTCTCTTAATTCTTGATGATATATGGGAAGGAGTTGATCTGAATACTGTAGGTATTCCTCCACTTGACGATATCGGTAGCAAGGTCATACTAACTACTCGAAATTTTCATGTATGCCAAGAAATGTGTACTGATATTGAGTTTGAAATAGGTCGTTTGAGTGATGACGAAGCTTGGAAGTTATTTTCTGAAAAGGTGGGGGAAGAAGTGGTCAATAATGACCAAATTATGCCGTTGGCAAAGGCCATTGTTGAGGAATGCGATGGATTGCCCCTTGCACTAATCACAGTAGGGGCATCATTGAGGAAAAAGACAGAGGTTGCACTGTGGAAATGTGCATTAGATGCCTTGCAGAAATCAGAGCCTACTCCTATTCATGGTGTTGAAGAAAAGGTCTATAGACCCCTCAAGTAGAGCTATGATTCTTTAAAAGGTGAGCAGTTGAAATCTTGCTTTTTGTTTTGCTGCTTGTATCCAGAGGACTTTGAAATTCGTACTGATAGACTAGTCCATTATTGGCTAGCTGAAGGTTTACTTGATGAGCAACAAAACTATGAGCAATTACAAAATGATGTCAAACGCATTATTGACTGCTTAATAAGCACTTGTTTGTTAGAAAAGGGCGTAGACATTGCTAGAGTGAAGATGCATGATGTAGTTCGTGATGTTGGGGTATGGATAGCAAAATCCTCAAAGGATTGGTGCAAATCTATTATCAGTTCTGGATTTAGCGAGGTGCAGATATCACAGCAACTGCTGAGTTGCTCTGACAAGGTAAAGAGAGTATCTTTTATGTATAGCAAAATAACATTTTTGCCAGACAGCAGTATACAATGTCCAGAAACAACAGCTTTGTTTCTGCAAGGTAACAGGGGCCTTCATGAAGTTCCTGCCTCATTTTTACAAGGATTCCAAATGTTAACAACTTTGGACCTAAGTGAAAGCAATATCATGGTGTTACCTGACTCTCTTCTTCAACTTGGTGAACTCCGAGCTCTCATTTTAAGATACTGCCAGTTACTACATGAGTTGCCTCCCCTTGAAGCTCTGAGAAAACTTCAAATACTTGATTGTAGTGCTACTTCTATAGCTAAATTGCCAGTCGGCTTTAAAACACTAGCAAACTTAAAGATATTACTTCTAGATGGCACCTCTCACTTGAGAGAAATTCCTACTGGAATATTTTGCAAGTTACATAAGCTGGAGGTTCTGCTTATGGAACATGCTATGCAATGGGGAAGTATGAATACAATTGAGGCAACTGCACCATTTGAGGATTTGCTATGTCTAAATCAATTAATTGACTTATGCATATTCTTAAGAGATATTCCCTGTCTTACAACCCAGCATACTTCTTGGTTCAAGAGAATTAAAAATTTCACCTTTCATGTTAACTTTTCCCGAAAGAGGATTGGACCAATTGAAAATGAAGTGGTTTTGAGTGGCCTTCATTTCTCAGGTGATGAAATGGTTGGGTTGTTGTTACTAAATGCTCGTAGCGTTACTATTAAGGAATCTGAGAAAGTTGATCTCATGCTTGATAGCTTGGTTAGAAATAGTGCCAACGTTGGTCCCTTTGTTAACTTGAAGAGACTATATCAAATATTGTTGCATATTTGGGAAACCATCATCCTTGGGGAGATGTGTTGAACAAACGGACTTGTTACCTAACTTAGAGGTCCTTATTTTCAAGGAGGTGAGCGGATTGGAAAGCCTTTCAAGTATTAGTAATTTTCTTGGACTACGTTTCACTAAGCTAAATCACATATTTGTTTCTGACTGTGATGATTTGGAAAATCTACTAGTAATGGATGGAACTCTCCAAAAGCTTGAAAAAGTGAAACAAATCACTATAGAGAGATGTAAGAAATTGACACAAGTGTTCAAGAACACACTTATGGACAACATTGTTCCAAACCTTCGGACCCTGAAATTGCATACTCTTCCCGCACTAAAGAGAATATGCAATGCAAATGTATCATGGAAAAGTCTAGAACAACTTGAAGTGAGAGAGTGCAATATGTTGGGGAAACTGCCTCTTGGTATGCAAAGTGCAGAAAGTATTGAGTCTATATTGGGTGAGCAACATTGGTGGGATGCACTAGAATGGGATTCTGAAAATTTCAAAGAGCATCTACAACCACACTTTAAAACACGTGGTTAAGGATGCAAAGGCTTCAGGCCACCTCAACATGGCTAAGGTATGTTTACCATGCTCCACTTTACTTCGGGTATCATAAGTCATTATTATAATACTATTGTTTTATTAAAAGATATGATTGATCATGTTCTTTATTATAATACTATAAGTTCATTGAGATGACATTAACTTGCATATATTATTCTTTATTCTTTTATATATAAAATCAATGTTACAAAATATATATATATTATTTAAAATATCCCATTAATTAAGATCTTTTGAATGATACTCATATTAATATATCTTGAGTCTGATGGATTTGCAATATTGATATAGTGAACCTTCTGCGTTATGAAAATGAACCTCCAATACGTATTCTTCTAATTAATCTATTTGAGATTTAGTATTATGATGTAGTTGCATTATTATTATAAATATTAACATTCAGTATTATAAAAATGAACAACCAATATTGTGAAAATGAACACACAAAGTTTCATTAATGAATCTAGTTGACATCTGAGTTGTGAAAACCTACAATTGTGAAAATGAACATGTGGTATTTTGAAAATGAACTTGTAGCATTGTGAATATGAACTAGTTGTGTTTGTTTAATTAACTTATTCAATGTTCATCAGTATAATGATGTATTTGCATTAATATTGTAAAAATAAACCTATAGTATCTTGAAAATAAACTAGTAGTATATTGAAACTTGAAAGCGAATCTAATATAGTGACTTAATATTATAGTATGCTAATTTAAAATATTAAAATAGACATATTTTGCAAGTTACATAAGCTGGAGTTTCTGAATATGCAAGATAGTGGTATCCAATGGGGAACTAGGGAAACTCAAACGCGCCATTTGAGGATTTGCTATGCCTAAACCAATTAATTGTCTTATATATATACTTAAAAAACATTCCTTGTGTCACAACCCCAGCATACTTCTCGGTTTAAAAACTTCAGATTTCATGTTGATCATGATGCATTTGGAAATGAAGTGTTGTT
>CM008331.1:663138-678067 GCA_002525835.2 Ipomoea batatas
CTTCAAGTTTTACGTCCTCTACTTTCTCTTCTATGCACATTATACATTATTTATAGGGGATATATATTTGTAACTTTATTTGATTGAAAATCATTGATGACTGATTTTATGAAAATATAAAAGGATAATTAATAAAATCAATAGTAACTTTATTTGATTGAAAATCATTGATGGCTGATTTTATGAAAATATAAAAATAAAAAGATAATTAATAAAATCAATAGTTTTACTAAAATACCCCTAAGTTTTGGGGGGAAAACTTCTTCAGGCACTTCTATTATTATATATATATAGGTGCCGCCAAAATCCACATACATTTAGTGACAACAAATATTGACAACGTATGTTACGGCACTATTATTCTAATAATAGTGAAAATTTATTCGTAACAAATACTTACTTGTCACAATTACCATATTATCCGTGACAAAAAAAAGTTATTACAATTATCCCACACGATAGTGTCGAATTATTTTTTTGGTCACAAAAAAGGGTATTATTTGTGACTAAGAGTCATAAAAAATTAGTCACTAATGGCATGTTTGGTTCATGGAATAGCATTCCTTGGAATACATCTATTACATTGTTTGGTTCATTCATTTTGTCAAGAGAATAGCATTCCTAGGAATGAGCTATTACCTTTGCAAAGGAAATAGCCATTCCTAAAGGTGCTTTGGTATTAGGTATTCTCATGCCCTTAGGAATAGCTTTTATATTGAAAATACCAAAAATGCCTTTTACAATTTATTTAATATTTATATTTAATATATATATATATATATATACATACATGCACACATGTATGTTTATTTTTATCTAAGTTGTTTTTATTTAATAACTCTTTAATATAAATATGTATTTTTATTATAATATGGAGTAATAATAATAATAATTTCTCAACCTATGTGTGTGTGTGTATTGATGGGGACATAGGACCCCGGAGGTTCATTTTATTATGGGCTAGGTACCAATAAAATCACACACACACACACACACACACATACAAATCCAAACCATTGATTTGCAAGATCTGACGGATGAGAAATCAAGTAAAAAATGAGCGGAGTCATTTTCATAAATATTATAAAATTTTAAAATGAGCAGGGTCATTTTTATAAATATTATAAAATTTTGTTTATTTCAACTGTTAGATCTACTAAATCAATGGTTTGGATTTGTCCTTATGTTCTGGCCTGGACATGGTTCTCACCTGATTAAGGACCTATATATATATATATATATATATATATATATATATATATATATATATATATATATGGGATCGCGTTCAGGTGCATACTGGCTGCCCAATAGAGAACTGCGGACGAATCACAGCGCGCCACATGTCCGGAATGTAGTTGCACCTAACGTTATAACTAGGTGCACCCAGGTGCATAAATGTTAACAACGTAAATTACTTGCACCTGTAAGTGAAAATAAGTGCACACGTGCAAGTAAAATGTATTACAAGTGCAAATGAATTGTACAATGAGCATCAATACTAAGTGCACCTAATGTTATAACTAGGTACACATAGGTTGCACCCAGGTGCATGAATGTTAACAGTGCAAGTAAAATGTATGGCAGATGCAAGTAAAATGTGTTACAAGTGCAACTGAATTGTACCCTGAGCATCAATACTAAGTGCACCTAACGTTATAATTAGGTGAACCAGGTGCATGAATATTAACAAGGTAAATTACTTGCATTTGTAAGTGAAAATATTTACGAAAATAGGTGCATGAATATTAATAAGGTAAATTGCTCGCACTTGTAAGTGAAAATAGGTGCGAAAATATGTGCACTTATAAGTGAAACTAGGTGCACCAAAGTTCCAGTTATTTACGAAAATGCCACCACGACATTTTTTTAAAATTGCATCTGATTCGTTGATTTGGACACGTGGACGGCTGTGATTTTTCCGTAGTTCTCTCCGGAGCAACAATACGCACGAGAGTGCAACCCTATATATATATATGTGTGTGTGTGTGTGTGTGTGTGTGTTAACTAGAGAGAAATGTACGTGAAAATATGTAATTGTGTTTATTTAAGGTTATTTATATAGAAAAATGAAAAATGTTAACCACATATTCAAACTCAAAAAACAAGAGATCGAAGTAGGATTTTTATTTTTGTTTCTAATATTGTGAGCACCATAAAGAACTCGTTTTTCTCTCTCCCGTTACTTAGTGGAGTGCTTCCTTTCTTCCGTTGTGTCTACTAGGTTTTCTTGCTTCAGTTTACTAGGGTTTCTTGCTTTTTCTTGCTTTCTCTGAGAGGTGTGTTGTTCAGAATCATGGAGAAGGGGGCTACTAGTGGTATTACGAGAGCTTGTGAGGCATTATCCATTGAAGATGCTGCGGATGGTGTGGTTGTGGAGGTGGAGGATATTGTTCAACCGGAATACGACTTCCGTTACGCAGCGGTGGGTAGGGTGGTTACTGATAGGCCTGTGAAGTTTGTAGTGTTCCGAGATGTTATGGCTACTGCTTGGCGGCCAACAAAAGGGGTGCATGTTCGTGAGATTGGGAATGATAGGTTTCTTTTCACGTTCTATATGGAACGGGATGTGTCTCGTGTGGTAGACGACGGTCCATGGACATTTGAGCAGAATCTGGTGGTTGTGCGTCGGCTTGTGCCAGGTGATGATCCTGTGACGATTGGTTTAAATGTGTCCTCTTTTTGGATTCAAGTTCATGGGTTGCAACCGGGGTTCATGTCTGAGAAAGTTGCTGTTCTGATTGGTAACTATGTTGGGGAATTCGAAGCTTGTGACCAACGAAATTTTGAAGGATCTGGGAAAACTTTTATGCGAATACGTGTAAAGCTTCAGCTTCTGAACCCTCTGAAGACGAAGATGAAGTTGAAAAAACCAGGGGGTGATTGGTTTTGGGTAGACCTTTGCTATGAGCGTTTGCCATCTTTTTGTTTTCAATGTGGCGTGATAGGCCATGGTGATCGGTTTTGTCCGACATCTCAGGAGAAGTTTGAGGTTGGGAAGGCGAAGCCGTTTGGGTCATGGCTGAGGGTTGGAGGGAAGCGTGTAACGACTGTTCCGGCAAACAGGTGGCTGGTTCTGAATCCAGAGGCGGTGAGTCTGGTGGAGAGTCTGAAACGGTCGATCATGATGAGTCATTAATGCCGCAGTTAATGAGGGTTAATGATTTAAATCATGTGCCGTTAGTGCCTTTAGTGGGGATGAATGGGAAGCGTATTCATGGTGGGGTAGTAAATGCGGATGGGGGAAATGAGGGGGTAGTGGTTGTGGAACAGAAACGACGTAGAGTGGAAGGTGAGGCAGAGGATCGTGTGTTGAGTGAATCGTGGATTAGTCCTATGGCAGTTGAAGGTCAGTTAACGTCTGTTACTGATGAGGTGGGTCCTGAATCCCAGGCCCACCGGGCCCAATGAGTTGCATGAGTTGGAACTGCCGAGGGTTGGGTAACCCTTTGGCAGTTCATGTTCTGTTGGGCTTAGTTTCTACACATAAGCCTGACATTTTATTTTTGTCAGAAACGTTGAGTGATGAGTCGAGAATGGAGAGAATTCGAGAAGGTTGAAATATGAGGGCTGTCTTGCGGTGGCCGCTCAGGGCAGAAGCGGTGGACTTGCGATTTTATGGAACGGTGGTATTGACGTTAGGGTGGTCAGGTATTCCAATCACTATATTGACTGTATTATTGATCAAGGTGGAACGCTCCCTAGTTGGCGGTACACAGGGTTTTACGGCATGCCTGAACGTCATCGACGAAGGGAGTCGTGGAATATCCTAAGGTACCTATCTACTTTAAACGATCTCCCCTGGGTTCTTATGGGGGATTTTAACGATATTCTATGGGAAGGGGAGAAGTTGGGGAGGGTTCCTCATCCTCATTGGTTGTTAAGGGGATTTAAGGAGGCTGTTAGGGAGAGTGGTTTGCAGGACTTGGGGTTTGAGGGCTGTCAGTATACTTGGGAGAGAGGGAGAGGTACAGATGGGTGGGTGAGGGAGAAACTAGATAGAATTCTAGTCTCTGGAGGATGGAGAGATGAGTTTTGTGATGCGAGGGCAAAATCTTTGGAGGGTGGCTGCAGTGACCACATGCCTTTATTATTGTGGTTGAATCAGGGAAGAATGGACGGGGGACGCCGTAAAAAGCGTTATGACAATGGGTGGGGAGAGTCTCCAGAATGTGCTCAGGTTGTAGAGTCTGCGTGGAAACGTTTTGAACATACAAACATAATTGGGCGGTTAAACCACTGTGGGAATGAGGTGTGGCGGTGGGGGCGGAAACAGGCGAAAGAGGAGAGGGGTGAGATTGAGCACTGCAAGGTTAGAATGGGTAGGTTAAGGTCCTTGAGTGGTGAGGGAGATGTGCGTGAGTTTTGTGAGGTGCAGCGTAAATATTTTACTTTGCTTCAAAATCAAAGTAATCGGCTGCGACAACGTGCGAAAGAGAATTGATACACCGGGGGGGATATAAACAGCCATTTTTTCCATGCTTCAGTGAATGGTCGGCGTCGGAGGAATCATATTAGGGGTTTGAGAGATGAGTTGGGTGAGTTGATTATTGATGAAGAGGGGAAGGGGCGTATTGTGGTGGATTATTTTGTTAACTTGTTCACAGCGTGTGTGGGAAATTATGGCCCTGTACTGGCTTGTTTGGATAAACGTGTCACGGAGGCTCAAAATAGTTCCTTGCTGCGTGAGGTTACTAGTATTGAGGTCCGGGATGCTTTGTTCGCGATGCACCCAGATAAGTCCCCGGGACCTGATAGCCTGTCACCGGGTTTTTTCCAACAGCACTGGAGTATTCTTGGCGATGAGGTAGTTCATTTTTGCCAAACTGTCTTATCTTCTGGTCATTTACCTGAATCTATAAACTCTACCCATATTGTTTTAATCCCAAAAAAGAAAAACCCTGATTTAATGTCTGATTTTCGTCCTATTTCTCTCTGCAATGTCTTATATCGTATTCTTGGGAAAGTCTTGGCAAATCGGTTTCGGGTTGTGTTAAGTTCCATAATATAAAATGCCCAAAGTGCTTTCATTCCTGGTCGGTCTATCATTGAAAATGTTTTAATTGCATATGAGACAACCCATTCTTTGAACCGTCAAAAGGGGAGGGGAGGGGGTTTTGGGGCGTTAAAGGTGGATATGAGTAAGGCATATCATAGAGTGGAATGGGGTTTCTTGTATGCGATTTTAGAGAAGTTAGGCTTTGACGAGAAGTGGGTATATTTGATGAGGGAGTGTGTTTCGACGGTGGAGTATTCCATTCTTGTAAATGGGATAGAGCGTGGGCCGGTAATTCCTACTAGGGGATTACGGCAGGGTGATCCCATATCTCCCTGCTTGTTCATTATTGTTGCTGAGAGTTTAAGTTCGATGTTGAGGGTGCAGGAGGAGGAAGGGGCGTTGCATGGGGTACAGGTGGCGCAGAGTGCTCCTTCGATCTCTCATTTGTTTTTTGCCGATGATTGTCTGTTCTTTTTTAGGGCAAATAATCTTGAGGCGGGTCTTATTAGGGAGGTTTTGAGGGAGTATGGCGAGGCGAGTGGGCAAGTGGTAAACTTTGATAAGACCACCATTCTTTTCGGGCGAAATGTGATGAGAGAAGATAGAGAGGCGGTCCGTGAGGTTTTTGGCGTGAGTGAACAGCAGGGTAGAGGGAAATATTTGGGTTTGCCGGGGTTGGTAGGTAGGCGGAAAAAAGAGGTGTTGGGCTTTGTGAGAGATAAAGTGCGAGCTAAGATTATGTATGGGGGGAATTTTTTTCTTTCACGCGCTGGTAGGGAGGTGCTTCTAAAAACAGTTTTACAAAGTGTTCCGAACTACGCCATGAATGTTTTCTTGTTGCCCAAGGGTTTGTGTGAGGAACTTGAGCGTCTTATGAATTCTTTTTGGTGGGGGTGTGAGCATAAGGGAGGTAAGGGCATTCGTTGGAGTGGGTGGGGAGATTTATGTAGGCCTAAACACTTTGGCGGCATGGGGTTTAGAAGGGTGAGGGAGATGAATTTGGCCATGTTAGGGAAGCAGGGGTGGAATTTTTTTACTAATCCGAATGCTTTGGTTACGCAGGATTTTAAGGCTTGTTATTTTCCTCATACATCTTTCTTGGAGGCGGGCTCAGGTTCAAATCCCTCTTTTGTTTGGACCAGTATTAGGGAGGCTCAAGGGCTGATCCGGGATGGGGTTAGGCGGCGGGTAGGGGATGGGCAAACGGTACGAGTTTGGGGGGATCCTTGGCTTCCAGACCAAAATAATCCTTATATTGTTACTCCAATGCCACCATACTTAAATAATCCCATGGTTTGTTCACTTTTTAACCCGTGGTCTACTAATTGGGATGAGCGTTTGGTTCATGATATTTTTAATGAGAGAGATGCCCATTTGATTTTGAGTTTACCCACACCTATTAGCCCAGTGGTTGATTCGTGGTATTGGGAGTGGGAGATGGGTGGAGGGTATTCGGTGAAGAGTGCTGTTGGTCCCGATAGGGTGGGAAAAGTCTAGAGGGGGGGGGGTGAATAGACTTTTCAGCAAATTCTAAAAATTATAACACTTTGGTAATTTCAACTCTAGGTAGCAAGCATAAAGCAAATAAACAACTTAGAGTTCGCAGCGGAATAACAGTACGTAAAGTGCTATAAATAACTTGATCAGATATGAAGAGATATATCGCATGCAAAAGCAAACCCAGATGATAAATAAAGAATGAATCGTAAATGGGTTTGTATGAATCAGGAGAAATCCCTTACTAGAAAGATGAATAATAAAGTGAATAGTAAGGAATAGTGTGTGAGTAGTGCATGAATAGTAAACAAGCTCTAGGAAAATGAAATGATCAGAACATGCACTTTGACTATGAAGACTTGTAATAAAATATGCAATGTATGCACACGTATGACTTTGCAACACCCAGATGTATATATCAGTTAGTGGGTTAGTACGGGATATGCATGCAAGAATAAATATGGTGCAAGCAAAGTAAAGAGACAGAGAGATTTATAGTGGTTCGGAGATGGTGTAATTCTCCTACTCCACTTCTTCCTTCACTCCAAGGAAGATTTCCACTATCTTCAATCAACCGGATACAAATAGTGGATCAGTGCCCTTCTAGCATATGCTACTCCGAATGCTCTTTGCCTACAGCAACACTCAAACCCGAACGTCTTGTACCCAGCTACGTTCACGAGCGTCTTGCACCCAGCTACGCTCTTCAACCAAGCGTTTTGCACCCAACTACACTTAGTCTTCACGAGTGTTCTGCCCAAAGCCGCACTCCTTCGAGTATCCCGCACAATGCTATACTCTCGAGCTTTTCTCCCGAGCGTCTCCCTACGCTCCCGAGCGTCTCGCACAAAGCCACGCTCCTTCCGAGTGCCTCGCACTCAATCCGGATTTCACAAGCCGCACCTGCTACTCTCCTTTCCTCTACTCACAGTAGATATGATTTTACAAAGAAAATATTTTTCTTCTTCTCTCTCAGACTTGAATTTTTCTATTCAGCTCAATACTTGCACTCTTCTATTTTTCTTCTCTCTTTTTCGAAATATTAGCTCACTTTTAGCACACACTCAATTTTTCTTCTTTCAAATGATATCTCAGATACGTAAGCAGATGAGTGATTAAGAGAGGTGAGAGAGGTGCTTATCTTCAAGTATTGCATGGGTATTTATAGCTTGAAGAAGCTATCTACCCGTTGTAGATCTTCAAATCTTGATCGTCCATTTTGAATCTTGAAATTATTTGCCAACTTGTTCTGAAGCTCTTCATGGCCTTTGTCAGATGAATTTGAAAATTGGCCTATGTCATTACTCCTCTTGTAAGAAGCCCATTCGTCCAATTGCACTCTTCAGATCTTGAATTTAATTTCCTTATCAAGATGGCCTCCAATTTTGACTTTTCAAGTGTGAACACTTGACTTTGCAATTTCTTCTTCTGATTGTCAAGTTGATCTCTCCAAAATATTTTCCTCCGGTGACTCTTGCTTGAGCATAAATTATATCACCGAAAATTCACCGACACCTCCAAGTTGGTCTTCATCAGATTAATTCGAAATATGCCTCCAAAAATTAATTTTGGATTTCTGAATTATTATCCCAAAGTTATATTTAATTTTGGCTCCAATCTCAGTCCAAAAATTTACTTTTGGATAGAATTTATGTTACCAAAAATTAAATTTTCACTTAGGAATTTTATGTCCAAGATTTGAATTTTTCATTTGCATTTTCGCTAATTTTGCAGCAGCTATTCCAGTGTGTATTCTGGAAATAGAGTGTCATCCTCTTGGTCATCCTCCAAGCTTAAAATGAATTCCATAAAGCAGGATTCGAACACTGGACATTGTGGTTCATGCTATGTACTCTGACCATTGCTCCATATTAACTCGTTGGTTAATATTCCTCTCAAATCTCTTTTATTCTCAGAATGGCCTTAGTAGCATTTTCTCCTTCTTGAATAAATTAATTCGAACCAGCTTCACTATTCAACTTGTCATCTGAAAGTTGTCCTCCTTCCCTTGTTGAGTCATCCTCATATTCTCCAAATAAAATGTTGATCATGGGTTTTGAACCAGAGACCTTTGGCTTGTGTTGTGCGCTCCTTGTCCATTCTTCCATATCATCTTTTGATGACTTTCACAGCATATAATTAATAAATAACAATATGCTGATTAAGTCTAATTCTCCTCAAATTCGTATGACTTTGACTTTAGACTTGGACCTTTGGAGATTGTACACTAGACTCAAAATAAAATAAGGGGACTAATAAAAATTACAATTTGTATCATCAAAACTATTACATATTATTCCTAACAATTTCCCCCTTTTTGATGATACCAAATCCTATACCCGAACATTTGGCTTAGTCTAAAAAAATGATATTTTTATTTTCTTATTTTATTTGACTAGCCAATTTGACGAGTTTGACAAAAATAGGACCTACAGACTCAATTTTTATTTTTAGACACTTTCTAGACATCATGCAATTTTATTTGATGTTCAAATTCTTCTAATATATCAATTTTAATTTTTCTTCCTCAAATTGCATTTTACAACTAAACTCAAGTGTGTCTAAAAATTATGACTTCTAAACAAAATACAAAAATAATAATCTCCAAAACATTATAATATATAGCACGGTCAAAGTTGCATAGTAGTACCAAGTCACAAAAGCATATAATGTACATAATACTGTAATCCACAAAATTAAAGTAGCAATTCATACCATGTTATACACCAACACCTTTGCTACTGCCTTCGTGAGTCCATACCGCTGCCACCTTTCTCCAAACATTTTTCTTCCAAAATACCAAAATAAAATACCAAAATGAGAGGGTACCACTCTTCCCCCTATTTGGTAGCATCCCAAATGTTCTTGATGATGATGTGTTCACCACGTTGCGCCGAACGAATTTCCTTGTTCACCACCATCAATTCTTCCATGTTCTTGGTCAAGGCAACGTTCATATCTTTCACCAAGGCTAGCTCTTCCTTAATTGCTGCAGTTTCCACTACGTTGGTGTGCACGACCTCTTTGAGTTTGAGAACTTCATTTGTCATGTGGAACACAATTCTCTCCGTTTGAATCTTGTGTTGAATGTTCTCACGATGATGTGATCTAGCAAGCTCCTCGGCTGCTTCTCTTTCCTTGGCAAGTGCTTCTAACAATTCATTAATGAATTTGTTAAGATAAGATTTGGCAAATGGATTTACCTCACCAATTTGTGCTTCCAACTTTGCAAAATTATCAATAAAAGCTTGATAATTTATAGCTTTATTGGTTGAGTTGATTGCTTCCTTCAAATCATTCAAAGCTCTCAAAATTTGAGCATTTCCAGCACCATCAACATCATTCGAATTTTCCTTAGAAAATTCATTCTGGTCATCCTGGTGGTCGTCCTGTGGGTCATCCTGTCTAGCAGTCAAGTTTTCATCACTGTCAATGACCTCAATTGGATTGATATGGGTCTCATCTCCTCCAGATTGGTTCACCTGTTCTGCCACTTCAACACCATCAGCTTGGTTTCCTTCATTAGCCCTTAAATCATCACCTTGTTGGGCTTCAAAAGTGTCATGAAAATCTGCCATAAAACTGTCATTTTGGACTACTTCTTGATCATCTTCTTGATCTGCCACTGCCACCTCCACATTTTCAGCCATATTTCCTTCCAAATTTTCTTCTAACCTCACGGCCTCACTCTCTTGTTCTTCATTGCCATTTGTTGTCACATTTTCTTGCACTTGTTGATCCTCAACAATTTCCTCAACTCTTTCGGCCGCCTCTAGTTGCTCCCGAATATTTTCTTCAATCTCAATTCTCTCGGTCACTTCATAATTTTCTTCCCCCTCAATTTCTTCCTCAACCTCACGGTCACTTCTTTCAACAGCATGGTCACCTTCACTCTCATCTTTTCTTCCTTCCCCCTCACTAGCATGACTCTCATTATTTTGACATTCCACACGCTCACTCCCTCCAATGTTACCACTCATTTCTTCTAAGGCCTCAATTGCCTCCATTTCTTCTCGAGTAACATTTTCATTGCTAACCACTTTCTCTTTTGGAGTTCTAACCTTCTTAAAAACTCTATTCAAAGGAACTTCATAAGTGTGGTCATCTTCATCAACGGGTCTCTTCATGTTCACCCTAAACAAATACTTGTTGCAAGCAAGTATTGGTTTTATCTCACCCAATTTCACTCCCTTCTTTCTCAACAATTCTCCGATCAACATCCCGTAACCCGGTTTCTCGGTCTTATTCACCATGCTCTTAAGCCTATCAAAAATAATCTCACTCCAATCCACCTTGACACCATTAAACACGACATGCATAATTCTAGCAATTTGCAAGGTGATTCGGTCAAAACCTCCTAACTTGCTCAACAAACACTTAGCAATTATTTCACCCAACTTAGCAAATTCTAACTTAAAATCCTTCCTATATCCAGGAAATTTGGGCACGGCATCTCCCTCATCCATTCGAACCACAGGCCAAAAACTGTCTTTATCATAAAAATACCCTTCAAAGCTTGTAACTTCATCAGATAAAGCATATAGGCATTTTATATCACCTTGTTTCACAGACACAGATTTTCCATTCACACGACAAACAATAGCATCATTTTTCAACTTTGCATGCTCAAAGAAACTACACATGGCATCATCAAAAATACCAACAAATTGATATTTGCATACCTTCAACAGTTCAGACTTCTCTAATCCATCAATGATCTCTTGAGCAAGCTGTTTGTCAATGGCCGCATTAACCAAGTCGACGGGTTCGAACAAGTGCCCGGTCTCAATCTTCTTAGTAGAAGCCGTGGGTGGGGTTCTCTTAGAGGTTTTTCGGGTAGTAGGTGCCATTTTTGGGGTTATTTCGGAATGGGTAGGAGTAAATACTTGAGTTTGAGAAGCTTTGGTGTTCTCGGCTATGGAGTTGCGTCGAAACAGAGAAGAGAAAGGGGATGGGTTTTCAATTTTGGCTTTCAAAATTTTGGGGAATCCGAAAAGGTGTCTCACTTTTTAATGGGTTTTGAGGGTTCAAAAATCAGAAATACCCTTAATGAAATAATAGTGGTCTTTTTATGCTTGAGGGTAATTCGGTCAACTCAAAGGGTATATGGGTAAAATCGGTAGCTTCAGCTCAAGAATATCCCTGATGAAATAGATCCATGCAAAAATAGATACATGCAAAAATATTTTCGAGTAGGGATAAATAATATAAAAAATATGAGACACGTAAACATCATATGAAATCAAATAGCAAGTCTCACACGTAATCATGGGCTAAAAATAATACAAGTTTGAAAACAAAGCTGACATAAGACAGGTGTAACTCTTAAAATCTTTTAACTTTCTCTAGAGTGCCTGTGAGTGACAAGTAAGACTCTAGTTTCTTACATTTGTTACTCTAGCTACTCTAGTAAAAGTAAAAGATGGTAAAAACTTGACACATATGCTCACCTATCAAAACACATGCAAAGATATAGCCTTACAAGACAAGATAAAATAAATGTCAAAGATATCAACAAAGATTTTCTACAGTACTTTGACTCAAAGCATGTGAACACTTGAAAAATAAATGCAAAAGGATGGGAAATACGTAACATGCATCATCTGAAAATAAAAAACACATTGTGCACATATTGTACGTAAATATGCATTTCGAAAGATTTAAAGCACAATTTGTGCAAAATTTGCACAAATTATCATGCACGCACATAATCACATAATTAACAATTAAAACACATATACGCATATAGGCACGTAACAATTAAAATTAAGCATACTAAAAACATAATTAAATAAAACTCAGCTTAAGAATAGGAAAGTGATACTTAGCTCATTTCGATCATGCCCATCTCATGCCTTAAAGTTGCAAATCGAGATTCACACAACGGTTTCGTGAGAATATCGGCAATTTGATTCTCCGTGGGAATATGATCGATTCTAAAATGCTTTTTCTCGACGTGGTCTCGAATAAAATGATGTCGTACGTCAATGTGTTTTGTCCGTGAGTGAAGCATAGGATTTTGAGAAATCGCAATTGCGCTAGTATTGTCACAGAAATTACTAACGTCCTCGCAATTTATACCGTAATCTTTCAACTGTTGCTTCATCCACAAAATTTGCGAACAACAACTCCCTGCTGCGATATATTCGGCTTCGGCAGTACTTGTAGCAATGGAGTTTTGTTTCTTGCTAAACCATGAAACTAACCTTCCCCCTAAGAACTGGCACGTTCCGGAGGTGCTTTTACGATCAATTTTGCAACCTGCAAAATTTGCATCTGAATATCCGGTTAGTTCAAAATTACCTTCTTTTGGATACCATAATCCAACATTGATTGTTCCCTTGAGATAACGAATGATCTTCTTGGTAGCAAGTAGAGGACTTTCTTTCGGCTTAGATTGGAATCTAGCACATACACCCACTGAGTAAGATATGTCGGGTCTACTTGCAGTGAGGTATAGCAAAGATCCAATCATTCCTCGATACACCGTTTGATCTACATCTTTTCCTTCGTCATCTTTGTCTATTCGTTGTGCTGTGCTCATAGGAATTTTCACTGAGCTTTTTCCTTCCAATCCAAATTTCTTGATAAGATTTTTTGTGTATTTGGCCTGATTGATAAAAATTCCTTCCTTCAATTGTTTGACTTGTAGTCCAAGGAAGTAATTCAATTCGCCCATCATGCTCATTTCGAATCTGTTCTACATTAGCTTAGAAAATTTCTCGCACAAGGTTTTATCAGTACTTCCAAAAATAATATCATCAACATAAATTTGTACTAATAAGATATGATCATTTTCTTGAATTCTAAATAAGGTTTTGTCAATAAGGCCTTTGGTGAAACCACAACTAATTAAGAATGTCGATAGTGTATCATACCAAGCTCGGGGTGCTTGCTTTAAACCATACAACGCCTTCTTTAGTTTATAGACCTTATCAACATTACCTTGTACCTCAAATCCGGGGGGTTGTTCAACGTAAACTTCTTCTTCAAGTAAGCCGTTAAGAAATGCACTTTTCACGTCCATTTGATAAACTGTGAAATTCTTGTATGCTGCGTAGGCTAAGAATATTCGTATTGCTTCAAGTCGTGCAACCGGGGCAAACGTTTCATCAAAATCTATTCCTTCTTCTTGTGAGTAGCCCATTGCAACTAGCCTCGCTTTATTCCTAACAATGATTCCTTCTTCGTTCGCTTTGTTCCTAAAGACCCATTTTGTACCTATTACATTGTAATTTTCTGGTCTAGGAAAAAGCTCCCACACGTCATTTCTCTTGAATTGATTTAGCTCCTCTTGCATGGCCTCAATCTAGCTTGGATCACTTAGAGCTTCGTCAATTTCCTTTGGCTCGATTTGAGATAGAAAACATGCGAATAGAGTATCTCGTGTTGCGGATATTGTTTTCACGCCGTCTTGTACTCTTCCAATCACGAGATCTTGAGGGTGATTTCTAAGCCATCTTAGATCTGGTTGAAAGTTATCTTGGGAGTTGGTTGGCGGTGAGGAATTGTTCACACATGAGGCAGGAATTGTCACATTGCTTTCATTATTAACCTCGTCATCCTGATTGTCATCCTCAGGGTCATCCTGTTCCTCATCTTGCTCCCTTGCAACTTCATTCGTATTTCTTGTGTTAAGCACGCCTTGATGGCCAATCTTAGGATTATCTAATTCTAGATCACTTAATCCCTGCAAGATTTCATCCTCAAAAATTTCATTAGTGGTAATTAAATTATCTTGAACATTTTTACCACTTTTCGAAACATCTGCTTCTTTGATTTTCGCCGATTCATCGAACACAACATGGATTGATTCTTCTACCACCATCGTCGATTTATTTAATACTCTGAATGCTCTGCTGGTAGATGAATAACCTAAAAATATTGCTTCATCTACACGCTCATCAAATGTTTTTACATGTGTTTTTCCATTAATAAGAACAAAATATTTGCAACCAAATGAATGAAAGTAACTAAGGTTAGGTTTCCTCCCTTTCCATAATTCATACGGTGTCTTATTGTGCAGCTTGTGAATCGTGCTTCTATTTTGCGTGTAACAAGCAGTGTTGATTGCTTCAGCCCAAAAGCGTTTTGGTAGATCGGCTGCCGAAATCATGACTCTTGCGGCTTCTTTAAGCGTTCTATTTCTTCTTTCGGCTACACCGTTTTGTTGTGGTGTCCTAGCAGCTAACAATTGATGCAGAATTCCTTGGGAATTACAATATGCTTGGATCACGCCATTCACGAACTCTGTACCTCTATCTGTACGGATTTTTGCTATTTTGAGCTCCTTTTCGGTTTGCAGTTGTTTCAGCATTTCCGGTAGCTTTTGTTCCACTTCGTTCTTCTTGTTGAGAAATATCGTCCATGTGTACTTGGAAAAATCATCAACAACAACAAGAGTATATTTCTTACCACTCATACTTACTGGGT
>CM008331.1:678385-710838 GCA_002525835.2 Ipomoea batatas
TGTGGGGAGGGTACGGTATTGGGTGTGGGCATGAGAGTGTTGGGGGGGCTGTTCAAAGTGCGGGAGGCGGAAGCCTTGGGGGTGAGGGAGGTGTTGAGTTGGATTAAGCGTAAAGGGTGGAGTCGGGTGATTGTTGAAACGGATGCTCAAGTGGTTACAAAAGCAGTTTGTGAAGGGGAAAATCTGACTCCATTTGGATCCATTGTCCATGATATTCGTATTTTGATAGCTCAACAAGAGGGAGTGCGGCTTCAATTTTCAAAACGTGAAGCGAACATGCCAGCCCATTATCTAGCAAAGAATTCCGTGTTTACTGTTGAAGGTGGCATTGTTGAGAACTTTGATTGTATTCCTCTTTTCATTTCAAAGTTTGCTTGTATTGACTTTATACGAAATTAATATATATGTTTTTGGTTGTTGTCAAAAAAAAAAAAAATCAAAAAACTTAGGCTAGGAGTTAATCTATCAACCTCCCATGTATCTCTCTAACAAATATATTATTATTATTATTATTATTATTATTATTATTATTATTAGAAGAGTGAATTCATTTTTTGGTCATACTTTTATTGGCCTATTTCCAATTTTAGCAATTGTTATGCCGTGGACCCAGGTCCACCTTACAAGGTGGACTTGGGTCTACATTCACATACACTATATTGTATATTCACATACACTATACTCTACATTCACACTTTGTAAACTTTACATTCACACATTACATGATTATATGATACTCTACATTCACATTTTGTAAACTCCACATTCACACATTACAAGATTATATGTTTAGTAACTATATTACCACTGTTATGCATTCACACATTCAAAACTCTATATTCACAGGTCCTATATTCCATATTCACAACTTGAAAACTTCACATTCACACATTACAGGGCTACATTCACGATTTCTATACTCTATATTCACAATTTGAAACCTTCACATTCACACATTTCTAGGCAACTCTACATTCACACAATCATAACTGTACATTCACGATTCCTATACTCTACATTCACACTTTGAAACCTCTACATTCACACATTTTTGGACAACTCTATATTCAGCAATATGTTTACTAAAAAAAAAAAAAAGAGAGACAAAATCGAAGTAGTTTTGGACCCAGGTCCACCTTGCAAGGTGGACCTGGGTCCACATCATAATTTGCCCAATTTTAGTCCGTTTTTGTTATTTTTGACACATTGAATCCATATTTATTAGATGTGTTTCACTTTTAGTCCAGGATTAAGTATTCCGTCAAATGACTGTCCAAAACAGGGATATTTTGGTCTTTTCATGTTTTGGTGATCTGATCTCCCCATTGTGATTTGGCTTTGAATGAGGAGTTCTTCAGGTCTCCTTCTCCAACGTGCCGAAACACTCAATGTCGTCACCAGAGCAGCTCACTGCCGGAGAAGGATAAGGAAGAACGTCCTTGAGCTGTCACCGCCAAGCTCCACCAGAGACAGGGGGAGAAGACGCCACCACCGCTGCTTATGTCGGAGAAGAGATATGGTCGACGATGGATCACCATGCCGCAGTCACGGCCTTGCCGCTGGTCTTCTTTGCCCGTCGAGAAAATAGGGAGCAAGAGGGAGAGATGCTACCGCCGAACCCCAGCCTTGTCGACGCCATAGCTGCTCACCGGAAAGAGAACACTAGCGGGAGGCTTCCACGGAAACATCATCTTCGCCAACAGCTACCGCTGCAACACCGCTCGCTAAGAGCAGGGGAGGTCGCCGGATCTCTCAGATCATTCAAAGTTCTCTCTTAGATCTCTCAGATCTCCCCCTTCAGGGTCATTATTGTTGTGTTAGTCGTGCTCTGTCGCTAAATGGTCACCGGTTGAAGCTTTGTTGTCTCCGATTTTTGCGGTGAGGATGACAGCGAAGAAATCGGCCCAGTCGGGGTGAAACTCAATCGTCGGTCGTTTCCTCCGAAGCCTCCACTCCTCAACCTCACCCGGAGGTCGCGGTGAGGATGATGCAAATTCCTAATCCACACGGACATGAACTGTATTCATCATTAATCGGACCAGCATCGCAATCACGCGCCCAGGGAAGCTTCAGTGCCTTCTGCCCATTCTCCAACCGCAATCGCATCTTTCCAGTAGCCTAAAACATAAAAAGACGAAAATGCCCCTGAATTGCACAGCCAACTAACTAAAATACTAACGCTGGACCAAAAGTGGAACACGTCTAATAAATGTGGACTCAATGTGGCAAAAATAACAAAATTAAAGCGGACTAAAATTGAAAACGGTCCAATAAAAGTAGACATTGGAATACAATTCATAAAGTCTATTCACTCTTATTATTATTATATTATTATTATTTTGTATAAGGGTATTTATGTCTTTAAAACCTATTACATTTCTATTCCTTTAACCAACCAGACATTGGAATACAATTCATAAAGTCTATTCCTTCGGCGAACCAAACAATATAATACAATTCATGTTCTATTCCTTACCTATTCCATTCCCTGTGAAATACTATTCCTATTCCATCCAAATTCATTCCGTGAAACAAACGTGATGTAAATGTCTTCATTCTTGTATGTAGTGTGCAGAAAAATCATCCATTACATACAATTCATATTTTTCTGATTACGTATGAAAATTTGAAGTTTTTTCAATTTTTCTGAGTCACCCTGGTTTTGTTGGAAATCCCAGATTTTTCAATACTGATTTGATGCAAAAAAAAAATTAGAGAAAATTAATGGTTTTAATAAGATTTAATTAATTTCTCTGCAAAGTCAATTTTGTTTTCCATCTACATAAATGAATTTATACGGCCGTATATTTTAGACAGAAAAAACAAAAGACTTGTGGGCAATATTTCAATGATAGGGGCAATATAAATGATGGAGATCCTTTATATTTTGTGAAATTACACTTTTGGTCTTGTGATTATAGGGGTCTTGTTAATTTCAGTGCTCAATTTTAAAAACTAACAATTTTGTCCTATAACTATGTAATTTTTAACACATTTGATCCACCCAGATAAATTACCGATCATACGTAGTCGAAAAAATGTAACTCATTTTTAATTATATAATCATGGGGTAAATCGGTCAATCTACGTTTTTTTTTTAAAAAAAAGGAAAGGAAAGTTGAGACGGATTAGACTCATTTTGTCTCTGCAGCACGACTCACGATTGGTCAATCTACATATGACGCAGAGCAAAGCAGCGAGGAAGAAGGAACTGAGGCTGGTCAACTCCGATACAACATTGTTCTTCTTCTCCGTTTCTTCTCCCTCCACACCGGAATTTTTTTTTCTCCTCTCCCAATATGCTGCACGCCATGAATATATGAAATTGCTTCGTGGATCTTGAATGCAAGACTTTAAGGGTTCAGAAATTATTTAACATTTTTATAGTTATTAGTCCAGATTAGATAATACTAAAAGACAAACAAATATACTAAAAGACTTTCGCCCAATCCACTAGATGATCACCAAGGTTACAATAGTTGGAATATATGCCCAAATATACAATGGTCCTAAACCAACACAACCTTCAACATCTACACTTGAATTGGCAAAATTGCAAGCCGGGAAATTCTTCAATTCATCACCACGACTCAGCATCAACGTCAGTCTCAAAGACAGTAGTAAAACACCATTAATTCTCCAAAGTAATTCACTTGAATTTCACGTGTGAAACTCTAAACATTTAATGTGTAAAGAGATGGGGATTAGAGCTTCAAGTGCCTTCATATTTATAGCTTAGAAAACCCCTTAACAAACCTTACAAAAATAGAGCTGAATAAGTCTGATCTTGATTAAATGAGAGCCACAATCCCTTAAAAAACTGTTAGCCACATAAAATACATATGTTGACTAATTCATTGTTGAAAGCTTGCTGTCTGTGACAGCACACGCTGACATAGCCTCCCTTTCAGCACTGGCGGACGACCTGACTGACAGTCCAAAAACTATAATAATAACAAAATAGGCTAAGTGTATTTTTGACAAATAATACAGCCAATTAAAAAGGACCGTGTATCATTTGTACACTTATAATCTCCCCTTTGACAATTATTTGACAAAAATCACCTTCAAACAAAGTTAGGCATTTTTAAGCATTCAAACATAAATCAATTTATTAATCTTGCCATAAGTTAGTTTGGTAACAAGTAAGACATCAAAGAAAAGACAAATAGATAAGCCGAAATTGAGGAGAGAAAAAATACCAATACTAGATGGCCCAAGAAACTAATCATGATACTTCATCCAATATAGAGAATACCCACTCATCATCATGATAACCACAACCTTAATAATTCACCATAACATACCAACCATAATGTACCAACATCCAATCATTCAACATCAGAATAATATCCATTAATATCCATCCACCATTTCATCAAAAAACCATATTAAGCTATCCATAAAACAGCAGCAAAGTAACAGTAAAAACAGTCGAAACGGCAGCAAAAACAGTTGAAACTTTCTCCCCCTCAATTTATTCACTCCCCCTTTTTGTCGAAGAATTGACAAAGGGTGATCATCTATTCAGAATCAAATGCATCTTCATCTTCACCCGAACCAGACGCTTCTTGAGTAGGATCTTGTTCTTGAGCAGCTTGATGCGAAGCTTGAAGGAGTTCTAACCGGGTGAGTTCACGCATGTCAGCAAGGTGAGACTTTTCAAGATCAGCAGCAGCAATCTGAAGCGACGCAATAACATTCTTAATGTACGTCAGTGTGGATTGGGAAGCTTGAACACGAGCTTGTAGTTCAGGAATAGCAGTTGTGTCAAGCGCTGAAGTAGCCCTGGGTAGGGGAACAGAGGATGAGCCAGAAGGCATAGCACCACGAACTGGGCTGAGAACTAGAATAGGAACTGTCTGAAGATGTGCAGGATCATCATAGTGGCGTTCTTGACATAACCGTAGATCGACAGTATACTTTTCGGGAATTTCAAGCAGCGGTTCATTTTTGTAAGAAGCAAAACCCTGAGCCTTTAGCAACGCAAAAATTAGACTTGGAAACGGAAGATGAATCTTTGACTCCTTTTTCGTTAAAACACAATCCATGATACGATTGAAGATAATTTCACCAATAGAATAACTACCAATATATACCAAATCACCATATTAATAAGTATGAAACACCATACTCTTCATATGTAGCCCACATGCACAGTAGTACGCACCACTTAGATATTCTTCATAAAATAAGCAGTTCAAGTCATCACCAAGATAATCCAAATAATATGATAATCCGAATAATATGATAATTTGAATATTGATAATCCAAAAATATGATGATCCAAATGATAGTCTGAACTGTATGATAATCTAGATAACTGTGTTCCTCCTCAATTTTGACTGTTTCATCACAATATCATCATACTAAGATAGCTCTTGGAGTAAGGTTCTTTGAAGCTATAACAGGCACCTGCACAAGTATAAAAGAAATGAAAAAACCCAGAACTAGGCACACGCAACTTGAAAACCACTCAGCAAATAAGATAGACGCACTTATAGACACAAAATCAGGTATTGTCAATTTGGGTCAAATAAAGCAGTAAGATAAACACATAAAATAGTAAGCACATCCATGTAAAGAAGCTTCAGGCACAGGATTATCACATAGAGCACATAAATAGACACAAAATTCAAAAAATGTCAAGTTGGAACAGACAAAGCAAAAATAAGGCAGATACTTTCAGGTAAAGCAGATTGAAAGAACATTTTGCACAAAAGCACCCAAAGAGTATCAAATACGGTCATGACCGGACCAACAAGTATAGAAGACAAGCAATTTCAAATTCAGATCATACTTCAGATTGGCAAGAAGGAATAGAAACAAGAAAGGTGAACACTTAACCAGATACAATTTTAAAGAAAACCATTGAAACAGACAAAACATGTTCATAGACAGATAAATTAGGCACAATACCATATTATACAACAGTAACAGATAGAGATACGTACATTAACAAAAAGATCATCTTAGGCACATCCAAAATAGTAGAGACAACAAGAGAGCTAGAGACTACTGGAATAGACCAAGAGACATAACTTGATAATCCAGAATCAGAAATAGAGTGTGAAACATCAAGAGTAGATATAGGAATAGAAATAGTGCCAGGTACTACTGAATCAGAAACCGATAAAGATGGAGTAGGTAAAATAGCATATATACCCAAAAACTCATAATAACCAGTAGAAGGCATAATTAAAAGATAATTTTAGGAGCCGATAATGAAAGCATAAATAACGGTTAAATTAAACAAAATACAGGTATTGAGAAAATACCAACTAAAGAATAGGAATTTAGAAGGTACCAATACTCCCAAAGAAAGTTTTTCCACAGCTTCTAATGACGCAAAGAGTTTGAAAGAGATTTAGGGTTCGAGATTCCACCTCTAAACAAAAGTTCTGGATCTGTACCAAAGAAAAGAAATTTATTAAGAAAAAATAACTTATTGAATTATAAAATACTTGAATTGGTTTATTTCAGTGTTGCCCTTCAATCTTGAATTTCCAGATTCTCTACACCTTCCGCTAGTTCTTGAGTACCACTTTTCCATTGAGGTGCGTTTGATATTTTCTGGGTTTTAAAATCCGCTTTCCTGACCCAAACTTGTTTTACAAATGGTGCAATGCACTTGTGAATGTATTTCTCAACCCTTTGATCCTTGTAGAAATAGTAGCATTCAGGTCTGGTGTGACCGCGCATCCTGCAATAATGACAGACAGGGTTATATCTCATGCGATTAATGTTTGACTGCAATACATTACCATAGCCTTGTCTAGTTGCACTAGATTTTGAAATGACATGATCTGATTCAGATCCTATAACATGGCGTTGTTGAGCTGATCTTGATTCAGGCATGTTATGAACTGGTTCAGATTCTGTAACAGGACGTTGTTGTGTTGAGCTTGATTCAGGCATATTATAAACTGGTTCAAATTCTTTAACAAAGACAATATCTTTGTTCTTGCCACCGGTGAAGCCAAGTCCAAATTTGACAGTAGTTTGTTTTCCTGAGTCGAGTATTTCATCAAGTGTAGATGTGGTTTCTATCATCTTGATTCGCCGTTTGAAAGTGTCCAGCTTCTGTTGTAATTTTTTCTCACGTTCAAGACTGGCCTTCAAAAGGGTTTCTTTTTCAGCAGCTTGATTTTTGTACACTTTTCTTGCATTTTCTAATATACCAATTTGACTAGACAAAGAGCGATGAACTTCAAGTAAAACCTCCCATCTGGAGTACAATTTTTTGTATTCTAATTCATAAGACATAGGAGGTAACTCGCGATCTTCAGCAGAATTATATTCTCCACTGTCTGAACCAGCAAGCTCTTCTGCGTCAGGATCAGCGTCAGCTATTGCGGTGAAGGCCACAAAATTACCAGAAATTTCGTCAGAATCTGACACAGCTGCTTCATATTCAGGTTCGTCGTTGCTCCAGGTTAAGGCCGTCATAGACTTCTTTCTTCGTAAGTATGTTGCATGAAATTCCTTAGATTATTTTGATCTTTAATCTATCAGTTTACAGAGTCTTCCAACTATTTAATCTAATTACTAGATCAGTTAGACGACCTTGTAAACAGATTACTGAATTAGCGAATGAAGTAGATCAGGAAATAAACTCAAGTAAACAGTAAGAAAAATATCAAAGCAGTAAGAACACTTAGACTTGGTAACCCAGTTCGGAATCACCATTCCTACATCTGGGGGGCATCACTCTGAACGCCCAACTCTTCATTGATCAATCTGGAAATGTGTCAACAGTTTACAGCAAAAATCACACGGCAACACTAGAAATCATCAATCACCATTCTAGAGTTCAGCCTTGAAGAGTTGTGCGATACTAGATCTCCCGATCTTCTTGAATTGAGGCTCCCCCTCAATTTTAGCCCAACTGACATTCAGAGTGGTTGCTTGCCCGGTTCATCACAGTGAAGGTTATCTTGAATCAAAGGTAGGCTTTGTCAAGATATCGATTTATTTTCTCCAAGAGAAGCTTCTCTCCATTTCACTCTTGTGTTCTTCAATCAAATCTCTCCATCTTTCTTCAGAGAGTTATGCCCTTATATATGATGTTTGACAACAGTTAAAGTCATAACTGAATCTGTTGCACTCCTTATCTTCTTTGTCTTGTTCCAATATTCTGCTCAGCACTTCGTCCGCTAATTCTTCTGAACCTTCTGCTGAACTACAAGAATATCAATACAACCAAGACCAAGTATTATTTTGAACTATCTGCTGAACTAAAAGAATTGACACAGAAACTTGTTACAAAAATAAGGAGTAGAGAATTTTTCTTCTATTGTAATTTTATTAACAATCTCCCCCTTTGTAACAAGTTTCTTGGCAATTTATTACAAGCTTCCTAGATCATCAGAGATAGTTAAAATAACTTGGTTTTTCAGAAAAGAAACAATACAACTGAACTGAATTTTAATCAAACAAAGTTCGAGGATGATTATATCATCCAACAAAAATACAAAGTTCGAGGATGATTATATCATCCAACAAAAATACAGTAGCAAAAACTAACAAGGGACCCTATTACAAAAGATATAATGTTTAGCAACATTCAGCAGAAGAGGGTCAACGGTGTGATCAGTAATCCAACATAACAAACACAAGTAACCGATGATTAGAAGGTTGTTCCTACTCCCCCTATTGCCAAGAACTTGTGAATCTGTAGCCACAAGATTCTATAGCAGGACCATGTAGGAAAAAGCAACCCAAATTTTAGAAAGATTTTGAGGACTCATCGTCCTGACTGTCAGCAGCAGATTCAGCTTCAGAGGATTCATATGCGGTGGAGGGATCAGCTTCAGGTGTAGCTTCTGTTGCAGTGGATGGAACAGTAGGTGCAGTGGATGGAACAGTAGCGGACATCTCTTGGTCTCTCAGCCTCAGTTGTTCTCTCAGTTGCATCTCAACTGTTTTTTTCTCAACTAGTATTTGGATGATTGTGTTTAGGTCTTGGATGCTTTTGTCAAGGTGTTTTGCTGTGAGCTTGCTGGTGTATGGTACATCTAGGTTCAGTGCTGGGGCTGAGCTACTTGCATGTTCCAGAAAAATGTCGAGTACATGACTTCCTTGTTTCAGTCTAGCATCAATTGTTCTGACTTGAGGTGCTTCCATAGGTTCATTTGGTTCTGGTTTGAAACCTTGTGTGCGGAGAACACCATAAATTGTGCAGGGGAAGGGAAGTTGTACCTTTTTTTTTCTTAGATTCTGGTTTCCGGAAGGATGCAATATGTTTGAAGATGATATCACCCAAATCAACAGGAATGCCTCGGCCAATTTTGTAGATCAAAGATGCCATGTTGAAGTTTAAACCGCCTCGATGTTCATTTGGCAACCAATTTGTCATGGCGATTTTGTGCAGAACATCATACTTAGTGGTGAGGGATTTTGCTGGTAGCATATTTGTTTCACCAGGCCAGTAGCTATAGGTTCCTCCAGTGATGACCTTTGTGATGGCATTTGCTCCTAGTACTGGATCTTCAATGTCACTTGAATCTATCCCAAGGTACAGATTAATGGTTCATGTGTCAAAGGTATACTCTTTTCCTCTCAGCCAAATGCAACCATAAACATGTGATCTAGCATCCTTGATGGTTGTCAGAAGATTGGCATAAAACTCTTTGATGGCAATGGGTGGATAGCTTGTCTGGGTTGTGACTGACTTGATTAGATTTAGCTTTTCAAAAATGGGCATCAGCTGACATTGAGACCTGAATTTCTCTACATCAAGATACCTTTCACTCAGGATTTTCCTATTGTTGGTTGATTCCCATCTTGCAGCGTACTCATCTGACACAAATTGAGGTGTGATTGCTGCAAGAGGTGCTACTACTGAGACATCCGGTTGCCCTTCAGGTTGCTGAGATTTAGAGACGATTTTCTTTCTCTTTTTGCTGGTGATTGTTTCCACAGTATCAGGTAGCTCTGCAGTTGGTTGTTTTCTCTTTGATTTTTTTGTTGGTGAGGGAGTTTCCTTTGGTAGTTGAGCTGTGGATGACCTGGTTTTTCGCCTGGTGACAGGAGCAGGGAAGACTTGTATTTTGGCTACGGGATTTTTGTCCACATGTTCTTCTTGAATCTTTCTCTTTCCTTTTGCTTTTGCTTGGTTTTTCTTCACTTGAGCCAAGGGCATGTTATCTTCCTCATCAGCTTGTTCTACAACTGGTTCGGATTGTTCTGCAACTGGTAGAGCTGGTGGATTTCCTGTTTCAAACTCAAAATCTAGTGGAGAATCATCAAAGGGAATGATGGGGGTTGTTTTTGGATTTGGTTCAGATTGTGGTTCAGTCCTAGTTTCATCAGTGTGGGAGTTTTCTGACTGTGTGGGAAGGGGTTTTTCAGGAAGATTCTGTTGTTCAAGTTTCTCTGTTTGTGGGATTTGTGGTGATGGTAGAGGCAGAGTTTTATCTTGTGTGGGTTCTATGTTTTGTGGGATATTCAGTGGAACAGACAATCTATTTGTGAGGGAGGTTGTTCTTCTATGTTCATCCATGCTATTGAAAAGGTCTATTTTAGTGAAGAGGGATGCAGGAGGTTCAAGTTGGTGAGGGCCATATACTACAGCACACTCTGGAATGACTTTTTCAGATATAGGTAAATTTTTCTTAGTGACAGGTGATTTTTCTTGTTCATCATCTATTGGTTCCTGTTTGACAGACACTAAGGGCAAGGGTTTTTCAATATTAACATTTTCTGGATTAGCATCATCCTCAGTATCTGATAGAACAATTATATCCTGAAAAATATTTAAGGCAGAAACTATGCTGTTCATATGTAATCATTTATATAAAAAAAGAGATAGAGAGAATGCGTGAGAATAAACCTCAGGATCTTTTGCCATAGTTGATTCTCCTTTCTCGACAGCAATCGGTTTGAGGAATCCTTTCAAATAGTCCAGTTGCTCTACCCTTGAATACCATGACCAGATTGGTTCGCCTCTAGAGGTTTTATCTTGTTGTTGATTATCATCACCATTTCTCGTGATGCTTGATGTTGAACTTCGGAGGGATATCTGTTGTGAGTCTGGAGAAATCAAAATATTGGGTCTCGTCTTGATCCATTTTGAGCTTTGTTTCTAGGTTTTGATTTTGGAAAGAGGTTTTTCGAAGGGTTTGCAAATGAGAGGAATTGATGATGTTTGTGTTGATCAAGCTGCAGCTGGCTTTTCAAAGGTCGAAAGACTTCTCCAAAAATGACCGGCTTTTTCGGGTCACGTGATGAGGCATGGGCTGAGTGGGAGTCGTGTTGATAGGACGATTGTCCTCTCTGTAATTAATGCTCTGGCAGTTTTGGTCAGTCGAGTACACTATTCTCCAGATATTATATGCTTTTAAAAATGAGACATTTGTAGAGTGCAGGCAGAAAATAAAAATGACAAAAGTTATTTTTCTATGATAAAGATGCAAGAAGTATTACCCAAAATAAAACTGAACAACTTACTGTACTAGTTCTGTGGACCATTACACATACCAAGTTCGGATTCGAGGATGTTGAATCTAGTCAGATCCAAGGCCTTAGTAAATATATCTCCAAGTTGTTTATCTGTTGGTATGTAGTGCATTCTTATGTCTCCACTTTCTACAAGCTCCCTGATGAAATGGTGTCTGATGTCTATATGCTTAGTGCGGGAATGCTGGACGGGATTTTTGGCAATGTTGATAGCACTGGTATTGTCACAATGAAGGTCAGCACTGCTGAACTTTAATCCATAGTCGTTCAGCATTTGTTTCATCCATAGGAGTTGTGTACAGCAGCTCCCAGCAGCTATATACTCTGCCTCTGCCGTGGATAATGAGATTGAGTTCTGTTTTTTACTGAACCATGGGACAAGATTTTTACCCAGGAAGAAGCATCCTCCTGATGTACTTTTTCTGTCCTCCAAGTTCCCTGCCCAATCAGCATCGCTGTAGTCGAGTAGTTCAGTTCCTGAGTCACGAGAGTACCACAGACCATGATTCACAGTTCCTTTGACATATTTGATTATTCTTTTAACAGCATTTAGGTGGGCTTCTTTTGGATTTGCTTGGAAGCGAGTGCATAGGCCTACGCTGAACATTATATCTGGTCTGCTTGCGGTTAGATAAAGTAAACTGCCAATCATACTTCGATAGAGTTTGCCTTCAACTAGCTTTGAGTCGGAGTCTTTTGTCAGTTTCAGTGTTGTAGAGAGGGGTGTCTTGGCTTCCTTGGCAGAGTCAAGGCTGAATATTTTGATCAAGTTGAGTGCGTATTTAGTTTGAGAAAGGAATAGACCTGTTTCCATCTGTTTCACTTGTAGACCTAAGAAGCATGTTAGTTCCCCTATCATGCTCATTTCAAATTCCTTTTCCATGACACGGATGAATTCCTTGACATTTGCAGGAGATGTAGACCCGAAGACGATATCATCTACATAGACTTGAGCTATATTTATGTGTCCGGTGGCCCTTTTAACGAACAGTGTTTTGTCAGCCCCGCCACGAGTGTACCATGCTCTTGGTGCCTGCTTCAGACCATAGAGGGCCTTCTTTAGTTTGTAGACATAGTCAGGATATTGTGGGTTCTCAAATCCTTTTCGTTGAGCCACGAATATTTCCTCATGGAGTAGTCCATTTAAGAAGGCGGTCTTTACGTCCATTTGGTTCAGCTGAAAGTTCAGAATACAAGAGACAGCCAGGAGTAGTCTTACTAACTCAAGTCTGGCTACAGGTGCAAATGTTTCTTCATAATCAATCCCTTCTACTTGTAAGTAGCCTTGAGCCACTAGTCTAGCTTTATTTCTGGCCACATTTCCCTGTTCATCGGTTTTGTTTCGGAAAATCCATTTTGTGCCTACTATATTTGCATCCGAAAGACAAGGCACAAGATCCCATACCTCATTTCTCTCAAATTGTGCAAGTTCATCCTGCATGGCCCTTATCCAATCTTCATCCTGAAGTGCTTCTTTGTAATTCTTGGGTTCAACTTTTGATGTGTAGCATGCATAGCCTGATAACTCAGCCAGACTGCCCCTCAACATTCCTCTGGTTCGAATACCGGCAGTGGGCGTTCCCAATATGTTCTCGGCAGGATGATTCTTTTGAATATGCGTGGGGACTTGTTTTGACGGATGATGGCTTGCATCTGTATTTGATTGATGTTCAGTAGATGATTTTGAGTCCTCAGATTCTGATTTTGTCTCAGATTTGGTGAACTGCAGTGAACTGTCTGATTTCTTTTGACATTGTTCAGTATCTGGATCAGTATTATCATCTTCAGAGTCTGACTCAGTTTTCTTGGCTTCTCTTCCATCGGTTGAACTTGATTGCTTCTGTTCGTGATCAGTGACTGGTAGATAGTTTTCGACTGAGTACGGTTGATCATCAACAATTACATTGACAGACTCTTGAACTGTCTTGGTATGTTTATTGTAGACCCTGTATGCTCGACTGTTTGGTGAGTATCCCAAGAATATGCCTTCATCACTTTTTGGTTTGAATTTTCCGACCTTTTCTCTGTCATTTAAATTGTAACACTTGCTGCCAAAAATGCGAAGATACTTTAGGTTTGGTTTCCTTCCTCTCCAAAGCTCGTATGGTGTTTGTGACATTCCCGGTCTGAGATACACTCTGTTGATTATATGACAAGCAGTATGAACTACTTCTGCCCAAAAATATTGAGGAAGGATTTTGCTGTTTATCATAACCCGAGCCATTTCTTGGATGGTTCTGTTTTTCCGCTCAACTACTTCATTCTGTTGGGGGGTTTTTGGGGCTGAGAACTCATGATTGATCCCATTTTTGGAGCAGAAGGTTGAGAAGTATTGGTTTTCGAACTCCCTGCCATGATCTGATCTGATCCTTACGATTTTTCCAATATGCAAACTCTTTTCTTTTTGCAGTCTTAAGCACAACTTTGCAAAGGCTTCAAAAGTTTCTGACTTGTTTATGAGAAACATTACCCAACAGAACCGTGAGTATTCATCAACACAAACAAAAATATATCTTTTACCTCCCAAGCTTTCAACCTGTGTTGGTCCAATTAGGTCCATATGCAGAAGATCTAGGCATGAAGAGGTTCCTATGTAGTTGAAGTGTTTGTGTAGAGATCGGGTTTGTTTTCCCAGCTGGCATGGGCCACATACACCAGTTTCCTTTATTTTGAACTTGGGTACCCCTCTTACACATTCATGACTTATGAGTTGATTCATATCTTGATAATTCATGTGCCCAAGTCTTTGATGCCAGAGTTTTGTTTTGTCTGTTGAAGTACTGTAACACAGAAGGTTAGAAGATAGAGTATAGCAATTATCAGAGGATCTTATACCTTCCATAATAACTTTGTTTAGGTTGTCTTTGACAATGCATCGATCTTTAGTGAAGCTCACATTCAGCTTTTGATCACACAATTGGCTGATACTGATCAGATTAGCTTTTAGACCTTGAACAAGCAATACTTTGGATAGTGGAGGTAGACCGGCTATGTTTAGAATCCCAATACCCATAACGTCACCCTTAATCCCATCACCAAAAGTCACTTGTCAAGTGTATGGATTTACATTCTTGAGGAATTCTTTACTGCCGGTCATATGCCTTGAGCACCCGCTGTCGGAATACCATTTTCCCTGTTCTTTGCCATGAAGCATGGAATAATAGACTAAATCAGATTTTCTTAACCAGATTTGACGACTGACAGGAGTGATCCATTTCTTTTGAAATTTTTCAGCTCTCTGATCATTGTAGAACCTGTAGCACTCTGGTCTTGTGTGGCCTTTCTTGGAACAGTAGTGGCATGTTGGACTATATTTCCTCAGAGTCTTCTGGTGGAATTCACCATTATTCCAAGTACTGGTACCTGCAGGGACAAACTTAGTAGTAAGGAAGTTTTGAGAGTTTTGAATGTACCCCAAACCATTTCGTATATTTGGTGATCTTCCAGAATCAAGGATTTGATTCAAGGTTGAGGTAGTGTTCATCATTTGAATCTGCTTCTTAAAGGCCTCTAATTCTGCTGAAAGTTTCACTACTTTTTAGTTGGACGCGGATAGTTCAGCAGTTTTGTCGGCAACTTGTTTCTTGAGAGATTCCACGTTTTTTTCAAGGAACTCATTTTTTGAATTCGTGGTTGTGTGTGTCTTCAGTAGAATATCCCATTTCTTGTATAGTTTGATGTAGGATTGTTCGAGTTCTTCATAAGGTATTTTGTCCACATCTTCATGATCTGAATCACTGCCTGAGTTTAAATTTGGTTCAGTGACAATTGCAGCGAAGGCTACAAAATTTCCAGATATCTCCTCATCTTCATCTTGAGTTTCTTCAGAGCATTCTTCATCACTCCAGGTTGTGGCCATCATGGACTTCTTCCTTTTGAGATAAGTGGCACATTCTACTTGGATGTGTCCGAAACCTTCACACTCCCGGCATTGAATTTCCTTTTTGTTCCTAGCATCTCCTTGCTGCCATTGATTCTGTCGAGTCGAATTTTGATTTTGTCCATTTTGACTGACGTTTTTCTGTTGATTTGAATTTGATGTTCTTCTAGTGGTTCGTGACGGATTCGACGAGGTTGAGCCAGCATTGTTGAACCTGATTTGCTGATTCTTGCCTCCCCTGTTTCTTTGATTTATCTGTTTAAGAATTTTGGTAAAGTTTCTTGTGATCATTGCCACAGATTCATCATCCAATTCATCACACTCTTCTTCAGATTCACATTCTTCTGCGATAAACGCAACATTTTTGCCCCTTTTTGAGTTGTTGTCTTGTGACAAAATATCCATCTCATACGTTCTTAGATTGCTCATCAGCTCCGCTACTAATTTTGTTTCCCAGCCTACGCTTTCTTGAATTGCCGTCACCTTCATTCTAAATCGTACAGGGAGAGATCGGAGAATCTTTCTGACGAGTTTGTCCGAAGAGAATGGTTCACCCAGGACAGCTGCTTCGTTCTTCAACTCTTGAACCCTAGCATTAAATTCGACGATGGTTTCTTCGTCTTTCATCCGTAATTCTTCAAATCTGGTAAGAACCTGCTGCATCTTGGTTTGTTTTACAGAAGCGTCTCCTTCATAAAGCTTTTCAAGAATTTCCCAGGCGTCTTTGGCTGAGCTGCATCCAGCGATTAATCCGAATTGTCCCTCGTCAAGCGAACCTGTAATAGTGTTCAGTGCCTTATTGTTATTTTCGCTGTTGCTAATGTCCTCGGGGGTCCATTGATCGACTGGAGTGAGAGTTTCAGACTTAACCTCATGAGTGGTTTTGGGGTGAGTCCAACCATGGGTAACAGCCTTCCATACATTTATTCCTTGAGCCTGGAGATAGATCCGGGTTCTTGCCTTCCAATAAGCATAATTTGTGCCAATCAATTGTGGTGGTCTAGCCTGTCCTTCCATATCTACCTCAGATCCGACAGTGACAAAACTTAAAAGGATAGGTTAGAAGATAAGGAAAACAGAGAGATCAAGAAAATTCTAAAAGATC
Organism: Ipomoea batatas; assembly: GCA_002525835.2. Classification (NCBI taxonomy): domain Eukaryota; kingdom Viridiplantae; phylum Streptophyta; class Magnoliopsida; order Solanales; family Convolvulaceae; genus Ipomoea; species Ipomoea batatas. The sequence continues at coordinate 694,831 of CM008331.1, forward strand.
GTTTTTCAAAGGAAAAGCCTTGAGACTCGCTCTGATACCATATGAAATTCCTTAGATTATTTTGATCTTTAATCTATCAGTTTACAGAGTCTTCCAACTATTTAATCTAATTACTAGATCAGTTAGACGACCTTGTAAACAGATTACTGAATTAGCGAATGAAGTAGATCAGGAAATAAACTCAAGTAAACAGTAAGAAAAATATCAAAGCAGTAAGAACACTTAGACTTGGTAACCCAGTTCGGAATCACCATTCCTACATCTGGGGGGCATCACTCTGAACGCCCAACTCTTCATTGATCAATCTGGAAATGTGTCAACAGTTTACAGCAAAAATCACACGGCAACACTAGAAATCATCAATCACCATTCTAGAGTTCAGCCTTGAAGAGTTGTGCGATACTAGATCTCCCGATCTTCTTGAATTGAGGCTCCCCCTCAATTTTAGCCCAACTGACATTCAGAGTGGTTGCTTGCCCGGTTCATCACAGTGAAGGTTATCTTGAATCAAAGGTAGGCTTTGTCAAGATATCGATTTATTTTCTCCAAGAGAAGCTTCTCTCCATTTCACTCTTGTGTTCTTCAATCAAATCTCTCCATCTTTCTTCAGAGAGTTATGCCCTTATATATGATGTTTGACAACAGTTAAAGTCATAACTGAATCTGTTGCACTCCTTATCTTCTTTGTCTTGTTCCAATATTCTGCTCAGCACTTCGTCCGCTAATTCTTCTGAACCTTCTGCTGAACTACAAGAATATCAATACAACCAAGACCAAGTATTATTTTGAACTATCTGCTGAACTAAAAGAATTGACACAGAAACTTGTTACAAAAATAAGGAGTAGAGAATTTTTCTTCTATTGTAATTTTATTAACATTGCACATTCGACCTGAACATATCCAAATCCTTCGCATTCATAGCATTGGATGCCCTTGTTTGTTTTGTCTTTAGGTTTAACAGTACGTGAGCCAGATGATCTTGATGTTGATACTCTAGATTTTACCACACCTTTTGAGCTACTTGAGTTGACTCCTTTCTTATTTTGTACCCTAGCATTTTGTGTGAAATTCTTTTGCTTAACATGTTTCAAAATTTTAGAGAAATGTTTAGATAATAAAACAACAGGATCATCAGAAAGCTCATCTGTATCAGGTAATTCGAAATCTTGTCCTTCAGCGTTGAATGCAACAGACTTTTGTTTCTTTGTATGATCAGTTAGGATCTCCATTTCGTATGTATTGAGGCTGCCCATCAGCGCTTCAACAGTTTTATTTTCCCAACCTGTTTTTTCTTGGATAGCGGTCACTTTCATTCGAAAGCGAGGTGGTAGAGAACGTAAGATCTTCTTGACCAGTTTTTGTTGGGAAAATGGCTCGCCTAGCACAGCAACTCGATTTGCAAGTTCTTGAACACGTTCATTGAAACTCACAATGTCCTCGTTTTCGTTCATTCGTAATTCTTCGAAATCAGATTGAACCAGTTGTAATTTAGCTAGGCTGTCTTACTGAGTCAGCGCCTTCATAAGTAGTTTCCAGTATTTCCCACGCAGTTTTTACAGAGTCGCAACCTGTAACCAAAGTGAATTGGCTTTCATGCTGTAACACCCCGCAATTTCCCTATTATTATTTTAAATATAAATATTTAAGGGGTTATTTTCTTAATAAGTAATTATTTAAATAATTACAAGTATTATTTCCTATGGGCTTGGGAATACATATATACTCTTACGTATATAATTTATTATTATGATTAATAATAATAGTATATGGCCCAATATTTCCATAGTTATATATATATATATTTCTTATAGACTATGATTAGTCTTGAGCCCATACTATATTGTTTGTATTATAAAGCCATGGACCTAATAAATTACCCTAGGCTCAACTAATTGTATTATGATCTTGACCCCATTTAAATTAGCCCAAATCCAATATATATATATATGGTTTTGACCCAATCTTCTAATTTGACCCAAGTTCCATATTTGATCCAAACCCAAAATAGAAGTTGCCCTACTATCTATAGATTTGTGAACGTGGAAGGAAAGCTTCTCCTCTTCTGGGAACGAAACCTTTAGCTCGCCCAAGCATGGCAGCCGAAAATCACTACCAACCATAACAAAGGTCACCGGCGAGATAATGGAGAGCTACGGCAGCCGCAGCAAGGGCGATGATCAACGATGGAGCTCCCGTTTCTCATCCTCTTCTACTCGGCAGCAAGCTTCACTGGGCAGGGCAATGGTTTCCTTTCCCCCCCAGCTCCGACGAGCGACGTTGGCCATCAGAAACGCAACCAGACGACGTCAATGGGGATAGCAGCGACGATAGAGAGCTCCGGCCAGTATACATCGAGCAACAACAATGGGGATTTCGGCGGCAGCAGTGGTGAGCTCCGGTGATCGTAGCAAGCTTAGAAGATGGCGATGACACCGCCCCTTTCATCCCTTCTCCCCGTCCATCTTCCTCGACGTGAGTCACGCAGCAGCCGTCGCGGAGCCGTGCGGTTGAGTGCAGCAGTGGAGCCCAACGGATCCTTCCCCTCCGTTACAACGCAAGGAAGCAGCAGCGGAGCTCTTCGGCGGCATCGACCTCTCCGTTCCTCTCCTCCGTTCGTGGCGATCCAGCGGTAGATGTAACGGACGTCCCTCCTCCGCAAGACAGCAGCAGCTTAGCGTGGTGGCGTTGTGAACTGGCGGTGGGAGACGGCGGTGTTCCCCTCTCCGTTAGGTGAAAGTTGGGAAAAGCGGTAAGCGCGACGGGCAGCACCAACGGCCTTCTCCTCTCCGTTGTTCTCCCGCAGCAAGCAGACAGCGACGGACCTCCCCTTCGCGTCTTCGCCCTTCCGCCATGGCCAGCAGCTGGAAAGGAACAGCAACAACCTCCAAGGGCGACAGTCTCTCTCTCCGTCCTCCTCTTCCCCTGTTCCGGTGGTGCATGAGCGTAAGGTTGGTGGTGGCTGGGAGTTCTTCTGAAGGCTGTCATTTGAGTGGTTGCGCAACCTAATCGTAAGAGAGAAGGTGGTCTAGTGGAATAGTGCGTGAGTGTGGAGCTAGAGGGCTCGGGTTCGAATCCAAGATTAAGCGTTATATTTTAAGGTAATATTATGTTATTATTAAGCTTATGGTTTAGTTTTAGTAATTAGTTATAATATCTTAGGTTAAGTTAGATTAGTATTATTGATCATATCCTTGTTTCTAGTATTAGTTAGTAATTAAATTAAGTATAATTCATAAGGTCATATTACGTTAGCCTTGAGCATGGATTATAGGTTATAGTGGACCGATTAGGAATGTCAATATCGTTGTTATTAATAGTTAGTGACGGTATTAGAATTATATTCATTCTTCAGGTTCACGATTATGAACCGAGCTTTGAGTTTGGTGTTGCTATGGATTAATGCGCTTTTTGGATTTAATTACGCTTCAAAGGTAACCACTATGTCCATCAAAATCTATTTTTACACTCACTCTATATGATATTATTTGGTGGTTTGGAAATCCTGAAATTCCTTGATTATTAGCCTGTTATTGATTGTGTTTATTGGATTCTCGGTCTTGTGACTTGATCCTTGCCTATTATTGTTGTTGGGCTTTGTTAGTTTGGATTTCCATGTTATTTGGCCTCTGTTGGATGAAATGTTGGTATATTGTGATCTGATCTTTGTAATCTGGAACCTTTCTTTGTATTCTGAGCTGAGTCTGATTCGGTGTGTGAGAATTGCTCTTGCGGGGCGCTCTAGCGGGATAATGTAACCGTTGGGGTCTTCTGTGAGAGTAAGGGTAGTGTTTGGTAGAGGTGAGTGATCCGTTGCTTGATTCCTTCTTTGTTCTGAGGTTTGTTGGAGTATTCTATTGGATATTTTATCTTGATTTTGAGTATTTATTCATACCTCTTAGTCCTTTGTACGAGTCTATTATTTGGGAGTTGGTTGGTGTTCATATCTGAGATGAGCACTCTGAGTGATGGTTCTTGGGCTGAGCTGAGTATGGGTTTGGAGTGGTGGATCATTGAGTATGTTTCGGAGGTTGATGGGTGTTCTGACTGTGCTATTACTGACTTTGGACTTCGGTCCCTGTGTACCAGTTATCTGGGTTGGCTACTATTGACTACTGACTTCTGACTATTGGACTTCGGTCCCTGTGATTGGGTTGATTACCCCTGTGATTGGACTTCGGTCCCTGTGATTGGGCTCATCACCCCTGTGTACCAGTTTTTCGGGTTTGACTTCTGACTTCTGACTTCTGACTGTGGGTGTGACTTGGTATGGTGGTTGGTATGAGGGTTCGGAGGTTGGAGTTGGGATTCTTTCTTGGTTGATGTATTCGTGAATTCCTTGTGTTTATTCGGTTGATATCTTCTTATTCTTGGTTATGGTTGATTGGATTCTTTACGGTTGTTGTTCAGTTGGTATCTTGTTATGGATTCGTTGTATTGTACTCTCGTTATTGGATGTTGGCTTTGTTTGGATGAGTCTTGGTTTCTGATTCGTTCAGTTTATTGTTGTTGAGTATCCGATTTGAACTAATGAACAGTTTGTTGGTGTTTATATTCTATATGGGTGTGTAAACCTATTTACAAACTTATGTATATCTATATTTCCTTGCGGGTGTGAATGGTGGTTGCTTAGCATTCTTTTGCTAATGGTTCTTTGTGTGTTTTCCAGGTTTGCTATAAAGTCTAAGCGTGAGCGTGGTAGAGATACACCCGTATGAGGAGCCTTAGATAGTGGTTATGTTTTTAGACTTATGCTTTGGCCTGTGTGTCATTTGAGATGTTGTATACTTTGGTTTAGTTATTGGATGTCTTGAGATATATCTAAGGATTATCATTTATACAGTTTAGCTCGTTTCTTATGTTTAGCCTGTGCATCTAGGCTGTGTTTTATACCTAGATGTGGCATGACGCCCTTAAGTTTTAAATTCGCTTCCGCTATGTTATGGTTTTGGTTGAGATAGGCAGCTGTTGTGTTAAGTTTTTACCTATCTCAGCCTGTGTGAGGTTGGGGTGTCACACATGCATTTGTGAATACATTACTACAGAAAACACATTTAACGTCGGTTTTTTAGCACTTTTAACGTCGGTTAAAAATCGACGTCTATCTGGCAGACGTTGTATGTAAATGATACGACGTCGGTTGTAAAAACCGATGTCGTATGCATTTTTTAATTTTTTAAATAAATAAACAACGTCATTTGTCTAGGAAAACCAACGTCGTTTAGTATTTTAAAAAAAAAAAAAAAAGGATACGACGTCGGTTTTCTGAAAAACCGACGTCGTATCATATATTAAAAAATAAATAAATAAATAAACGACGTCGGTTTTTAAGCGAAAACTGACGTCGTTTATTTTTATATATATATATTTTTAATAAATAAACGACGTCGGTTTTTGCTTAAAAACTGACGTCGTTTATTTATTTATTATTTTTAATAATTAAACATATTTTACGAATCCACCTAACACCTGTACAGTGCAGTAATATTTACAATTCACACATAATTTTCAGAACCTGTGTAACAAATTAACATTTATAATCTCACAATTGATCAAACTAATATATTTCTCAATTAATCAAACTAATAAACATCACAACTAATCAAACTAATAAATTCTACAATAACTACTAAATTTCTCAATTAATCAAACTAATAAACATCACAACTAATCAAACTAATAAATTCTACAATAACTAATAAGACATTGCATATTCAACATAAATCTCACAATTCAATAACTAATAAACAAGTATTTAACATAAATCTCACAATTCATCAAACTAAAGAAGTAATCTATCAACCCATTCATCAATTAAATATTGGCACCATTTGTCTCTAACTTCATCATTATCTTTTTTATTGTAGGGCAATCTTCCTTGTCTCTCCAAAAGCTATAAAGTTTAAAAGAGATAAAAAAAATTAATAAGTTAGTATTTTAAAATATATGAAGGCGAAAGATACTTTATTAAATTATTTGCCTTATTCATTCCCTTGTATGTTCCCAATGAAATGATTTCCAAAATAAATTTCATCACCTAATATCCGCATTCGGTACCTCCTCTTTGTATGGCACACTACATTTGAAGTAAATAATATAATTAAGATTTTATTAATAAAAAGCAATAAGAGATATGTACTTACCGAACATGTAATCCATTTTAGTTGACGACTTGTTTTCTTTCCACCTATTATGCTTGTTGCCTTCAAACACCTATTAATATAAGACATACATAAAATATACATAAATATAATGATTGACATCACTATATTAATAATAAGTATTAATTATATTTATAAATTTACAAACATTTCAATTATATCTTTAATATCCTCATGTGGCGGATGACCAAGGGAATCAAACCAATAGATTTCATGTACTTTAGGACAAATAGCCATCAACATCCAATGCCCCCTACAAATAAGAATTTTATTAGTTTATAGTATATTATATATAAGGTATTGTATTTTAAAACATAATCAAATGCTTACTCGAAATTATATGGGGCTAAATAGCAATCTTTCGTCTCACCATATCCCATGGTTTCACTTATATAGTTGATCCTCCCATTTCTAGTCGTCAGTTTCGGTTGAATCCAATTTGGATCTAAAAAGCCATACTTGGTTTGTGATTGAAAATCATATTCTTTATAAATACCCCTACTCACAATCAAAAGCAATCATATAAATTACTAATAATTATGTTAAATAAAATTAAAACTATTTTGATCAAATAATACTAAAAACATATTACTTTATAAAGAACTGAATAATAGAAATATCTAAGATAATCCATATTCAATAAGCGCATGATTTCCAAACTCTTAAGTTGTAATTCATAATCAATTTTATCCACAACACCACGAGGCATTTGCGTCACCACATTGTGTTCAAGACTACAAGCAATCTTGTATGCCTTTCTGCATGCTCTACTCATAAAGAATCCGGATAAGCTAAAGCCAAAGCATAAATAAACATAGGAAAAAATCTTACCTCACCACAGAGTTGTCCACGGTAGTAAACAAATCCCGAATCTAACTAATTACCTACAAGTTTGATTTGTAAATTAATATAGTAAATTGATATTATTTTATAACAATAATATTCTAAACAATCTTAAAATAATTTACAATTCAATAAAATACTAAAATAAAATAAATTCAACAATAATATTTAAACTACTATAATGCTTACATATCTCATTAATTCCTTAAACTTAAACAACATTAACAATAATTCCTAGATTTCAAAGTATAGTAACATTAATTTTTAAAACATGGAATAAATTAACAATAATTCCTAAAATATATCATAATTCATAAATTTGAAATATATTAATTTATAAGGCCTAAAATACATAATAATTCCTACAAATCAAAATTATTAATTTATAAGACCTAAAATACATAATAATTCCTAAAATTTGAAATATATTATAAATAATTCCTAAAATACACAATAATTTTTTAAAATTCAAAATTATTAATTTATAAGACCTAAAATACATAATAATTCCTAAAATTTGAAATATATTATAACTAATTCCTAAAATACATAATAATTTCATAAAATTCGAAATTATTAATTTATAAGACCTAAAATTCATAATAATTTATAAAATTCGAAATATATTACTAAAATAAACAATAATTTTTTACAATTAAAAATTATTAATTTTTAAGACCTAAGATACATAATGAACCCTAAAATTCGAAATATATTACTAAAATAAACAATAATAATTTCAAAAATTTCGATACATTAATAAACACCTAAGATACATTTATTTAAAAAAAAAAAAGACCTAAGATACATAATAAACCCTAAAATACATAATAATTTCTTAAAATTCATAATATATTAACAAATAATTCAAAAATTGAAATATATAAAAAAAATTAGCAAGTCTTACCGGCGGTAGCGAAGGCGGCGTGCGGTGGGCGGCTGTGGCGGGCCATCACGGTGGGTGGTTGTAGCGGCCAGTTGCTGCAGCGACTGAGTGGCAATCCAGGTCATGGCTGCAGCGACGGGAGCGGCTGCTGTGGTGGGCGGTGGATGGCTGTCGCGGGCGGTGGCTGTCGCGGTCACGGTGGGGAGTGCGACTGCTGTGAGTAATCTTTAATAAGATCCTACAGCGTCGGTTGGTGATACAACCGACGCCGTAGGGTTTTATTTTATTTTTAAAAAAAAAGTCGGAAAATCTGAATTTAAAATATATATATATATATATATATATATACGACGTCGGTTCGCTTTTCGTCTATATTTTATTATTTTTATTATACCATACGGCGTCGGTTTCGAAGCCGAACCTACGCCGTAAGTGAACCGACGTCGTATAGTATTTAAATATTTTTAATTATCTACGATGTCAGTTGTATACGAAAACCGACATCGTATCCCTTTTTTAAAAAATCTAAATGTAAGTAATGTTTTGACGTCGTTTTTTAAAAAAACCGACGTTATTTAGGCGACATTGAATGTATTTCCTGTAGTAGTGATATATTATATCTAAAGCTTTATTATTATAAACAGCAAGGTATCTTTCAGCTGCATCCCATTCAACTGCTGGTTTGAGCACTTTGGGATCATTTTCTGTTTCACCCGCTTTTGTGGGATGTTCCCAACCAGTTAGGACGGATCTCCAGATAAGTTCGCCATGTGCTTTGATATGCATCCTAGTCCGTGCTTTCCAATATGAGTAGTTTTCAGCATTTAGTTCGGGAGGTTGTTTATACATTCTGAAACACTTAACAAACGATAAGACAAAACAAAAAAAAAAAAACAAAATAGTAACAAAAGGAAAACACGCCTAAGTCCTGTGTTCAAGAAACACGATATAACAGATCGAATAGACTAATAAATTAAGTCTCGGTGGTCTAATACCAATTGAAATTACTTTGTGGATCTTGAATGCAAGACTCTAAGGGTTCATAAATTATTTAACATTTTTATAGTTATTAGTCCAGATTAGGTAATACTAAAATACAAACAAATATAAAAACAAAAGTAAAAAAAATGAACCCGGACACAAGAAATGATCACGCAGTTCGGAGCTAAAACTCATACGTAGTCTGCGGGGTTACTCAGCTTTCGCCCAATCCACTAGATGATCACCAAGGTTACAATAGTTGGAATATATGCCCAAATATACAATGGTACTAAACCAACACAACCTTCAACATCTACACTTGAATTGGCAAAATTGCAAGCCGGGAATTCTTCAATTCATCACCACGACTCAGCATCAACGTCAGGGTCAAAGACAGTAGCAAAACACCATTAATTCTCCAAAATAATTCACTTGAATTTCACGTGTGAAGCTCTGAACATTTAATGTGTAAAGAGATATGATGGGGATTAGAGCTTTAAGTGCCTTCATATTTATAGCTTAGAAAACCCCTTAACAAACCTCACAAAAATAGAGCTGAATAAGTCTTGATTAAATGAGAGCCACAATCCCTTAAAAAACTGTTAGCCACATAAAATACATATGTTGAAAGCTTGCTGTCTATGACAGCACACGATGACATAGCCTCCCTTTCAGCACTGGCGGACGACCTGACTGACGGTCCAAAAACTATAATAATAACAAAATAGGCTAAGTGTATTTTTGACAAATAATATAGCCAATTAAAAAGGACCGTGTATCATTTGTACACTTACAATATATATGATCCCTAGAGGATTTGGTGTCGTCTCCCTGTAAGCTGCATTCCATGAATATATATGATCCCCAGAGGATTTGGTGGCGCACAAATCTGATATCCCTAGTATCTCATTATGCTTGAAATATCCTTAGATTAATTAATCCTAGCCATTCATATCTCTATGCTGCAAGATTGTAAGATTCTGATAGAGAGGATAATTGAAGAATATGGGATATGTATATAGGCGGCGTTGCATGTCATGTGTGTTTTTGTTTTGTTTTGTTTTTTTGTTTTTTTTTTTTTTTGGTTTTGTGCCTCTAATTATTAATTTCAAGAGTACCAATTGAGGCCGAAAACTTGGTAGTTGCCAGAATACGCTGTCGCCGTCGACGTTTTGTTGGGGGAGTTGGCTGAGGAGGGTGGCAATGGAGCCACCGCCGCCGTCACTTTGGTCGTCGATCTGGGCGGCCGCTTAGTGGCTGTCATCGGCGAGGAACTTTTTAGTGAGTGGCGATGAGTCACTGCAGGTAGGGGCATCTTCGTTCCAGTACATGGCGGGGAGGTGTTGTGAAGGGAGGAGATTGGCGGCGGCCTGGGAGACAATCGGCGACCCATTGCTAGTAATCATCCCTTGGCACATATTTTGATAGTTTTCTAGCAGACCACCATAGTTTGAGGCGGCGGCTTTGAGTAGTCCTTGCATCCCCGACAAAAGAAAAAGAAAAGAAAAGGAGGAGAATACAAGATATGGCGTGGCACCAGAGGATTTGCTACCGCCGACCATGGTTAAGAAAAGGAGGAGAAGACAGCGAGCGGGTGGAAGGAAGAAGAAAGTGACTCGAGATTAGGGGTGTAAACGAGCCGAGCCGAGCCCGAACTTGGGGGTGCTCGAGCTCGAGCTCGACTAGGAACATGGGAGCTCGAGTTCGGCTCGAGTTCGATCGAGCTCAAAAATTGAAGCTCGAGCTCGGCTCGCCTTATTTTCGAGCAGCTCGAGCTCGGCTCGATTGGCTCGATTGTTCGAACTCGAGCCTGAGCTCGAGTCAAATATCGACTCGTCATGGCTCGAATTGCGCTCGAGTTCGAGTTCGATTAAGGTTGCTCGAACTTTTAAGCTTGAGTTCGAGCTAGAAATTCATCTCTTTAACTTCATGCTTCAATTAATAATAATAATAATAATTGTTTTACTCATACATAAATAATAATACATAAAAATAATCATAAGTCCAAACTCCAAACTTCAATTGTTGAAAATCATCCCCAACTCCTGAGATCTTTTTTTTCTTGTTTGTTTGACTCTTGTAGGCTTTTTGTTTCTTCATTTTGTTGTGTATCATGACCAACAGCAGTACTGAAAATAATAATCAAATCAATCAATACAAAACGAAAACATAATCATACCTCATAACATATTCCTCAACAACATAATCAAAACTAATGATATATTAATAATTACTTTCTTAAACTAAACAGAAGTAAAATTATGTGTTTTGAACAGAAACTTCATAACAATCTGGATACACACGAAGGCAGAAAGCAGCAGATTTCTTGTTAGTCATTAGTTTCTTAAAGGATTTAAAAAATGCATTCTTAACAAAAACTTCTTAAAAGATTTAAACTACAAGTATTTTCATTGGCTTCATACTATACATTAGAAAAGATAGATTTCTTGTAAGTCACTAATTCAATATTAGCAGCACTAAATAACAGTAGCATATTTACAGAAAATGTCATAATGTAACCTGCTTACCTGCTGCGGCGGCGGGAGGCAACGGTGGGAGAGAGGCGACGGGAGGCAGCGGTGGGCGAGAGGCTGGTCGATCTCTACTGCGACGGCGACGGCGGCGACAGGCGCGATCTCTGCTGCGTCGTCTCGTCTGCTGTCGTGCTGCATCGTCTTTTCTTCTTCTCGTCTCCTGTCGTGCTGCGTCGTCTGCTGAAGCTTGATGGCAGTTGAGGGCGTGAGGGATTGGGGGCGCTGGAGGTGGAGGCCGGTCGTGAGGGATTGGGGAAATGGGGAGATGTGAGAGGTTAGAGCCTTAGAGATGTGCTGCTCACTGGCGGCTTTAGACTTCAGATTTAGGGTTATGTTTTAATATATATATAAATTATGTATGGCTCGCGAGCGGCTCGACGAGCCACGAGCCTAAAATATTTAGGCTCGAGCTCGACTCGATTATTTAACGAGCTGGCTCGAGTTCGAAGTTGACCGAGTTCGAGCCGAGCTTTGACCGAGCAGCTCGCGAGCGGCTCGACTCGTTTACACCCCTACTCGAGATGACCAATTTGTCTCCATGAATAAATAATTAAAAATGGTTTATAGTTTTCGAACGGCATTTGGCCGGTGGACCGAATGGGTTAAAAATTGCATAGTTACGGGACTAAATTGTTATTTTTTAAAGTCGAGCACTGAAATTAACAAGACTCCTATAGTCACGGGATCAAAAGTGTAATTTTCTCGACAATTTTATATTTAGTCATAAATTATTGTTTTTGTCATGTAAGACCTCAAGCTATCATATTTTGAATACTTTTGGTCATTCCGATAACTAAATGTAATTTTGCCTCATCACTTATGAGCTCCAAGAAGAAAATGGTTAAATTGTCGCTAATCATGGCCGACAACAATATCAATGTTTGATTTCGAGCTTTAGGCTATGTTTGGCAAAACCTAGCTGAAAAAGATAGTTGAAAGTTAAAAACTGAAGAGCTGTGAAACTAGCTGATTATCTTAAAAGTGTTTAGTATAATTATATTTTTGATAAACTGATTAACGTAAAAAGACAAAAAAGGAAATTCACAAAATTTAAATAGTTTTAAATTTAAATATGTTTGTTTACTTATTAAAATTATTTAACATTTTGAAATGAAACTATTAGCATAATAATAATAATAATAATAATAATAATAATAATAATAATAATAATAAAATGGTCATCTTTTACCTTGAAGAGTTGCGAAAAAAGGATGAATAAAAATATAGGAGAAGAGAAATGGCCAAAAAGGTTTTAATTGGAAGAGATAAAGAATGGCGTTTATTTAAAATCTACAGCCAAAGAAAGTTTGATCTATAATGGTTAGAAAAAATGATCGCCAAATTATTAAATCAAATGGATGGTTCAGATTGTTTTGATTTATATTTTTCCTTGAGTTTCCTAATTTATCTTAATTATATGATTATCCGTTAAATTTTCCGTTAAATATTCCCTAGCTTTTCTGTTAATATTCCCCTTAACTTTTAACTTACCCATTAATTTCTATAAGAAAGGTCTTAGGTTTGAACCCTATCCAATCAAAGTTGGCATAAATGTTGAACATATACTACGAATATGTTAGAGTATATTATTCAAAAGTACCTCACTTTATCACTCTTATTAAATTACTAGTTTTATACGCGCAATGCGCGAATGGGTTAATGCCCAATGTTTATATTTAAATAAATATTTGAATGTATATCAATGCAAGATTACATAGAATAAGTTTATACATGGGTAATTGAATATAATGTCAATTTTTTTTATTTAAATATCTAACTCAAAGTATATGAATTCAAGATAAAATAAAAAATTCATTATAATTATTACTAAAATAAATGTTTGCAATCATGTAAAATCGATAGTCTAAATATTTGGTCTAAAAATGATAGTCTAAATAAATACTACTTTTAATTTGAATTTTTCTAAGTGTTCTTAATTATCTTTTGAGTAACATTGTCATTGTCTTCATCTTTACTATTTGTTCTCTTCCTTTTTGTTGGTAGTGTGTTATTTGCAATTTGGTTATTGTTGGTAGCATAGATGACAATGTCATGCAATAAGATTATGATATAGGAGTTGGACGTTCCTTTAGGTGTTTTGCTTGGGGTTCATTTGGTTCAACCATTATTGTTGAATGAGTTATTGTGGATAAAAAAATCTTTAGTTTAAGAAAAAAGATTAAATAAATTAATAAAAATTTGAAAATTTAAAATATTATTGACAGGGTAATTGGGTACACGACCCGGAACCGTTGTCATGACCAAGACAGTTGCCGTTCAAACTACCCAAGACACCTCACTCATCAGCATCAATGCGCAACGGTCCAACTCCTCAGCATTGATGGCCAACGTTCAGCTCCTCAACATTGATGACAGACGTTCAGCTCCTCAGCATTCAACACCTCAGGTATTGATGTCCAACGGTCAACTCCTCATCAATGCCCCGTTACTGAGCTGAAAGGAATAAAAAGACTCACAGTCACATAGTGAGGAGGAGACTTCTTACTAGACAAAACAACACTGAATTCATCTGTACACTGAGCACTACGCTCAATATTGTATTCAAATACTTGATAACACTCAATAATACTCAAATACATACCGGTAACGCATTATTACCGTCATTGGTGCTTTCATTGAGAGCCGAGATCAGATCTCAGGCTAAAATCACAAAATCAAAAAACCACTCAGTTCATCTCATCACTATCAATGGCATCTGGATCCAGCAGCTCGCACAAACCTAGTCAGGTGAACAAGGGTCAGAACGACCGGCGGCTTCTAGATCTTACCGCCACCACCCCCTCTGGAGGAAGAAGTGCAATCTCCGAGGCAAAACAGAACTCAACGACAGGAAGGTGGAACTCAACCAGTTTCCAGATCTGTTCGAGAACGACCGGCGGCTTCTAGATCTATCCGAGAACGGCTGGGGGTGCAAGGATCCTCCAATAGAGGTCCCCGCGCCCAAGGAGGAAAGGCAGTAACCAAACGACCATCCGGAGAAAGGATGGGCGAATCTGGTGGATTGGCTCCGCGTCACTCCACTAGACACAAAGCACCACAGGAAGGCCTGGTGGAAAGACTCCAAAGGCAGATAGATGATTTGGAAAAGAAAGTAGAGGCAAGAGAACACTCACCAGAACCGGAGGTAAGAATGGCTACTCCATTCTCTCCTGACATAATGGAAGTTCCTCTTCCAAAAGACTTTCGACTACCCACCATCAAGGCCTACACTGGCACTTCAGATCCGCGTACCCATATGACAAGATACAAGGCAGCCATGGTCATGATTGGGGCAAGCGATGCCATAATGTGCAGAGCGTTCTTGTCCACTTTGGACGGGACTACTCAAGATTGGTTTAACACAATCCCAGACGGATCAATTCAGACTTTTGCAGAGCTATCCAAAAGTTTCTTGTCTTATTTCTCATGGAGTATACAACATAAGAAGCCATTCTCACATCTCGGTGGGGTAAAGCAAGATAAGGGAGAAAGCCTGCGAGACTTCTTAAGCAAATGGAAAAAAGAAGTCAACAACGTATATGACTTCGATTCGAACGCGGCGATTCTCATCTTCATCCAAGCACTGAGGTCAGGTGATTTCCACAAACAAATGAACGCCCACCACCCACGCTCTTATGAAGAACTCATGAGAACGGCCAACCGGTACGCAGACGCTGAGGAGGCTGACTGGAGAAAAAAGGATGAGGAGGAAGGACGAAAGAGTGGGCGACTTGATAAAGCTGGTCCGCCCAGCCAGGCACCACGACCAAACCAACCACCCTCAAAGAAGGGAAGAGATGACCGACCTCGCCTCATCCCGTTGCGACATCTGACACAGCTAACTCACCTAGTTAACGTAATCCTAAATCAAGCCGAAGACATGGGATCGTGCAATTTCTGCAGGAGTGCATGAAAGTCTCCCCAAATGCGGATCAATCCAAGTATTGCAGATTCCATAGGCAGGTGGGCCATGATACCGATGAATGCAATGTGTTAAAACGCCAGATTGAGGAGCTCATCCAGAGGGGATACTTCAGACAGTTCGTCAAACGGTCAGGCCAGCAAAAGCCGGGCCAAAAGTCAAGCCAGCAACAACCTCCGCGTAATTTACCAAAAAATGTTTGGAAGAAGGATGACAGCTTCGAGCCGTTATCCTCGAGTGGTAAGAAAAGGGAGTACGACCAAGTTACAGTAACAGATATCTCTGACAAAGACACAGAAGAGCATAGGAAACACAAGAAGCAGACCATACACTTCATCTACGGAGGTCCTGCAGGCGGAGACACACAAGCAGAGAGGAAGAAATGGAGTCGCCAGTTATATGTAGGTGAGGTGGTCAGCCTTCCAAAGGGAAAAAAGCAGAGGAGGGAAGCCATTACCTTCTCTGACGATGACCTCCCAGAAGGTCCACTGCCTCACCGAGATGCGTTGGTGATCAAGATGGAGATCAACGACAACATTGTGCATCGCATACTCGTAGACACCGGAAGCTCAGTCAACGTGATGTACTACGACGCTTTCACCAAATTGGGACTCCCCAGAAATCAACTCAAAGAGGTACGGATTCCACTTTCTGGTTTTACTGGGGATTCAATAGAGACGGAG
>CM008331.1:721624-742276 GCA_002525835.2 Ipomoea batatas
GTATCGAACAGTAATCTTCCATACATATTAGTAATATAATTATTGGTTGGAGAATAAAATTAAATGAAATAGTTATTTTAAGGGAAAAAAATGTCAATTTAACATTTCAGGGGGATTAACTACCACTTTTAAAATAACTGAGGGGAAAAAACTGTCACTTTAATAACTCAGAGGGGAAAAGTGTTATATGCACATAACTTAGGAGAAAAAGTGTCATTTTTCCTTTAATTTATAATTCAATGTCTACAATGTCTTTATTCAAAAAAAAATATTCACTATCAAAAAATTTAAAAATAGATATAATTACATTAGTTATATTATCTATATTTTCTACAATGCAAAGATTCCTTACCTTCAAATTTATTAATTAATTATGTTCACTACATTGTTCATTATTTTCTTTTTACACTATCTTCTAATTAAATATCAAAGTTATAATTTAAAATAATGTTATATATTTATTTACAAATATTATGTTAATAACATGAAAAAATTTAAAAAAAAACAGTTTGAAGCCAATCATTTTAACTACTTAGCGAGGGCTTGTTAACAAAGAATACATTCAAATAACCCAACAAATTGATTTAATACTCATAATAAAAATGCCAATGTAGAGCAATAGAACATTGTGACGCACTTGATGCATTGAAAAGATGTTGAGACTACAACATTGTTGGAATCAATCTTTCAAATTTAGAAAAAAAAAAAAAGAGAAGAAATTTGAAAAATAGCTACCGTTGCATCATTCATTAATATTGTATGTAAAATACTTATTGTACATTCTTTAAATATATTAGAACTAATATAAATTTACAATTCAATTCATTTTCTACAATCGACTTGTTCGGATTAAAGACGAATTCAACATCGATCTTGACAACAAAAATAATTGGTATATAGGATGTAGCCACTGTTTAAAAATGTTTATGCACAAAGTGGAAAACTATTTAATTGCATGCATTGTGATGAAAAGGTAGCAGTGGGTACTCCAAGATTAGTACCAAATTAACAAAAAAAATTTACAAACAAAAAAGATAAAAGAAAAAGAAATGCACACGTACACATACACACACACATGCACATACAAAATCAAGTACTACACTCATTCATACTAATTCCAAAAAAATATGAACTTCAAAATAAACATGTGCAAAATGGATGTAGAAACGGTTGATGAAACTAGACATATTATAGAATCTGTATTCAGACTACCTACAATGTTATTGTTGTTACTATAATGTAAACAAGTTATGAAACTAGAACAAAATGTACTACTCATTAATCTTCAACAAATATAATAAATATTAATATTTTGTTTAATATTTTCACATGAGAATGTACGACACACATCTCACAGCACATGAAACATGTAGGGGAAAAACTACTACTGTCAAATATCAATAGATGCTTGCAAGATCAAGAGTTTATAGTATAACTAAGATCTCAGTCATATATTCAAACACAATGAGACAAATCCACAACTTCCTACATCATAATATGATGTTGCCCTCTATACTACTACACTAACTTAATTGCACATGACACATTATCAAATACCAATAAATAAATTTAAAAAAAAAACAAGTACTGAAGATAAAGACAATGACAATGTAATCCGAAAGTGAAATAAAAAACCTTAGAGAAATTCAAACGAAAAATTAGTACTCCCTCTGTCCCATTTTACCTATCCTATTTACTATTTATTGGTCAAATCAGCTCTTTCTTCATTGCTTATTTTCTTTAGTAATTTTTATTATTATTTTTAATTTTTTTTGTGTTTAATAGTACTTTTAATGTAATTTCTGAATATATAAATTTTATATATTAATGCTAAACTTAATATTATGAAAAATTGGATTAAAAATAATTTCAGTCTAACCTCATTAAACGAATCAAACAACCAAAATGAGACAGAGGTAGTATTTATTTATACTATCATTTTTAGACTAAGTATTTAGATTAGAGTTCTTACAAAATTGCAAACACTTATTTTAGTGACAATTATAATCAATCTGTCATATATTATCTTGTATTCATAAACTTTGAATTACCGATTTAAATAAACAAATTCAACATTCAGTTACATATGCATGAACATCTCCTATATAATCTTGCATTGATATATTTTGAAATACTTATTTAATAATAAACATTGGCATTATCTCATTTACGCAATGCGCATGAAAAACTAGTAATAAGGATAAAGATGAAAAAAAAAGTTAGCAGTTACTAGCGCCAGCCAAGGTAGTGTTTCAAAATAAACTCTTATGTTAAGCTACTAGCTTATTTTAGGAACATTATCAAATAGAACTTATAGTTTATTAATAGCTAAAACTTGAATGACTGTTATGGAGACTTCGAATTCTCTCTCGCCTGAACAGTATTCCGATGAACTTGATTTGCTGGAAAGAAGCACGAAGAAGACGAAGGTTGGTGATGGATCTGCGAACTTTACACCGACTGCCTCGCAATCAAGCCCGGCGGTCAGTCCTGTTGTAGAAGAGGTTCCGGCCGCTGGAGTGGAGATGGTCCCTGAGACCCAGCATGAGACGTTGCCCTCTCCGATCAGTTCGGATGATGCTATGCAGATCGAAAACGCTCCTCAGATCCAGCGGGAATCCGCTACTAGAGGCGAGCGGGGATCGCAGCCCCCGGCGGTTGTGGCTGTTGCGTTGCCCCGCTCATATCGAGACTCGGTGGTGGGTAGCGGAACAGACGCCATCCCCTTCATGGTCGCGGATCATAATCGCGAGGATTCGGCTGAATCTGAAGATGATGAAGAGGTGACTGGTGAGGATGAGGACCCTACTTGCCCCGTAATCCGTTTCTCTGCCAAGGAGAAGAATCAGATCCGAGAGCCTTGGAGACGATCCTTGATCGTTAAAGTCATGGGATGTAGAGTAGGATATGCGTATCTCCTACGTCGACTCACTTCGATGTGGAGGCCGAAAGGACGCATGGAGTTAATCGCCTTGGACAATGACTACTTTCTGGTCAAGTTTGGTATCTTGGAAGATTTAGAATTTGCCAAGTATGAAGGTCCATGGATGATCCTAGATCACTACTTGATAGTGAAAGACTGGGTTCCTAATTTCGATCTGATGGCAGATACTACGGAGAAGCTCCTCGTCTAGGTGCGATTTCCTAGCATCCCCGTGGAATATTACAACATTTTGAGTTTGAGGAAAATTGGTAACAAGCTTGGCCGCACAGTGCGGGTGGATCACACTACGAGCTTGGTTTCTCGAGGGAAATTTGCGCGAGTCTATGTTGAGATCGACATTACTAAACCGCTTCTTTTGACCTTTACTATGGAAGAAAAGGTTTGGAAGGTGGCTTACGAGGGTATCCATTTGGTTTGTTTCTCGTACGGTATGTATGGTCACAGGCAAGGGTCCTGCCCGACATCTCCAATTGTTGAACCTACTGTGGTTGCCGGTGAACCTGCAGCGGTGCCAGACCAAGATAATACATCTAATCGAAATATGACCCCTCAAGTTGGAGGCCCGTCGGCGGTTGCATCTCTTGTTCGTGCAAAACCATACGAACCGTGGATGATAGCGCCGAGGAAGGAGCGACGTACCTCTGGGCGGCCGTTGGGAGAGGGTGTTTCTAAGGCGGCGGAGGGCGGCTCTAGGACTGCGGGCGCGGCAAAGCAAATGACGAATTCATCGGGATCTCGGTTTGCGCCTTTGAATGAGGAATCGGATTCCGGGGACCGTTCTGCGCCAGTTCCTACGATGGAGCCTCAGTCCTCTCCAGCGTCTCAGCCCGCGGCAGATGCTTTGGCAGGGGCTCCTAAACATCAGACTTCTCGTAGGGCCAATGTGGTGGTGAACGAAAAGCAGATTGCTAATGAGCCAGCTGAGGGTCGACCAGTCGCAATTGCTGAGAGAGGAGAGTCATCTAGGGCCCAATTACTTAGTTCATGTTCGAGAAGTGTTGCTGCGGAGAATGAGCATGTTGTTGTTCGTGGTGAAAAGGGTGGTGAGGTCATCCATGAGTATAGAGTTCAAAATGGCGAGCCAATTGGGGTTGCTCTAGCTTTAGCTACTGCACCTTTGCCTGAACATCATGGTGATCCGCCGGATAACTGCGATGACAAGGGCGACGTGGTGATGGCTGTTGAGAATCAACACGAGTCGGACCAGGCGGAGGGTGGCGTTGACGCCTCCTCTGTTTGATGTTTTTTTGTTTGCTTCTTTTTTGTCTCATTTATGTTGTGGTTTCTTTTCGTTTTCTATTTTCTCTTTGCTTTTCTTTTTCCCATGAATTGTATAGTTTGGAATTGCCAAGGCACGGGTGGTCGTGTGTTCCACCGCGTCCTTAAAAACCTTATTCGGACCCACAAACCGAATATCTTGGCCCTTGTCGAGCCTAAGGTTTCGGGTGTCCATGCTAATTCTATCTGTAGAAATCTGGGCTTCTTGGACTGGGTTTGGGTCGAGGCGGTGGGCTTCAGTGGTTGCATATGGATTTTATGGAATGCCACGATGCAGGTTTCGGTTCTCGCCACTCACCCCCAATTCGTTATTTTGCAGGTACAGGATAATTTGACTAGCCCTTGGTATTACGCCATTGTTTATGGAAGTCTGACTCATCACCTTCGGAGGAGGTTGTGGTCGGATCTGAACATGGCTAACCTCCGGATCAATGGACCATGCCTGGTAGCGGGGGATTTTAACTCAGTCATTAGCCAAGATGAAACTAGTAATTATACGGCTTTCTCGTCTCAGCGTAGCGCTGACTTTGCTGATTGGATTCACTCAGAGGGTCTGATTGATATGGGTTTCTCTGGCCTTATTTTCACCTAGACTCGTGGCTCTGTTCCCGGTTCCGTCAAGGGTGCCCGTTTAGATAGAGCCTTATGCAATATCGCGTGGCGGCATTTGTTCCCAGACGCGGTAGTTTCCCACCTCCCCCGTCTTGCCTCGGACCATGCTCCCCTCTTGATTCCGATTACTCTTGACACTATTATCGCTAGACCGAGTTTTAAACTACAGGCCGCTTGGTTTACTACGGAGAGTTTCTTTGATACTATCCAGAAATCGTGGGATAAAAACTAGGACTTGTGCATCAACGTTGCCCAGATGGAATCAGTTTTAACCAATTGGAACCGAACTGTGTTTGGGAATATTCACGCCGTAAGAGGACGGTTTTAGCCCGTCTTGGCGGGGTGCAGCGACGCCAATCTATTGCTTTCCATGGTGGCCTAGCAAAGTTAGACCGGAAACTGATGGATGAGTACCACGATATTCTCTACCAGGAAGAGTTGTTGTGGTTTCAGCGCTCCCGTGAGGATTGGATCGTCTCCGGAGATAGAAATACCGCCTACTATCATGCCTTTACTACCATTCGTAGAGCTCGCAACTCTATTCAAAACTTAAAAGATAATCTTGGCAACTGGATTAGGGACCTCGATCGACTCAAGCACCATGTGCGAACCTATTATATCTCCCTCTTTTCTCCGGAGGACGCCCCCTCATCTCAGCCAACGTTGGAGGGTGACTTTCCTATTCTTCCGTCAGAGGATTGGTGCGTTTTTAACTAGGTTGTCTCAAAAGCAGAAGTTCACCATGCTCTCTCGGATATGGCTCCTTTTAGCGCCCTGGATCCGGATGGTTTTCACGCAGCCTTCTACCAGCGACTGTGGGGTGATGTTGGGGATAACGTCTTTGAGTTGGTTAAGACTGCTGTGGAAGCTGGCAGAATTCCGACGGAATTGAATGATACCTTACTGGTTTTGATTCCAAAGATCAAATCCCCTGTAATGATAAATCAATTTCGGCCTATCAGTCTTTGTAACATAAGCTATAAAATCATTACCAAAACGGTTACTAACCGTCTTAAAGGCATCCTCCCGAAGCTGGTGAGCCCGTTCCAGAGTTCTTTCATTCCTAGTCGACAAATTTCGGACAATGTTATTATTTACCAAGAGGTTATGCATTCGATGCGCATAAAGAGAGGGCAAGTTGGTTATATGGCGATCAAACTAGACTTTGAGAAGGCTTATGATCGTCTTTCATGGGACTTTATCGAAGCTACTCTCAGAGACATTGGGTTTAACACGAATTGGATCACTCTTATTATGAATTGCGTGAGATCGCCTCGCATGTCTGTTTCCTGGAATGGTGCACGCCTGCAGCATTTTTTCCCGAAGAGAGGTATCTGCCATGGTGACGCTATGTCCCCGGCCATCTTTGTTTTGTGTCTTGAAAGGTTGAGTCAGATGATTTCTCTTGCAGTTCAATCGAGGGGGTGGAAGGGTATTCGGTTAGCAACCTCGAGCCCTACTTTGTCTCACTTGTGTTTTGCTGATGATATGGTTTTATTCTCCGAGGCGTCTTTAGAACAAGTTGATGTTATTCAGGACATCCTCTGCAGATTCTGCGCCGTTTCAGGGCAGCGTATTAATTATTCCAAATCCCAGGTTTTTTTTTCTAAAAACATTGACCCTAATCTCGCTAATGGGATTGCAGCTAGATTACAGATTGCGAAGACTACGGACTTGGGCAAGTATTTAGGAGTACAGTCTACCCATGGGCGTGTCACGTGCCGGTCTTTTGCTGACTTACTGGAGAGGATCAATGGGAGACTAGAAGGTTGGAAGACTAAGACGCTGTCGATGGCAAGTCGAGCCACCCTCGCTAAGTCTGTCCTCAACACATCCCGTCATATACCATGCAGACTTCTGTTTTGCCCGTTGGGGTTTGCCATGCGATGGAGAAAAGAACTCGGCAATTTCTCTGGGGGAATGATGGCCCTGAGAATAACCACAAGCTCAATCTCGTCAAATGGGATGCTGTGACTACTCCAAAGGAAGCTGGGGGCCTTGGTCTTTTTAAGCTTCAACATCTTAATATTGCTTATATGATCAAATCGGGATGGTGTTTGCGCACAGAAAAGCATAGTCTATGGGCTCGGGTACTCACGGAAAAATACTCTCATCGAACGGCGACACGACACGATCGTTCATCGCCTGTTTGGAAAGAATCGTGGCAGCTAACCCTTTTTTCGAGGAAGGGTCGGTAAGCTTAGTTCGCAATGGCCGTTCTACCAGATTCTGGATGGACAAATGGCTTCTCCGAGAGCCCCTAGACAATTTCCTACGCTCCCCACTCAGTCTTCCGGATCTTTATGCTAATATTGATGAGTACTGGGAAGAGGCCCGAGGATGGAAATGGGAGATCATCAACGATCTCGTCCCCATGGAAATTTCCCAACATGTCGTCGGGTTTACTCTTTCAAAGGATAATACTGCGAATGATGAGTTAGGATGGGGTTTCGATTCCAATTGTTCTTTCACGTTGAGTTCTGCGTATAATGCAGTTTCCCGCTTCTCCCCATCAGATGAGAACTCTATTTGGAAAAGGATTTGGGCTATCAAAGTCCCCCACCGCATCTGTTTCTTTCTTTGGCTTGTCATGCATAATAAAGTTTTGACCAATGTCGAGAGGGCGAGACGTCATTTAACCTCTAACGTGTCTTGTGTGTTCTGTGCAGGGAAACCGGAGCACTGTGAACATCTCTTTAGATGGTGCAAGGAAGCACGCATCGTTTGGCAAGCTGCGCTTAGTCTGGCAGTTCGGAATAACCTCCAGCAGCTCAACCGGAAAGACTGGCTTTCTGTGCAAATCCGAGGAGACAGCCGATTGGGACTGGATGATTCATGGCCAGGTAGGTTTGCTCTACGGCTTTGGTGGATTTGGAAGTGGCGCAACAACGTTATTTTCAACGGTGAGGTTATGCACGCTAATACCAAACTAGACTGGTTGGCAAGGCAGGAAGCGGAATTCAAGCGAGCTTTTACGAGGCAGGAGGTTCCCGAAGTCCGTAATGGCGGTTATGTTGACGCTGTCATCTCCTGGAAAAAACCGGACCATGGTTGGATTAAGCTCAATGTTGATGGCAGTGTCTCACACACCACTGGACTCGCGAGTTGTGGGGGAGTTTGGAGGGACGCGAATGGGGATTGGATAGAGGGCTTCACATATCACATTGGTTGGTGCTCTGTTCATGATGCAGAGGCGTGGGGGGTCCTCCAGGGCCTGCGTATGGCGTATAGACGGGGGATTCAAAATCTTATTGTTGATTGCGACTCCAGCAGATTGGCGAACCTTCTGCTTAACAGAACTACCGACCATGGGCATATTAATAATATCCTTACCAGATGTTTCGAGGTTATGACGAGTTTCTGTAATATCCGGATTTCTCGCGTGTAAAGGGAACAAAATAAGCTTGTTGATGCCCTTGCGAAGCAGAGTCTTTCGATTTTTAATGGGCTCTCTACCTTGACTGAAGTCCCCACCGGTTTACATGATGTGCTACAGGATGACCGTATTGGTGTTGGCTTTCTTAGGAAAATCCCCTCTGTAGGGGTTTGCTAGTTTTGTTTACCCCTCTCTTTTGATCAAAATAAAAAAAAAGTTTATTAATAGCTTAAAATAAATGTGTTATGAAAGTCATATCATTCAAAACTTATCATTTTAAAAGTGTCTAAACTAGTAGTCTATATAAAAAGGCTTAATTGAATACACCCCTTAGTTCGTTGCATTTAATTGAAACATGTGCTTCATTTCAACTAAAAATTTAAGCTGATAGTTGAATTGCACATTTATGTTTATGTATTATATGTTCAACATGTCCTCTTACGTGTGCATGGCGACTACTTTTGATAGACTCTAAGTAACACGTGAATCATAGTCTCTTTTTTTATCGGGTCTTTTTTATCGGATGACTCAGAGATTCGAAGCATAACCTTTGACATGTGCTTGACTCTGATACCAAATTAAAATGTGATTCATCTCAATTAAAAGTCTAAACTGATAATTAAGTTGCACATTTATATTTATGTATTATATGCTCAACACATCTATTTTCAATTCTAATTCCATTTTGCATTTCATTTTTGTCTAACAAATAAGATTACACTTTTTATTATAATAATATTTTTTTTAATTTTTGAATCTTATTTCTTTTTCAGTATTTTAATTTCCACCAAACCAAGATATACTTCTATTAAAACTAATTCCAATTACTAAGTATTTGAATATGATTTTAATTTTGATTCTGTTATAGGAACCAAAAACTGTCCCAAATTGATTTTTATTATTTAGAAATTTTATGTTTGATATGATATAAAATAAGATTGAAGATATTATTATTATTATTTAGACTTTTGCTTAGTTTGTCGTTGGTGGCAAATTATACTGTGCACCACAGTGCACATAGCAATGTGCACCACGTACCTAAACGATGTCTTTTTGAGCATTGTAAACTAATCGTCAGTTTTTTTAGAAATCACGTTTCTCGTTTCGGCCGGTCTCTGTATTTATGTTAATATTCTGTGTATTCTAGGCAATCGTTACGTGTATTCATGTTAGTAATACATGTTGTGATGTGTTTGTGCATTTGAATGTTAGGAAGATGAGTTATGTGTATTGTGTGTCAATATTCTGTGTATTCTGGGCAAACATTCTGTGTATTCTAAGCAAACGTTCTGTGTATTCTAGATAATGATTATGTGTATTATAGATAATGAATTTCTTGGAGTCATTTGCGTCCGCGTCCACTAAAACCAAAACGACGTCGTTTCATGTACGTGATGCACATTACTATGTGCACCGTGGTGCAGGGTATAACGATTGGTCGTTGGTGGTGTTGGCCAAGAGAATTATTGAGGCAAATTGGTCCAACACGTGCTTTCAATAATCAACTGAATGGGAGGACCGGAGGAGTGAATTATTGGTGTAAACGCTGAGCCGAAAGGACAGAGCTAAGAAATAGTAATTGCCAACAATATTCTTGTCCAACAACTTTGTCTCTCTTTCCCAACAATATTCTTGCTTAATCATTCTTCTGTAATTTCAGTTCCAAAAAAAACAAAAAAACAAAAAATTCCCATCAATATTCTTGCTTAATTAATCATTCTTCTGTAATCTCAGTTCCAAAAAAAAAAAAAAAAAAACATTCTCAAATTTCAAGTAAATCTTGAGTTTCCTTATCTTTTGTTCTTTGGCATGGAAGTGTTGGGTGCCTGTGTTGGTTCAGCTCTAACAGAGCCTTTTCGAGTACTCTTTGGATCCATCTATGCTAGAATCAAGAATGTTTTCAAGATCCATTCAAATTACAAGGATCTCGAGAAAAACATGGAGTCTCTATTGGATCTCAAGCAACTCCTAGACGATGATGAGCTGCAGCAACGTCACTTACCAAGAACTCAAGTGCGAAATTGGTTAAAGAGGGTTGAAAAGTTGCAGAATGAATTCGATTCTATAACAACAAATGGCAATCACCGGTTTAGCAACAGAATAGTGAAAGGGCTTGTGGAAGTGAAAAAACTGATTGGAGATGGCAGAGCCTTTGAGGACAAGATAGTGGGGCTTGTGCCTAATGCAGTTGAGTATATTCCGGCGCCATCAATCGAAGGTCAACCAACAGCAAAAAGAAATTTGGACAAGATTATGGGTTTGCTGAAGAGAAATGAAAAGGCTGCTAAGACGATTGGGGTATGGGGCATGGGAGGAGCAGGGAAATCTACTTTAGTCAAGAATGTGAACAATGAGCTCAGTAAGGACCCAACAAATCAGGGTTTCAACATTGTAATATGGGTTGTTGTGTCTCAAAATGAAACTGTAGAAATCATCCAATCAAAAATTGCTGCGCGATTGGAGTTGGCAATGAATAAAGAAGAGACTAAAGAGAGCGCAGCCAGTCATTTGTACAACAAACTTAAGGGGAAAAGATTTCTCTTAATTCTTGATAATATATGGGAAGGAGTTGATCTCAATGCTGTAGGCATTCCTCCACTTGAAGACCATGATAGCAAGGTCATCCTAACTACTCGAAATTTTCATGTATGTCAAGAAATGTCAACTGATATTGAGTTCGAAATAGGTCGTTTGAGTGATGAAGAAGCTTGGAAGTTATTTTCTGAGAAAGTGGGGGAAGAAGTGGTTAATGATGACCAAATGATGCCGTTGGCAAAGGTCATTGTTGAGGAATGCGATGGATTGCCCCTAGCACTAATCATTATAGGGGCATCATTGAGGAAAAAGGCAGAGGTTGCACTGTGGAAAAGTGCATTATACGCCCTACAGAAATCAGAGCCTACTCATATTCATGGTGTTGAAGAAAAGGTCTATAGACCCCTCAAGTGGAGCTATGATTCTTTAAAAGGTGAGCAGTTGAAATCTTGCTTTTTGTTTTGCTGCTTGTATCCAGAGGACTTTGATATTCGTACTAATAGACTAGTCCATTATTGGCTAGCTGAAGGTTTACTTGATGAGCAACAAAACTATGAGCAATTACAAAATGATGTTAAACGCATTGTTGACTGCTTAATTAGCTCTTGTTTGTTAGAAAAGTGTGCAGTAGTTCGTGATGTTGGGGTATGGATAGCAAAATCCTCAATGGATTGGTGCAAATCTATTATCAGTTCTGGAATTAGCGAGGTGCAGATATCCCAGCAACTGCTGAGTTGCTCTGACAAAGTAAAGAGAGTATCTTTTATGCATAGCAAAATAGCATTTTTGCCAGACAACATCATACAATGTCCAGAAGCAACAACTTTGTTTCTGCAAGGTAATAGGGGCCTTCATGAAATTCCTAACCCATTTTTACAAGGATTCCAAATGTTAACAACTTTGGACCTAAGTAAAAGCAATATCATGTGTTTACCTGACTCTCTTCTTCAACTTGGTGAACTTCGAGCTCTCATTTTAAGAGGCTGCCAGCTCCTACATGAGTTGCCTCCCCTTGAAGCTCTGAGAAAACTTCAAATACTTGATTGTGGTTATACTAAAATAGCTAAATTGCCAGCCGGCTTTGAAACGCTAGCAAACTTAAGGATATTGCTCCTAGATGGCACCCATCAGTTGACAGAAATTCCGAATGGAAAAATTTGCAAGTTACATAAGCTGGAGTTTCTGAATACGGAATATAGTGGTATCCAATGGGGAACTAGGGATACAATTGAGGCAAATGCACCATTTGAGGATTTGCTATGCCTAAACCAATTAATTCTCTTATACATAGACTTAAAACACTTTCCTTGTTTCACAACCCAGCATCCTTCTTGGTTGAAGAGAATTAAAAAGTTTAGATTTCATGTTGATCGTAACAAAGATTGGAGTAGTAAAATTGGAAATGAAGTGTTGTTGAGAAGCCTTCATTTCTCAGGTGATGAAATGGTTGGGTTGTTTATAAATGCTCGTTGCTTTAGTATTGGCAGATGTGAGAAAGTTGATCTCATGCTTGATAGCTTGGTTAAAAATAGTGCGAGTCTTGGTCCCTTTGTTAACTTGAAGAAACTAAGTATCCAATCTTGTCGCATATTTGGGAAACCATTGTCCTTGGGGATTTGCCATGAACAAATGGACTTGTTACCTAATTTAGAGTTCCTTAGACTCTGTGCGGTGATCGGATTGGAAAGCCTTTCAAGTATCAGCAATTTTCTTGGACTACGTTTTACTAAGCTAAAAGAAATAGAAGTTAGATGGTGTGGTTGTTTGCAAAATCTACTAGTAATGGATGGAAGTTTCCAAAAGCTTGATAAAGTGGAAAAAATTAGTATATATGGATGTAGGAAATTGACACAAGTGTTCAAGAACACGCTTATGGACAACATTGTTCCGAACCTTCGGACCCTGTTTTTGTGTAGACTTCCTGCGCTAAAGGGAATATGCAATGCAAATGTATCATGGAAAAGTCTAGAACAACTTGAAGTGAGAGAGTGCAATATGTTGGGAAAATTGCCTCTTGGTATGCAAAGTGCAGAAAGTATTCAGTCTATTTGGGGCGGCCAACATTGGTGGGATGCACTAGAATGGGATTCTGAAAATTTCAAAGAGCATCTAGTCATCTACAACCACACTTCAGGCCACCTCAACATGGCTAAGGTATGTTTACCATGCTTCAATTTACTTGGGGATCATACGTCATTATTATAATACTATTATTTCATTAAAAGATATCATTGATCATATTTCTTTATTATAACATTATGATAAGGTGTTTGGTTGGAGAGAATTACAATTCCTTTCATACTTAATTCCTACCTAATTTCGAAGGCAACTAAATCCCTTCGTTTGGTTGGAGGGAATTGCAATTCCCTCATTTTCATGGAATTAGAATCTCATGGCCCCCCTGGAGTTTAATTCCGTGGATTTTAGGAAGAAAAAAAGATAATCTTGAGACAAAATTACCCCTCCCTTATTTTAATCTATTGATGTCTAACCTTTCCTTCAAAATTATAGAGTGTTTTATTCTTCGACTTTCCTTTGTGTATGTTCATTTAAATATTTATATGCAGCAACTATTCAAATTTTACACTCTTTATATGCATTGTTTATATACATCAACTTTCGTGTATGTTCCTTTGAATTCTTTATATGCATAACTCTTCAAAATTCTTGACTACCCAAATCAAATGCTTGTCTTTTTTTTAGTTCAAGAGATACGGTAGATGAGTGCTTTTGAATTTAATATGTTATATTTTTTGGGGTTTGAATATGCAAATTGGTCCAATAGATACTCGTCATTTAGGATTAACAACAACAACAACAACAAATGGGCATTTTGGACTTTATACTACTTATTCCCCCTCAATTTCCATGTATACCAAACATTAGAATTGAAATTCCTAGTAATTTTATTCTTGCATACCAAACACTGGAATTTAAACTCCCACTTTATTCCCGCATTATTCTTTTCCCATCTAATTCCCCCCTCCAACCAAACGCCCCGTAACCACCGTAAGTTCATTGAGATGACATTAATTAATTTGCATATATTATTCTTTATTTTTTTATATAAATAAAATCAATGTTACAAAATATATTATTTAAAATATCTCATTAACCCATCTTTTGAATAATACTCATATTAATATATTTTGAGTCTTAGTTAGTTATTCGTTGATGGACTTGCAATATTGATACAATGAATCTTCTAATTATGAAAATGAACCTCCAGTACGTATTCTTCTAATTAATCTATTTTAGATTTAGTATTATGATGTAGTTGTATTATTACTATAAATTTTAACATTCAGTATTGTAAAAACGAATAACCAATATTTGTGAAAATGAACCTATAAAGTTTCATTAATGAATCTATTTGACATCTCAATTGTGAAAACTTATAATTGTGAAAATGAACATGTGGTATTTTGAAAATGAACTTGTCGTGTTTGTTTAATTAACTTATTTAATGTTTATCAGTATAATGATGTATTTGCGTTAGTATGTTAAAAATAAACTTACAGTATTTTGAAATTGACCCACTAGCATATTGAAAACGAATTGAACCTAATACAGTGATGACTTAACATAATACGAAGTAGTATGTTAATTTAAATTATTAAAATAAAAATATCAATATGATTTCATTTTAGAAATTTTTATAAATGGCAAAAACTGGTGAGACGAGTCGGGCCGGGTCGGGTCGGGTTAAGATGCAGATGTAACACTTATATGCACAAATGTCATACTTATATGTTCAAATGTAATACTAATCAGGAATAAAATTTTTGTTACTTATAAGGGTAAATGTAATACTTTTAAGGTAAAATACAATACTTTTACATTTCGATTTAAAAGTATTACATTTTTCCACAAAAGTATTATATTAAGTAAGGGACACTTGTCGACATTACTTATTATGAAAAATATATTACTTTTTCTCTAATAAGTAACAAAAATTGTATTCTTGATTAGTGTTATATTTGAGCTTATAAGTATGACATTTGCACATATATATAAGTATGACATTTGCACATATAAGTATTTCGCAAGCTTTGCCTTTAATGAGACAATGCGGCTTTTGGAGGAGGCAACACAACAGGTAGCTAAGCGTGACCAAGCATCTGCAGCGGAAGTGCAGAGGAGATAACTGGTTGTAGATTGTCTGAGACACTACCTAAAAGAGCACTCAATATAATACGATCTTGTCTGTTCCAAATTGTGTAAAGGGGATTAATGGTGTTTGTAGCTGCATCGGAAAGTCTTTTTGGAGCTTTGATAGAACCATCAACATAGCCAATAACATCAAGGCCAATGAGAGTAGACTCAACTTGATTTTTCCATATTGGGAAATTGGTAGTAGTTAACTTAATGGGAATATGGGTTGGGGCATTGAGATGAACAATCTGGGTGGTTTGAGTGATAGACATGCTAGAATACAATTTCTATTCTATTCCTTACCTATTCTATTCCTTATGCAATAGTATTCCTATTCTTATAAAATTCATTCCGTGAACCAAACGTGCCGTTAGAGTATTAGGCTCTTGATACCATATGGAAGTTGTATATTCAATGATAAAATAAACAAATTAAAGTTACCTCTTATATAGAGACTACAAGCAAAGAAGGAAGGAACAGTTACAACAACCTATAATTAATAAAGGGAAACAAAACACCAAAATAGAACTACCAAGACCTATTCTTTCACAACAAATTTACAAAAATCAAAAGAGGGATCCGAAATTTCCATACCATTGAGGGAGTCAAAAGTTAGATTTTTCCTACTATTTATTTAGGATTCTTAACTAAAGTTGATGATTTAATTATTATTCATATTCATATTTCATTTTCATGGAAGTGTATAAAATCTGGTTTTGGTCAAAATATTTGATGATTATCAAGAATATTTTGGGATGATTACTTTATTCAATTATTTTGAAACAATGTTTAACAATTATCATTACAGCAAACTGGGCACTTAGTGGCGGTTTCGGTCCGGTGGATAATTATCAAGAATATATATTCAACTTTTGTATCTAATTGTCACATTATCAAGAATATATATTCAACTTTTGTATCTAATTTTCACATTTAAGTTCGGTTTAGAAACCTGAGAAATGAATTCTAAAATTTATTTTTCAAAATTTTTGGTATTCGAGAAATGAATTCTGAAATTTATTAACTTTCAAATTTTTTGGCATTCGGGTATTAAAAGAAAATAAAATTAAAGAAAACTATTTACTCTGGTCAACGGAAAATGCCTTTTTAGATTTTTAGTAGAAATGTATTTTTCTCATTTTTTATTTTCTCGTCTCCAACATTTTTTCAAGCTAATTTCTGAATTTTTATTATCATCACCACATTATTATTATTATTATTATATAAAAAATAATATGTTCATTTTCAGAAAAAAAAAATGAATCAAACAAAAAAAAAATTCTTTACTTTCAAGCCAAAAAGAAAAACAGATTTTTTATTTTCAGTCCAACGACAGCAAATTAAAACATTTTTCAAAAAATAATTCATATTTAAAAAAAATTCAAAAAATATATTTTGAGTTTCCAAACGACCATTAATTAACTGGAGTCCTAGATTCATATATGTCATACAGCATTATTTTGTACGGAGTACTTAACTATTGTAATACCTACTATATTAGAAATAAAAATATATCTATATTTATTAAATGAGGTCAACAAGTTAAAATTTGATATTAGATAAAATTACTAAATTACTTTATTCCTTACCTTAAGGGGCCATTTGTTTCACGGAATGTCAGATTACCTTAGGAAATATTATATTGCTGGGAATGTTAGATTACTGAGAATGTTAGATTCATGTGTTTGGTTAAAACTGAGGTATGTAATATAAACATGTTTGGTTTATGGCTTATCTTTTATGTTATACTAATTTTATTTTCTTTAATTACAAAAATAATTAAATATTATATGTATAATAAGCTAACATAAAATATAAATTTCATAATAATTACAATTAAAATGGTAAAATAGTAAATAGGCATGAGAATGTTAGAATACCTAAGATTTCCTATGTGGATGGTATATTACAGTCCTTGGAAAAGTTGTATTCTCTTAGGAAAGTAAAATAACATGAACCAAACATGACAATGTGACATTCAAAGCTCACATTCCCTTGGTTATGTTATATAACTTGAACCAAACACCCCCTAAAGGTTAAGTAATCACTTGGTCTTGGATAAACATCTCATTTGAAAGAAGATAATGAGAGTTGACTAGAGAGATAGGGAAAGGAAAAACCTTGAAGCTTTGATATCCATCCTCTTCAAGCTTAGGTCTCAAGTTATTGGAGTGTTAGTTCTAGGTGAGTTTAACCTCCATATTTCACTCTTTTTGAGTTGGGTTTATTATTTGAGCCCTAAGATTGATGTTTGAAAATATTAGGGATTTTGACAAGGAGTATTTGGGTGAGCTAAATAGCTAAGATTTGGATGTTTTAGGTAAGTGGTTAACTCTCTCTCCTTATTTTGCAAAACTCATAACCTATTTTGGAATCTCTACTACTTTGAATACCCATTTTAGGGTTAGTTTGAGTTAAAAATATTTTGTTAAAGTGTGATTTCACTATTATTCAATTTATGAGTTATTATTATTAATTATTAAGGATATGTTCCAAGAATTGCTATGATATGTTTTTAGACTATTAAACTTGATTAAAGATATCCTTGGGCATGCCTAAGTATGGATTTTATGAATAAGTGAACATGACTATTTTTTATTATTATAATTGTATGTGTGATTTGTATTAATGTGTTTTGCTGTAAAAGAGGATCAAGTAATTTATTTGACAATTATTAGTTTATGATGTCATATTTATTTGCCAAGTTATGAGTTATATGGATTTTATATTACTTTTGGATATGTACTTTGTTATGTGATTTGCTACAATGAGCTATTTGATTATAAGAATTATTTTGTATGTTTGACCAAACTCATGAGCCAACCTACATTTGGTTATTTGTTCTGTTCGGCTTGGAACGTTCCTAAGAGCTCATTGCGAATCGTCGAGCTTGACTCATTCAGAATCGTCGAGTCTTACTTTTGAAATATTTGTTGGAACGTTCCATTCGACTCATTCTGAATCGTCGAGCCTAACTCATTCCGAATCATCGAGTCTTTTTGGACCATTATGCTAATAATGGCATGTGCCACAAGGTATAATGGTGATTGTAGGTTGCCAATGAGTCATAGGTTAATGAATGATTTGAGCTTTTGAAAGTATTGTATTATGAAATAATGTTGATGCCCATGTAGCAAAAGTTTCTATTTTGGGAACTTGAATATATTATGATGGAATTATATTATGACTTCGATATAGTTTGAAGATCGTGATTTGCATCTATTTACTACTCTAAAGCTTATTGTATTTTATTAAGGTTACTTGATTCGGGGTTGAGAAGAATATCACTTACTGGCCATTAGCTCATTAATTGTATTTCTTCATGTTTCAGAGTAATTAAGGAGTACAGGTGTGAATAACACAAGTACAAGTGATGGGGTCTTAAAGGTGACTTTTGAAACAAGGAGACTTAGTCCCAGTGTTGGAGCTTATCATGAATTTTTGCTTGTGTTGGATAATACATTTGACCCTTTGTGTTTTTGGTAACTTATTGTGCTTGATTATTTGTGATTGTGATGTATTTTGGACATAGATTGTAAATATTTAATAGTGTGTTTTTGGGAAGAACTAGTTCTTTATATTTTTTCATTTTGGGTTGTGGAATTATTATGTATTCAAGTGTTGTTATGAAGGTTCCGAAAGGTATGTATAATTATGTTTCGTATTGCTACTGATTTTCATGTAACGGTACGACTGAGTCATGTCCTAGAAGTGAGGAGTGACAACTATATTCTTTAATTTTTACACGAAAACGAAAGTTGTAAACCTTTTACTCCGTTCATGGCTGTGTTTTTACCACAAGAGTGGAGGGTGCAGAGTATTGCAATTGCTAAGGCTAATCTAGTCGTAGTAGTTGACAAGATTGAGAATGTGTTTACAGAGAGAAAGAAGGACGTTAGGGTAATGCAAAAGCCTTCTATATGGATATTAAAAATTTATTGTAGAATATTTTTAGAAGAAAGGTTTTTTTTTTGGTGGTATTGTTTACATGTTTAATAATAATATAAGATAATTAACATTTTGGCTCTTTTATGAATTTGATTTATTATTCTATAAAATTGTAAACCAATTTAAGTGAAGTTGGATTTTTTTTTCTTTTGTATAAAGTTTAAATAAAAATTACTACATGCATAATAATTTTTATACTAAATTACATGAATTTTTCAGTTTAGTTAGGAAATGAATGTGGAAAGAGTTATCTAACTTTTGGGCTATTTATCTTTTTGTGATATTATTGAAAAAGAGTTAATACCACAAATACTCCTTTGACAATTAGGATAGTATCAATTTTAGTTTTGGACTTCCAATTTGACTAAATTTGATACATTAATTTTTAAATATTTGTAAATAGTCCTCTATTAGAAACATTGTAAAATGATCATCCAACTCATGGGCAATATTGTCAATCCATAGCATTGGCACCCAAAACTAGTATTAAACTAATAGCATGTTTAGTTCACGGAATAAATTTGGAGGGAATAAGAATTGATGGGGATATAGGGCACTAGTACAGAATAGACCAAAAATATCGAACCAGCTGTGTCCAAAGTTGAAACTCCGGACGCGTAAAGTGACGTGGTGACATTTTTGTAATTAACTTGTCCACATTTTAATTAATTTTTTTTTTGTTTTAAATGTACCAGCTGCGTCCGAAGTTCCAGCTGGGGATATAGGCCGGGGTTGGGCCAGGCCCAATGGGTGAGTGTGCGATGTAGTATGCAGGTGGTTTGGCATGTCCCAAGGTGGTTGGGCATATCCCAAGGTGGTTAGGCATATCCAAAGGTTGTTAGGCATGTGGTTGGACATGTCCAAAGGTAGTTGGGGGTCGTCATTTGGCGGCGAGACATGTCCAAAGGTAGTTGGGGGTCGTTCTTTAGCAGCTAGACATGTCCAAAGGTAGTTGGGAGTCGTCCTTTAGCGGCTAGACACGTCCGAGGCAGGTGGGGGTCGTCTCGTGGCGGCTAAGCAGTTGGTTAGATACATCCAAGGTGGTTAGGCATGCATGTCCCATGACGGCTAGGGACGTCCCATGGCGGCTAGCCATGTGGACACGTCCAGGGTGGTTAGGCACGTCCCATGGTGGCTAGGCATGTGGTTGGACATGTCCAGGGTGGTTAGGCACGTCCAATGACGGTTAGGGACGTCCCGTGACACCCTAGGACATGGGTTAACACGTGGGTGGATGAGGGATTCGCGTGGGGAAGGCCGTACACGTGGGTGGTCTTCGGTTGTCTCTCAACAGTATAAAAGGGCAGGTCTCCGGTCTATTTTGGACATCATTCTAGGACACGAGGACTTCTTTGGTCAAGCGGTCTGAGCCTTATCCATTCTAGCAGTGGGACAGGGGTCAATTCTCTGCAAGGTCTTATTTATTATTATTTATTATTTATTAGCCCTTTCTATTAGTTAATAGTCTTTAGCCTCCCCTCTTTTATATATTATCTGTTCGGCCCCCTTAATTTTATATATATATATATATATATATATATATATATATATATATATTGTTTATTAGATTCTTTATTTTTGGACCGCCATCTCAGACCCTTGGGTCAGTACTTCTGGGGTTTGTACGCATTTTATTGGGCCTCACGCCCTAATTAGTAATACTAATATTTTTATATCTTGTTCAATATGATTATATATACCCGGTTTATGGTGGACCCGATCCCGATAAAACTATCAAGAATGTTATTCCATAAGGGATAGAATAGGTAAGGAATATAATATGAATTATATTCTATTGTTTAGT
>CM008331.1:781438-793682 GCA_002525835.2 Ipomoea batatas
TCTAAAGTGTTATATACTTACATTTGGTATCAGTGCCTAATTATCTCTGCCTGGTTGTTAAAATTGCTTTATGTTTTCCAGTAGTATATTCTGAAAAATACAGAAAATATTCTGTTCATATGCAATTTGATATATGATGATTGTTGTATATGCATATTCATTTTGTTCATGTATATATAATTTTTTTCCAGTGAATGTATATATTCATATAAGCATATGCGTCTGAATTTATATTTGTATTATGTTCTGAAAATTGTATACAAACTTCCGCATAATTTGTATATATATACTATTTTCATAAAAAAAAATTAAAAGGAGGCATATGGATTCGGGGGTTCTGGCCGGCACCCATTTGTATGGTCGCCGGTGTGCCCTCTTTTATGGCGACCTCGGCCGCCGTTGGGCGGCGATCGCCGGTGCGCCTCCTACCATTGGGCGGCGAAACAATTAAAAAAAACCTGGATTCGCATTTTTGGACTCCGGTTAAGACGGCAACGTATATATTAAACCTTGTTCCAACCAAGGCTGTCCCAAAGACACCATTTGAGTTATTTAAAGGTTGGAAACCGAGTTTGCAACATATGCGTGTTTGGGGATGCCTATCTGAGGTAAGGATATATAACCCACAAGAAAAGAAGTTGGACCCAAGGATTATTAGTGGTTTCTTTATTGGATACGCACAGTCCTCCAAAGGGTATAGATTTTATTGTCCATCTCATTCGACTTGGATCGTGGAATCAAGAAATGCTAAGTTTCTTGAAGATGACGTGATTAGTGGGAGGGATAGATTCAATGATTTGATTTCTAATCATGATCATATTGAATCATGTCCTTCTACATCATCATATAGGTTGATAATAGATTTAAGCACCCCACAAGTTCAAATGAGTATTGAACAACCTATTGAAGAAATTCCACGAGATGCTGGTATTATCTCAACGGATCAACCAATTCAGGAAATTCCTGAAGCGGTATTTGAACCACTAAATTCTCAAGGAGATGGTAGTTCAACTTTGAGGCGATCTTTCCGAGATAAAAGATCGGCAATTCCTAGTGATTACATAGTGTATCTACAAGAGTCTGATGTTGGAGCTGAAAATGATCCAGAAACGTTTTCACAAGCCTTAAATTGTAAAGAGTCAGATTTATGGTATGAAGCCATGAAAGAAGAAATGAATTCCATGCGGACCAATGGGGTTTGGGACCCTGTTGAGTTGCCTAATGGAGCCAAGGCCATTGGCTGTAAATGGGTCTATAAGACTAAAAAGGGCTCATTAGGCAACATCGAACGATACAAGGCTGGACTCGTTACTAAAGGATTCAATCAAAAAGAAGGAATCGATTACACGAAGACTTTTTCTCATGTATCAAAGAAAGATTCACTTCGCATAATCTTGGCTTTGGTTGCACATTTCACGAAGACCTTTTGTTGAAAGTATCCTATATCATTGCATATACCAAAAGACAAGTGGGAGTAAAATTTGTTTTCTTGTTTTATATATATATATATATATGTATATATATATATGTATATGTATATGTATACGTATATGTATATATGTATATGTTATATGTATATATAACATATACATATATACATATAAATATACATATACGTATACATATATATGTACATATATATACATATATATGTACATATATATACATATATATGTACATATATATATATATATACACATGTACATGTACGTATACGTATATGTACATGTATGTATATATTACTAAGATAGGACTGCATGTAATATTAGCATAGAATTTAATTTTATGTTTTTGGGTGAATTATGGGATGTATGTATTGTGATAACCCTGCATTTCTCTATTATTATTCAAATGATTTTTAAATATGAATATTTTATAATGGGCTTGGAATAAGGTATTTTTATATATACCCTATTATTATGTTAATACAAAATGTCCTTAGCCCAATGTATATACATATATAATACCATATGATTTTTACTATAGGGCTATGGACCCAATAAATTATTTTAAGTTCAATTATAAGCACATTATAAGTTGTAACTAGTCTTGACCCAACTAGTCTGGTTCAAATTGTATATCCTTTCTTAGCGATATACCAATGGTGGTCCCTCATGTTTAAAACGACTAGGAATCATCTTCTGTCACTTTAAAAATAACCACCCATAGTCCTCCGTTAGGTTGGCTATTAAGTGAACGTTAAGTCTTGAGGGCAAAATTGGCATTACCAATAGTTCATCCCTAAGCTATACTACGTTGATGAATTTCCCCAAATGCCTTCACAAATTGAATGTCACCCAATTAGCTTAGCCCTAACTCCTGCGACGAAAAAGCCCTAATCGAAGAAAAAATGTAGACAAACCTACACTCGAACGAACGAAGTAGACTAACCTGCATTCGAACGAAGAGGAGAATCACTCCATAGAAGAAAATCACTCCATAGAAAGCGAAGAACACCCACTGGATGAAGCAGAGAAGAATCACTCCTCGACGCAGTTGTTCCCATGGTGACAAGTAATGAAGGTAAGGAGTATATATATGTTTTGGAATGCATTCACCTGTATAAATTAATGGGTACCCATATGAGTTTTGGACTTATATATGTTGTGAGAAAGTACTGGGGACCATGTGTTGTTGTTCTTTAACTTTTAACAGGTGGGTGGGGACCATTTGTTGTTCGTATGTGTTTAATTTTAGCTCATGGGTGGGTGTGAAAGCTTG
This sequence comes from Ipomoea batatas, assembly GCA_002525835.2. NCBI lineage: Eukaryota > Viridiplantae > Streptophyta > Magnoliopsida > Solanales > Convolvulaceae > Ipomoea > Ipomoea batatas. The sequence continues at coordinate 784,160 of CM008331.1, forward strand.
TTTATATTACTTTACTCTTGAGAACACCCACTTGACTGTGTGTTTTTGCTCTTTTTCTATAGTGATTTGCTGGATGTGCTTTTATTTTAATCTTTTTCTGTATATTAATATTTAAATGTCATTTGATCTGCAGATAGTATATTATCAAATAGTGGGTTTATTCTTAGGCTAAAACATGGAGGGTTTTTAGGGAAAGGTGAAAACCCTAATTATGTGGGAGGATTAACTGACATGTATAATAATATTGAAATAGATGAATGGGGTCTCATTACCCTTCTTGATAAAATGAAGGAATTGGGATATGCTTGTGTAGACAGTGTACAATTTTTTATGAAAACTGTTAGGGGTTTAGTGGACTTGGTGACAGATAAGGTAGCTTGGGACACATTTAATGAGCTGGATTTGTTTGATGTGGTGGAGGTGTGGGCAGTTGGAAGTGAAATGAATGATTCATTTGGAGAAGATAGTAGTTATCATAGGGAAATAGATGACAGCGGTTCTTTAGATGACTTAGATTACGACATTAACATTGACCCAAATGTAGAGTATTGTGGTAATGAAGATGAGCAGCCAACCAACAATATTCCTAAAGAGAAAACTACTCTTGATTTGGAAATTACATACTCGGATGAGGATAGTGCTAGGGATAGCAATTCTGAGAATGACAGGGCAAAACTACCTCAATTTAGGCCTCATAGTGAGATGCAGTCACCCAAATTCTGCATTGGATTAACTTTTAAGTCAAAGGAGCAATTTAAAGAAGACGTAATTAATTATGGTTTTGGTAATGGGAAAGACTTGAAGTACATTAAAAATGATGGTGTGAGATGTGTAGTTGTTTGTAAACATGAAGAATGCCCTTGGAGGATAACTGTTAGGAAAAATAAGCATGATTTGAATTGGGTGGTGAGTGCATTTATTGACAAGCATGAAGGCTGTATTTGGGTTTGGAAGAACAAGATGGTGAACTCAGCTATTGTTGCCAATAGATGGAAGCATCAAATTGGATCCAACAACACCTGGAAAACTGGTGAATTCTGTGAGAGGGTGGTAAAAGAAGAGAGGTTTTTGATCAACAATAGGCAAACTTATAGGGCACTTGTTAGAGCAAGAGCTGACCTTGAAAAAGAACATATTGCAAACTTTAACGAGTTGTGGAGTTATTGTAATGAGGTTCGGAGAACCAATCGAAATAGCAGTTGCTTTGTGAAGTTGACAGATTCGGAGTATGATGGTCAACCCAGATTTCTAAGGTTCTATATGTACTGGGAAGCTTGCAAAAAGGGTTATAGGTACTTGAGGCCTATAATTGAGGTTGATGGGTGTCACTTGAAGGCAAAGTATGGTGGCCAGATGTTGTTAGCAATAGGGATTGATGCCAATGACAGTGTTTTCCCCCTTGTTTATGCAATTGTGGAAGGTGAGACAAAGGAATCTTCGAAATGGTTCTTAGAACACCTAAAAATGACCTTTCTATCACAAAAGAAGATAAAAAACAGTTGACCTTTATTTCAGGTATTTAACTTAGTAATTACTTTTAACACTTAAACCCTAAACCAATGAAGTTGACTTGCTATTGTTTATATGTGTCAGACAAGCAAAAGGGACTTCTACCTGCCTTTGAAAGTGCTTTTCCAGGATGTACACACAGGTATTTTATGCTTCTGTTGACTTGCTATTGTTTAAGGCTGTTTATGCAAGGTTTTAAGGGTTTTAATGCTTCTGTTTTAAGACTGTTTTAGGGCTGTTTAGGCTACTATTTTAAGGCTATTTAGGCTACTGTTTTAAGATTGTTTTAAGGCTGTTTTAGGGCTGTTTAGGCTACTGTTTTAATACTGCATTTGAATATTGCCTTTAGGTTTTGTGTTAGGCATCTACATGGAAACATGAAGCTTGCAGGCTTCAATGGAAAGTCAATTAAAGACAACCTCTGGGAAGCTGCAAGAGTTACTACTGTCAACCATTTTAGAGTTTCCATAGGCAAGCTGAAGAAATTGGATGCTAATGCTTATGACTGGTTAATGGAGAAACATCATTCTGAATGGTCCAGGTCACACTTCACAACTTATTCACACTATGATATTTTAGTCAATAATATCTGTGAATCATTAAATGTTGTAATTTTAGAAGCTAGGGAGCAACCAATACTATCTTGCCTTGAGACATTGAGGAAAATCCTTATGACTAGATTTATGAGAGTAGACATACAACAACGAAGTGGAGTCCAACTGTTTGCCCTATGATAGCTAAAAAAATAGCTGTTAATGAAAAACATGCTGCTACCTACATGGGCATCCAATGTTATGAATTTAGATTTGAGATTAGGGGGGTTTATTTCCAGCAATTTGAGTAGCATGAGGTGGATTTGGAGAAGCGTAGTTGTAGTTGTAGGAGTTGGGAGTTGAGTGGAATACCATGTAGGCATGCTATATGCGCTATATGGATCAAGAATGGCAAATGGCCAATGTATAACTATCTCCACCACACATACTCAGTTGAGAACTACTTGAAGGCATATGAAGGGAGTATACACCCCATGGCAGGGCCTTCAGATTGGCCTGATGATGATAGGCAGCCACCTCTCCCACCTTTGTACACAGCAAAGCCTGGTAGGCCTCGCAAGTTGAGAAAGAAATATGGAGGGGAAGACCACCATGTGATCAACAAGGATGGCTAGGTAAAAAATGTAATAAGTTTGTTTCCTATTTTAAATTTTGATTCTAATATATTAATTGTTATGTCAGCATCTCAACCGTGTCCATGTCAAACTCCACTTTACTGTATGCAAAAAAGAAGGTCATAACTGTAGAAAGTGTCCACTTAACCCTACAGTGAGCAACAGAAACGTATGATGTTTATAATTAGTGTGTTTCCTATCTTCACAACTAGTTGTAACCTTATTACTTTTATGTATAATAATCCAAGGAGGAAGTCCACTACTAAGAAACAAGGTCCAACTTGTAGTAGTGCATCCCAAGTTGATCCAAGTTCTAGTCATGCACCCCCGGTTGATCCAACTTCCAGTCAAGCACCCCGGTTGATCCAAGTTCTAGTCATGCACCCCCGGTTGATCCAACTTCCAGTCAAGCACCCCTACTTATTCTAGTCCAAGTGATGCACAACGTGCTGGAATGGAGGATGATATTACAGACCAGATGTTAGCTAACTTGGATATAGATGCATTTGTTTCAAACTTGATTGATGGCAGTGGCATAGGTTATGGACAGCAGCAAGGTATGTGTATGTTTATGAGATTGCCATTAATTTTTGTGTTTATGAGAATGATATTGCATTGTCATATAATACTGTTTGCATTGGAAAATGAACAGCCCCACAGGTTCAGTGGAGATTTAGCAGGTATACCATAGGAGGCAGAGGAAGCAGTGGAGGCAATGATGGAAGTGCCATGACTCCAGATCACGAGCACCAAGGCCTTGAAGAAATTGAAGTGCATACCAATTCTACTCAACCACCTACAGATGGTGATGAGGATACTCAAGCTCAAAGGGATTGTGACAATGCTAAAGAAAGACCAAATCCATGTCACAAAGCAAAGAAGATTAAATCAAAAATAAGCATGTTGTTAATGGAAGGAAGTATGGAACTCGTGCTAGGCAAGCTGCATTGAAGGAAAAATTCCCACCAACTTCTGCTGATTCTCCCTTCAATGTTGACTAAATGTGACAATTTGTTTTGTTTTTTTGGCTAGTTTGGTTTCTAAGGCAAAAGCAGTTCTTGTTTGAAGCCAAAACACTTGAAATTAGCAGTGCCAATTAGCAGTTTGTTTTTGTAAATGTGACTGAAGTTTGTTGTTTCTTTTTGTAATTAGCACAGTGTTAGGTTTGTAATTAACAGTGCTAGGTTTCAACATGTTACCTAAACAGTTTGATGACAGGTACATGTGCCTTAATTGAATGGAAATGCCCATTTCAACATTATTATGTTGTCTTGACCATTTCATTATAGGACAATGTATGAATGGCATGCTGCTGCTAAGTGAATAACATTACCACTTCAACACTTGAAATCACAATTTCATTAACATAACAACTTCAAACATTGAACAACAAAATATGTTACATTTCAACATTGAACAACAACAACCATATATGATATATGTTACACATCTGCTCCTAATTATAGGACAACATCCTAGTATTCATTGGAGCTATAATTTTTTCAAGATAAACAAACACACTTTCAATACAAACTAACATTACAACCATTACTAGCAACCCTATATACATGTTCTTCTTGCCCTTTGATCGATTATCTTCAAGTAGCCTAGTCAAACGTTAAATTTCTTGCTCATCCTTGTTTATCCTCTTTAGCAAGCCAGGAATTATCATTTTTTATCTTGAACACATGGGAGGATCGAACCACTCGAAAAATGAACAATTTTTTAGCCCCTAACATAGTTTAAAAAATAAAAAACAATGATTTCAGTATCCATTTCAAAATTAAAAAATAATAATAATAACGTCCAGAACTTAAAAATAACGCCCAGAAAAACATACTTTTTCATTGGAGCATACCAAATACCTTCGTCCTGGATTTTGATTTGTCCACGAAGTACAAATCTTCACATTGTTTCCACAAATACATACCCGATCATTGGACTCTCCAGTATTAGGCCTCCGAGTTGAAGAACTTGATCCATATGAAGCCTCCATTGCCGAGAAGGAAAATCTGTAAAACTTGAGCTTAGCGTTGTGAATTTGGGGAAATCTGTAAAACTAGCGCTTAGGGTCGTGAATTTGGGGACAACGATAGTTTTAAAACATGACATAGATATAAATGACAAGTTTGCCCTCAATTTTCACGGCAGTTTGACACCGTTTTGGTGGGAGAACCACGGGTGGTTATTTTTAAAATGACAGAGGACTATTCCGGGTCGTTTTAAACACGAGGGACCACCCATATCGCTAATACACAGAGGACCTATGGAGGTATGAACTCCCCTACTATTTATAGCTTTGTGTATATATATATATACACTAAAATATGCATCTGCTTCCCTAATCCATCACCGCCCTTCCATGTCTCTCTTGGCTAGCTAACTACCCTCACCACCATGAACCTTCACCTCCTTCCCTCTCCACTCGTCGACGACAGCAAAGGAATGAGTTCCGCAGCAGCTCCTCACCAGGCAGCAACGATCGCCGGCAGCAGCAGTCAGCGGCGGCGGTAACGTCCGTCGGCGCGAACGGGAACGGCAGCAGCAGTGGCGACCTCTGGCTCGACGGCATTCCTTCTCAGCTCCGCCTTCTTCTCCCGTGGTCGACGTCTACGGCAGAACAGGGAAGCGGCTCCCTTCCCTTGTTCTCCTTTCAACGGTTAGAATGGCGCAGCGGTGGGGATGGCGGGTATCGACGATGGGCTTCCCTTCCCGTCCGGCGTGAGCAACGGCATCAATGGTGAGATTGGCGGCGACAGGATCGTGACCGGCGGACGTCCCTCGTTTCTGGCGTCTCCTCTGTTACGTTCAAAGAAGCAGGGCAGCAGTGCGCGGTAGTATCTCGGCGGCGGCATCATGGTTAGGCTGAGTAGTGCATGGATTATAGTTTAAGTTAAATTCCTTATTTAAGCATTATAGTAATTAGTACGTAGGGCTGGTAGTAAGAATGGTTAAAGGGTATGTATTACTATTGATTAATAATTACTCCCTCCGTCCCATTTTATGTGTCGGGTTCGGTTAACGAGACTTGACTGGAATGATTTTTAATTCAATTTTTCATAATATTAAATTTAGTATTAATACAAAAAATTTATATATCTAGAAACTACATTAAAAGTACTATTAAACACAAAAAATCAAATTTAAAAATAAGTAAAAAATAATAAAGAAAATAAACAAAAAAGAAAGAGTTGGTTTGACCAATGAATAGTAAGTAGGACAGATAAAATGGAACAGAGGGAGTAGATTATTAAGCTTATCATAGTTTAAGCGTTAATCCTTATTATTAATCTTTAATGGTGTTTATAATCCGATTAGTCTATTAATCATTGTTATGGATGGTAGCTTTAAGTACCAATGATCATTATTATGACTAGGGATGGTTCGATTAGTGATTAATCGTAGGCCCCAAACAATGTTATATTGGGCTAATCAGAACTATTAATATCATTACTATTGCTAGTAGTTAGTGATCATATTAGACTCAATTAATTCTCAAGTTCATAATTGTGGACTTGCTTTTGAGTCAAGCTTAGGATTGGTGATTGCTATTGGATTGTTAGAGCTTCAAGAGGTAATCTTCCATGTTACACTAAAACATACTTTCACTCTTGAATATGTATATGATTTGGCGGTGAGGTCTGATCCGTAGATCCCCTCCGCGGCCTTCGTGTGGATCAGGGTGGCGGACTGTGGCATTCCGTCTGGTTATTCCTTTAGTTAATCTCTGGTTTTATTCCAGTGTTGTTTTGTGGTCTATTGACTCTGTTATTTCACTATTGATTCTGGAATATATTCTGAGTATGCTATTGAGAATCCTACCTTGATTGTTGAGTTTTTATTCATGATTGTTGGTCAACTCTCTTGGATTATTGAACTAGTATTGTGGTTGATTCCTTGGTTATTGTTCTAAGCATGTACTGTGAATCTGAGTACTGTTCCTATGAGTATTTCTTTTGGAATTTAATATGAGTTTGATGTATTGAGACCTTGAGTCCTTATGAATGATTCCTTGACTTCTTGAGTCTTGTGTACCCTTTGGGAGTGGTTATTTGAGCTAAGGCTCTACAAGTGGATGTTATTATGAGAGGAGTTGGTTGGGCTGTGTTGCCTCTGTGTTGGTTGGGTTGTGTTGCCTCTATGTTGTTTAGGATACGTTAGCCTATATGTCGATTGGGCTTGTATGTCTCTGTGGTAATGGGATTCATGTCTCAATGGTTGGGTTTGGTGCCTCTGTGGTAATGGGCTTTGTGCCTCTGTGGTAATGGACTTTATACCTCTGTCGTTGGGCACCGTGTGTCTCTGTGATTGGGTTTTTACGCCTCTGTGGTGTGGTATTGGTATTATGGTTTGGTGGTGTTGGTTGGTGGTTGTGGTGTGGGTTTTTGTCCCATGTATCTTGGTTTGGGGTCACTCTAAGAGAGTGATGTGAGATTGTGCTTAGTTGGTTTCACTTGTGATTATTCTATTGAACTTATGCTTCGATTGAGTATCTTATTATAGAACTGTTGTATTATGGACTCGTTCCTTGATATTGAATTTATTTGAAAGTGTCTTTGGTTTGTGATTCATTCAGCTTATCGTTGTTGAGTTATTTGGTCTTAAACAAAGAATAGTTTCGTTGGTGCATATATTCTATATGCCTGTGTAAACTTATTTACAACCAATGCTATATTATGCATTTCTCACGAGTTTGAGTGGTTGATTGCTTAGCATTCCTTTGCTAATATTTTCTAACTATTTTCCAGGTATAGAGTAGATTGAGTCGAGAGCGCGCTAGTGATATATCTACTTCGCTCTGTGCTTAGTCTAGTGATCTGTTTGGTTGATTTAGACATTTTCAGGTCTGCACGCCTTAGACAATGATTATGTATTGACTTATGCAGTTACGTTTGCTTTTGACTGATAGATTGTGGATTTTGGCCTTAGCATCTAGGCGTTGACTTACCTAGATCTGGCATGACACCCTCTGAGTACTAGTTTTGCTTCCGCTTTATTCTGTCTTGCATATGAGATTTGCTAGCTTTTATATTAAAGCTTTTATATTAAGTAATTGCCTATCTCAGCATGAAAATTTAGGGGTATCACAGTTGGTATCAGAGCTTGTGTTGAGGTCTAAGTAGGGACCCTAGGACTTGAAAATTTGAGACTCTACGACTTGATCAGTAGAAGTTAAGGTAATTGTGAATCCTAGGATGTGTGAATGATAGGACTCGCGGTGAGGACGCGCTTTATTTATTTGAATTATTTGTGCTTTATTCTCTTGTTGTTGCATGGTTTGCTGTGAGAGTGTAGTAGACCGAGATCCCGAGGGCTTTCAAGGCTTAGAGAAATTATGTAGGGATTTCTAATGTTATTTTAAATTTAGACTTTAATTTTGAACTATATTTTATTTTGGATTGGTTTGGTTTAGCCTTAGCATGCACTTAAGTTTGTTAGTTGCCTAAGTGTGGCGATAATACCCTCGTTTATGTTTTGTATGCTTCCGCAATGATATTAGTGAATTATTAGAAAAGAAAAAAAAAGACTTAAGAAAAATTTGGTCTAAATTGATTTTGAAAAATCCTAACTGCCCTAACCCTTCATTACCCCCTTTATGACCACTAAACCCCTAATTAGTATTATAACCCCCCAACCTTTAACACTCACCATTATTATCATCCTAAAATAAAGAAGAAGAAGTTCATATTCTTTCTCCCCTATTCTCCCGTCATGGCCGAAAATATCAAGGAAGAAAAAAAAAATTATTTCTCTCATCTTCTTCATTGGAATCATCCAACTAGCTAGGGAGCAAAGTTTGATGGTATTGAAAGTATTTTATAGTATTATTTATTTTCCTAGAATTATATGAGTGTAGGTATATATGTCTCATAGGTTGTTATTTTTGTGGTGGATGATGGATTGGTAGAAGTGGTAGATCAAGCTTCCCAAAGTGAAGAAAAGTGAGGAATTTCTAGGAGAAAAATCTACCAAGTGAATTTTTAGTTTTATCCTTGCTCTTAATTCTATGTTTTAGTAGAAAAACTAAAATATGTATTTGATGGTATAAATATGATGTGCATGTTAGAAATTTCTATTTTGATAATTGATACATGTACAATATTTTCTTGTCTATGAATTTTGATCCAAGAAATTGTTTATGTAAATATGTGATTTGTTTTATAATGTTTTTATTACACATAAATATATGTGTAGTACGTATGTAGGTTAATTAAAAAATTAATCTTTTTTTTAGCATATGTATAATATGTACTAGTTTTATACGTACATTGCGCGAATGTGTTAATGCCCAATGTTTATATTTAGATAAATATTTGAAAGTATATCAATGCAAGATTATATAGGAGAAGTTTATACATGGGTAATTGAATGTCGATTTTTTTTATTTAAATATCTAACTCAAAGTATATGAATCAAAGATAATATAGAAAATTCATTATAATTATTACTAAAATAAATGTTTGCAACCTTGTAAAATCGATAGTCTATCAAATTAAAGAAATACATATGTATCAATTGATAAATTTGAATGTAAAAAATCTTTGCATGAGAGAAAATAAAGACAATATAACTAATGAAATTATTTCTCTTATTTAATTTAATTTTTTGATAATGAATAGTTTTTTCAAATAAAGGTATTGTAGACACATAATTCTAAATTAAAGAAATACATATGTATCCTTTTTTGTTGTAGCTACTAATTTATTTAATTTAATAAGAGTAAAATAGAGTGAGAAACTTAATTATGTCAAATTTGATTGAGATGAGGTTCGAACCTAAGACTTTTTTTTTTAATAGAAATTAATGGATAAGTTAAAAGTTAACGGAATATTAACGGAGAAGAGA
>CM008331.1:828574-839096 GCA_002525835.2 Ipomoea batatas
TTAATTTGACCGTTTATTTCAGCATCATTTTTTAATATAATTAAAGGAATTAAAATATAAATAGTAAATAGATGTCTAAAATATGAGGATGTTGTTGTATGTGTGGCTAGTAGGAAGAGTGGGTTGAAGGAGGCTTGAAATGATTTTTATAGTTGTGTTGCTCTTGCGGGAGATAGCGCCGATTGTGTTATGGAGTTGTCCCGGTTTTTTATGGAGCTGAAATTGTTATTTGTGAATTCCGATACTAGTCTTGGTACTACTACACATGGATCTATTTGGTCCAGTAGACCCAGTAAGTATAAGTGGTAAGAAATATACTCTTGTTGTTATTGATGATTTTTCTAGGTACACATGGACAATATTTCTCAACAAAAAGAATGAAGTGGAGAAAAAGCTGCCAGAACTACTCAAGCAACTTCAAAATGACAAAGAAGTCAAAATAGTCAAAATTCGTACCGACCGGGGTACAAAGTTCGTGAATGACGTGATTCAAGCTTATTGCAATTCTCAAAGAATTGTACATCAATTATCAACCGCAAGAACGCCACAACAAAACGGTGTAGCCGAAAGAAGAAATAGAACGCTTAAAGAAGCCGCTTGAGTTATGATTACGGTTGCCGATCTACCGAAACGTTTTTGGGCAGAAGCTATCAACACTGCTTGCTATACTCAAAATAAAAGCATGATTCACAAGCTGCACGACAAGACGCCATATGAACTTTGGAAAGTGAGAAAACCTAACCTTAGTTATTTTCATATTTTTGGATGCAAATGTTTTGTTCTGATTAATGGTAAAACACATCTGAAACCATTTGATGAGCATGCAGATGAAGCAATATTTTTGGGATATTCTTCCACCAACAGAGCATTCAGAGTATTCAACAAATCAACAATGGTGGTAGAAGAATCAATACATGTTGTATTTGATGAATAAACAAAAAGCAAGGAAGCAGATGTTTCGAATATTGGTAAAATGTGCCAAATAATTTATTTAAGACCAATGATTCATTTGAGATTGAGATATTGTAGGGAATAAGTGATTTGGAACTTGACAATTCCAAAATTGGCGAAATGGGCGTAACACTCACTAGGGGAGATGAGACTAACTCAAGAAATGAAGAAATTCATGTTGGTGAGGCTAACCTCATTAATGAGACAAATTTTGAGGATGAGGTTAACCACATGAATATTCAAAATCCTAGAAGTGAGGATGAGGCTGACCAAGCAATTCAAGAAGGATCTACACGTGCCAGTCAACCTCTACCAACTACCAACGTCCAAGAATTTTTCTAACCTGATAGAAAGTGGCTAAGAAGTCATCCACAAAATCTTATCATTGGAAATTTGCTAGAAGGCGTGAAAACAAGATCAGCTACACGAGACACTTTATTTGCGTGTTTCCTGTCTCAGATTGAACCGAAAGAAATAGATGAAACTCTAAATGATTCAAGCTGGATTGAGGTCATGCAAGAAGAGCTAAATCAGTTCAAAAGGAATGACGTATGAGAACTTGTTCCTAGACCAAAAGATCATAACATTATTGGAACGAAATGGGTCTTTAGGAACAAAGCAAATGAAGATGGAATCATTGTTAGGAATAAAGCGAGGCTAGTTGCAAAGGGCTATTCACAAGAAGAAGGAATTGATTTTGATGAAACATTCGCCACAGTTTCACGACTCGAAGCAATACGAATTTTTCTAGCCTACGCAGCATACAAGAATTTCACGGTATACCAAATGGACGTGAAAAGTGCATTCTTAAACGGACTACTTGAAGAGGAAGTCTACGTGGAACAACCACCCGGTTTCAACGTAAAAGGTGATGTTGATAAGGTCTATAAACTAAAGAAGGCATTGTATGGATTAAAACAAGCACCACGGGCTTGGTATGACACTCTGTCAATGTTCTTAATTAGTTGTGGTTTTACCAAAGGCCTTGTTGACAAAACCTTATTTAGATTTCAAGAAAATAATAATATTTTATTGGTACAAATTTATGTTGATGATATTATATTTGGAAGTACTGATAAATCCTTGTGTGAGAAATTTTCTAAACTTATGCAAAACAGATTCGAAATGAGCATGATGGGTGAACTAAATTACTTCCTTAGACTACAAGTCAGACAATTAAAGGAAGGAATCTTTATCAACCAGGCCAAATACGCAAAAGATCTGATCAAGAAATTTGGCATGGAAGGAAAATGATCAGTCAAAATACCGATGAGTACAGCACTTAGACTAGACAAAGATGATGAAGGAAAAGATGTCGAGCAAACGAAATATCGAGGAATGATTGGATCTCTACTATATCTCACTGTGAGTAGACCCGACATATCTTACTCAGTGGGTGTATGTGTTAGATTCCAATCACAGCCAAAAGAAAGTCATTTTCAAGCTACCAAGAAGATTATCTATTATCTCAAATAAACTATCAATGTGGGATTATGGTATCCCAAAGAAGGTAATTTTGAACTAACCGAATTCTCAGATGCAGATTTTGCAGGGTGCAAAATAGACAGAAAAAGTACCTCAGGAACGTGCCAGTTCTTAGGGGGAAGATTGGTCTCTTGGTTTAACACGAAACAAAACTCCATTGCAACAAGTACAGCCGAAGCAGAATATATCGCAGCAGGGAGTTGTTTTGTGCAAATTTTATGGATGAAGCAACAATTAAAAGATTACGGGATCGATTGCGATGACGTTAGTATTTTCTGTGATAATACTAGTGCAATTGCGATTACCCAAAATCCAATCCTTCACTCGCGTACCAAACACATTGACGTGAGACACCATTTTATCCGAGATCTCGTAGAAAAGAAGGATTTAAAGATCGAGTATATACCCACGGAGAGTCAAATTGCTGATATTCTCACGAAGCCTTTATGCGAATCAAGATTCAATACTCTAAGGCATGAGATGGGTATGATCGAAATGAGCTAAGTATCAAAAACCTTTATCTTTTAAGCTCTTTATTGATTTATTTTTAATTACGCATGTTTTTATGATTTATTTGTGATTTTTACGTATGCATGTTCAATATTTGTGCTTTAATTGCTTAATTTGGTTATTTTCGTACGTATGCATGTGTTACTTTTCTTATGGTTTATTTTTGCTATGTACGTGCGTACATTTATTTTGTCACCATATTTGCGTGCTTGATTGTTTATATGTACATGGTTCATGCATGTGATTTCTTTATCTGAGTGTTTTAATTATTACGCATGCTAGACATTATTTATGTCTTACTGTTAGTAGGTGGATGTAATATTTGTTCAGTATTTAAAATTGTCCTACTTGCCATGCATGACTCATGAGAAATGGGTTTACATGTTTTATCCTTATGCATTTGGATTTGAGATTACTTCTTGTAGTATATATCATTTTTTTTTATCTACTGACGGGAATTTACATTTCCTAGAACTGTTACCTGACAAAATTTATTGACTTATTTATCTGATTGCATTTACTTTGTGAAGGAATGTTTTCCTCATTTGTCAGCTTTAAATTGAATATGTGATTTGATGCATCCCTACCTTTTAAATGCACTGAATTTCCATACCCATTTTTGGCAAGATGAGCAATTTCTACCACTACCTAATTTGACCGAAATGCCCCTCTACCATTTGAATTCAAAGCATTAAATTACAAGGGCATATTGGTAGTTGATCACCTAATTTTTGACCTATAAAAACCCTTGATTCCCACTCACTCTTTAAACCTAAAAGAAAACCCTTCACATTCACAAAACCTCACCCTACCCGTCATCTTCAAGAGACAACCAAGACCAAAAATCCTCTCCAAAATTCGAACAAAACTCTCAATTTCACTAAAAAAAATCATACATACAATTTCTACCCACCCAAAATTGATTCAAGATATGGCATCTACAAGCTCTACCCAACCCGAAAATACTCAAGTTGAAGCATCTAGTGAGAAGATTCATTCGGGGCATCAGAGGATTTCATGAACATCTCAATCAATGGAAGAATTGCTCAAAATGTGTTCAATGGTATGGAAAGGAGTGGCATCTTAAAGGTATGCACATTTGGTTATGTTGGCATAATTGATGATGATGTGAGTGAATTCTTTGAGCATGCCTATAGGATTTCGCATATAGAATCTATAGTTGGTGGAGTTCATGTGCAAATTGATTTGGATGATTTTAAGAATTTGTTTGATGTTGATAAGCATGCCATGAAATTTGAGGATTTTATATTTGATTCACATGATTATTTTAATATGGTACGAAGAGATGTGAATATTATTGTGCCAAAGTTGTCTGGTTTTCGTAGAGATATTATATGGGAGTATGCCAAGTTGCTAGAAATTATTGCAAAATGTCTCTTGTGCAAGCTTGGTGGTTTTGATAGATTAACATCCCAAATTTCTCGTATTATCTATGCTATATGAAAACCGACCGTGAATTGGATTGGAGTGGTGTAATGTTTGAAAGATTGGTTAAAATGGTTAAATCCAAGGAGAAGCTAGGGTATAGTATGTTGGTTGGTGAACTCTTGAGAAGAAAAAGAGTAAGGATGGGTCAACCGAAGCCTATCACCACTACAAATACTTGTTCCGGATTAATGGAAAGAAGCCCGGACCGGAAGATCTCGTTGAAGGAGAACTACCCATGAGACAAAATCCACCAATTAGGAAGAGAAAAGAACTCCTAGAGTGGAAATTAGAAGCAATGAGGAAGAAGTTGTGACCGGAAGGTAATTGGTTGTGGCAAATCCAACTAGTGACATTGGAGGTGATTTTATGGATGTTCTATTGGATGATCAAGTCACTCGTGATGTGGAGATTCAAGAAAATCAAGAAATAAATCAAGAAGGCCGAATGGAAATGAATGAAAGTCAAATTGGAACAAATTTTGTTGATATCAACATTGAGGCCGAAAATGATGTCCATGAAGTGGAAAATGTTCATGAGGTTGAAGTTGAGGTCAACCCAAGGGAAATTGATGTTGAAAATGATGATGGCAACACTTTTGAGGTTGAGGCTAACTTGGACACAAATATTGGTGTAGATGAGGCTAACCAAGGAATTGAATTTGTGTCACAAGTGGAAAGTGGTACACGTGACTATGGTGGTGATGGTGATGGTGACCGTGGTGTATTTCAAGGTGAAAATGTTGAAAGTGACAATTTTGTGGCTAACTTGGATGCCACAAATGACAATATTGAGGCCAACACATGTATGGATGCAGAAGGTGAAATAAATGACATTTTTGGTGTTGAGGCCGAACAAGATCAAGGAGTAGAAGTGCAAAATAATCCAAGTGATGATGATGATGTTATAGCAGTTGATGTTGGACAGGCTAGTACTCCTACACCTAGACCTGTGCCAATAAACATTGAATACCGAATGCAACAAGCCAGGGCAATTTCGAATTTATCAAGGGATAATTCGAATGAAGTGATAATTGCAACTCTTAATGAATTCAAGGAAGCAGTAAGCAATTCTGACAATACTTTGTACACAAATTTCTTGAAATTATTTGAGCAAATTGCAGGCATGGAATGAGGCATGAACAGATTAAACCCAGTAATCAAGGAGGAATTGAATGGTTTCATTGCCAAGATGATGTTAATGCTGGAGAAGGAAAGAAAAGCAGTCAGTGAAGTTGTGACATCTCAAAAGGAAATAATTGATCGGAATGACCGTGTGGTGAACGGCAAATTGAGGCATGTTATAACTCAAGTGGAGGAATTGAAAAAGGAGACATCAAGGAGCAATTTGTCACATGAAGCTAGCATTGATGTGTTACAAGAATGCCTACACACGCTAGTCAACACCGTCCAAGGATTAGAGAAGAAAATGGAGGAGATGTACGCAAGGCACAAGGCCAACTCAATTCTGATCAAAGAGATGAGATCCCAATAGAAGGGGGACATGGTGATGTTCAAGAAGATTTTGGATGCTACCAAAAATGGGGAAGAAAGGATACCCTCTCATTTTGGTGGATCATCTTCGCAGGGGGAAGCACAAGAAGAATGGTACCACCTACATTTCGATTTGTTATTGATTTTTCAGGTACACCCATGTGTGTTAACGAAGATAGAGTAATCAAAATGTTCAATCTTCACCTACCCAAAAAGACGATACTCACCGAAGGAAGGACTCTAGAGGAGTGTGCTCAATGGTACACTACTTGGAAGGAAGAGTCAAGGAGAAGTTTCTACATGATGATTGCAAAGGTAATTTCATGAAGCTTAGAGCTATAATAAATGATATGCTTGGACTTTACTGATTTCTAGTTCTAGAATGCTATGTACGTACCATTATAACTCTATAAGGCTCATTTTGATTTTAATGAGATGGTATGAATTGTTTATAGTTTATAGTGTTTTATAGTTGTTTTACTTGCTTCATTAATTTTTAGACACAAGTTTTAATTATGTAACATGCAAATTGAGGGTAAAAGAGTTATTGACAAAAGTTAAAATTGAAATTAAAACCTCAAACTTTGCAACTTTTCGTACGTATCTAAATTATAAAGCATGTAGGTCCAATTAATTGTAAACTCGTCAAATTGGCTAGTCAAAATAAAATTAGAAAAATGAAAAATCAATTTTTGATTGGACTAAGCCAAAATGTTTGGGTATAGGTTTTAGTATCATCAAAAAGAGGGAAATTGTTAGGAATATATTGTAATTGTTTTGATGAACCAAAAAATGTAATATTAGACCCCCAATTTTATTTTGAGTCTAGTATAGGATTATGCCGAGGACAAGCCGAATCAATTAAGCGGAGATTACAATAGTATAAATTTTTAATTTATACTTGTAAGTCATTCGCTTCCACTTTAGAAATTGAGAAGAATTTGGAAGATTGATCAAGACTCGAAGACATCCCAGAATGTGACAACAGTTCGAATTGCAAGAATTAATTCTTTGAGAGAATTAATTAATTTGTGATGAAGATGTTGCAATTAAAAGTCAAAATTGAAGTCAATCTCGAATGGGTTCTCTCACAAAATATTTTAGAGGCTAACTCATGCAAGGAAAATAATTTTGGTGATGAGGATGTGATGAAGCAGTTTAACGTGGTGTGATTCGTCAAAAGATATTTGTGTTAAAACGGAATGTCAGTGACTCCCCGAGTGTCGGTCTCGAAGGAGGGACATGGAGGTGTGTCAAGTGTTCGGGCGTTTACTTGATTGAGTCATGCAAGGGATTCGAGTGTGGTGAGTGGTGAATTGTGAGTGAAAGGAGTTCATAAGGGTTGGTTTGAGTGCAAGAAAGCAGTAAAGTAAAAGAGTTTGAAAATATGTAAATGGGGTAGGGATTGGATAGTGTTCATGTATGTTGCATTGTGGTGTGACTAAGGTAATGGATAAACAATGCTAGGAAGAGTGTGTTGTCTTAGTCCTCCTTTTCTACCTTTGTGTACTAAGGCTTCGTTGACTTAGGAGTGCCTTCAAGCATCCAAAGCTCTCCAAGAAGAATTTTATCAAACACTTAAGCTACACACTATCCTACTGTGGATCTCGGCCGTGGATCTCAGCGCTACACTATGCTTACTTCCCATGGGTTCACCCATCCCGTGATTGCCGGAAGTCAAGCACGGTTAACCACAGAGTTCTTTGGCTATCTGGTTGCCATATCCTACTTAAAGCCAATTGGTGATAGGTAGGTGGACATTAACCATTTAACCACATCCCTCCATGGTAAGCCACAGCGCCACGTCTCGAATCGAACAGGGGCTGAACTCGGCCAACCTTGCCGACGCCCAACACCTACTATTCTTAAGAAGTCCATAGGAACTATGATTGTTTCAAAGCTTCAAATCCTAACTCTAATCAAAGACATGAAATAGTCAAGAGCTCAATCTCTCATCTAGATTGGCCAAATCCAAACAAGATCTCATCAAAACAACAACAATCAAAAGACAAGAATAGATAATCCAAAATAGAGATAAGATCATCACACTAGCAACATGCAATCACACAATCCAAATCCCTAGATTAAACTAGCCACTCATGATATCAAATTCAAGACAAAAGCTAATTTAATCTAAGAACAAGATAACAAAATATAATAGAAATGTAATAGAGATCACCTAGAGTGAAGTAATCCTTCAATCCAAGCTTGTTGTCTTGCTACAATGTAGATTTATCTAAACTAAGAAATGAAAATCTAAGAAAATATAGAAAGTTCTCCAAAGGAAAAACTAGGGAAAAGGGAAAACTAAATTTCTGGGAACTTCTTTTTCTTTTTTTTGAAAATCTATCAAAGGGGTTTAAATAGTCTCCGAAAAGCAACCTAGCAATTTTCGCGCAATGCAATTTCCACGCCAGCTCACACGCATGTGAGTGCGCGTGAGAGGCTACTGGATTATTTCCACGCATGCTCACATGTGTGTGGCCATCCTCTTGGGTCCTTCGGGGCTCCGATCTTGCCTGGTTCGTTCTTTAAGCTCAACTTTTGCTCCTATTGGCTCCCGGGACTCTTGTTTTACCTCCTTTAGGCTAAAAGCAGCTTTTGTGTGTTGGTTAGTGAATTTAAAGCATTTATGAGCATAATTCATCATGTAAGGATGCTATAAACGTGACAAAACACCCTAATATGCACTTGATTTAAGGGTATCTCGGAGGCTTATCAGGATGACCTTGCCTCTTTAGTTTATGGAGATGAGGATGAGTAGCTCAAAGTTTAAAGAGAGGACGACTTGGACGAAAATTAAATCAAGATTGGAGATGAGGTTGACTTGGCCGAAAATTAAATCAAGATTGGAGATGAGGATGACTTGACTGAATTTGAGATCAAGAATGAGGATGAGGATGACTTAGCCTCTTGGAACTAAATATAAGGATGAGGATGACTTAGCTACAAGTCACTATGAGGATGAGGCTAACCGTGTGCATTCTTGAAGGAGGAAAATGTGATTTTATGAGGATGAGGATGACCTAACACATAAAGGTCAACCTATTATGCCATGCATGAGGATGATTTACGTGAAATCCTAATCAATAGGGGGAAGAACAAAAATTATTTTTGAGGCTGAGTATGGCATAACCAAGGAGAAAAATAGGATGGTCTATTTATTCCAAAGGAGTCCAACACTGCCAACAATATTTCTAAAAAGGAAAAAATATTGTTTTCCTAAATATGGCATGAGGGTATCTCCAAAAGGTGAATTCAAATAATCTTGCTACAAGGAGCTGAAGATCATTATGAGAAAAGTCAGTATACTTTTCAGAGGCATTAATTATGCTCAAGCAAGAGCCACCGAAAGGATATATTTCAGAGCAACCTGACTTATGGATTCTGAACAAAGTCAAGTGTTCACACTACCAAAGTCAAGGATGGATGGCTACAAGTTACAAGGAAAATTATATCAGTGATTGCAGAAGAACGTTGGAGGATTATCAAAAGCAAATATTCAAATTCATCTGACAGAAGCCATCAAAGTTGACGAAGATCATCTGAAAGCATTTAATGCTCTGAAGAATTGCAACGGTCAAATAGCTAATTTAGCTATATAAACCCAAGAAGACTTGATACAAAGAAGCATAGTGAATAACACGAGAGACGGACGAGAAAAAGGGAACATACACAGAGGAAAAATATTAGCACTGAATACACAACAAGTGATATCAATTTGAAAGTGCTAAGTAGTGAGCTAAACACAAGAAAAATCAAGTCTTAGAGAGAAAAACTTTATTTCTTAAAAAGAAATTGTAGGAGTGTAGCTTTATGCAAAACACTCGGGGGAAACTAAGTGTAGCTGGGTGCAAAACACTTGGTTGAATTGCTTTGTGCAAATTACTCAGAGGAGTGCAGCTTTGTGCAGAACACTCGTGGAGACTAAGTGTAGCTGGGTGCAAAACACTTGGTTGAAGGGCGTAGCTGGGTGCAAGACGCTCGTGAACGTAGCTGGGTGCAAGACGTTTGGGTTTGAGTGTTGCTGTAGCGAAAGTGCATTCGGAGTAGAGGAGTGCTAGAAGAGCACATATTCACTATTTTATCTGGGTGATTGAAGATAGTGGAATCTCTCCTGGAGGAAGGAGAAAGTGGAGTAGGAGGGATTACATCACCTCCGAACCACTATAAATCCCTGTGTCATTTACTTTATCTGCTCACATATCTGCTTGCATAATTATCTATCTGAGCATTGCATGCATTGCATATTTTGTCACATTTATTGCTAAGTGCTTTATTGGTTCACGTGACATACCTTTTTGCATGCACAAGACTTATTTGCATACTCAACCTCATCCTGTGATAGTTTATTTGTTGTTATGCTACGAACCCAACTATTCACTAGTTATACTTTTTTATCTGGGTTTGATAGTTCCCACGTCCGCATGAGAGCCAAACTTTATATACTCAGTATTTGAGTTATATCTGACGTTTCTAACGTGTTGCATGTTGTGAAGCTCTTCATTTTTGCATAACTTTGATTATAGCACTTTACCGTATTATTTTTTCCGCTACGTAATTCAAGTTGAATTTATTCACTTGGATTCTTTCTGTTCAAGTGTTATAATATTTTTGAAAAGTTAGAAAAGTCTATT
>CM008331.1:937248-955630 GCA_002525835.2 Ipomoea batatas
ACTCTTCATGATCAAAGAAGTAAATGTTCATATGTTATTTTCCTTAATTTAAAATTAGTATCAAAGATTATAATCTATAGTGAACATTTTTTTTATATGGTATTAACTAATAAAACTAGCAACAATACGAAATCCATTATCAGCTATTCCTTAATTACTATACTAAACACACCCTTCGCCCCCGCACAAAAAACGTTGTTAGTTTTCCATATTACCATTCAAAGCATCCTTAACATTACACACCACTCTTCATGATCAAAGATGTAAATATATGTATCATAGATTATAATCTAACTATAAACAATGATGCTAGTCCATACTCATCCTTAAACCTTAGACAAAAAGATCAAACACCTTTTTTCAGATGCATCATCTCTAGCCGGCCTATACTATAAAGCTCATGACAAAAACAAATGCAAATTCAGAAGAACATCATCTCCGCCACACTGCGCTCTCTTCTCTCTATGCATGTATTCTCCGCTCAGAACAAACCTTTAACCTTCCAGAATAGGAGCGAAGATGAACGATTTGATGACAAAATCGTTTGAGTTATGTGGAGGTGAAGAAGTGGGCGATGAATGATTTCCAGTGTTGTGCCGAAGAGGAAGTGTTGTTGTTGTTGTTGTTGTTGTTGTTGTTTTATTATTATTATAATTATTTTTTATATAGTAGCAACCTATAGATTGTAGATAGTGCTCACAATTGCTTTCCAGTCAATTCAATTTAAGCTTTCTATCTGATGAACAAAAATATTCTGCAATGGTATTGAGGTGGCTTTCATTGAAATCCAATCACATTGTATGTATTGTTAACAACTAGCCGAGAAGCTCACGGCAAGACCCAATGCAAATTTAAATCTTTTTTTTTTTAACACAACCCAAATTTTAATCTAAAACTTTAATTTTACATCATGTAATTTTATTGAGCACTATTGACTAAAAATGGCTGTAATAATTAACTAATGCTATTACATTATTTGATTTAAGTTAGTATTGTCAATTTCTTCATACACGTTCTCATTAATAATATATTGATAGCATCATTGCACTACTTTAAAAATAACATATAACATCGGACACATCACGTCGGCGTTATTAAAATCGTCATTAAAATATTAAATAAATTTATAGTTGTATAAACTAATCGACATTGTTAATAATTACATAATTATTTTACATTTTAAAAACAATATGACATCGCATTTTTATGACGTCGATTTCTAAGAAAATTAATGTTGTATCTTTTACAAAATAATAATAATAGTAGTAGTAGTAGTAGTAATAGTAATAGTATTAATATTTTTATGACGTTGGTTTAGAAAAACCGACGTCATTTTAAACCATTTAAATAACTCTTGTAAGAAAACGATGTCAGTTTCCTTAAAAAACCAACATCGTTTCCATTTTTAAAATAATTAAAATTTCTAAACGACATTGATGTTTCCAAATAATCGATGTCTCCAAATAATCGATGTCGTGTCATTATTATTATAATTTTTAAATTAATGGCAACTGGTTTACATATAAAACCGACATCGTTTGATACAACAATTCTTTAAAAAAAAATTTGATTTGACCGTTGTTTTCTTCTTCTTCATTTTCTCTTCTTCTCCTCCTCCTCACCGCCACTGTCGTCTTCTTCTCTTCTTCCTTTGCTTAAACCTAATAATGAGTTGAATTTAATTTCTTCCCTTTTAATCAAATTCTTCATACAATGCTTCACGATCTCAGTCACAACGAATATATTGCTCATAATACTGATGTGTAGAACATTTTAGATGAAACCGTTATCTTTTATTTAAAAAAAATGCACATAGACAACAGTTTTTAAAAACCGTTGTCTTTGCGGTGCTGTCTTTTAACAAAATGCACAAAGATAACACATTAAAGACAACGGTTCGGTAAAAACTGTTGTCTTTGATAAAAGTGTTGTGTCAAAGACAACGATTTTGTCCAAAACTGTTGTCTTTTACACAAAAGACAACACTTTTGTAAAAAACTGTTGCCTTTTTAGTGTTGTCTATGTGCATTTTTCTTGCAGTGGTAGTTTTTTTGATCTTCTAACTTTACAACTTGCTTGAAGTCTTGATGTTATTCTTGTTTTCTATCATTCCTCCCGTTTTGTGTTTTGACATTCTATCATATTACCCAAATGAACAAACTTTCCTCATTGCATTTACGAGTACCTATATTGCCATAATTGGATTAGCTCAAATGTCATACGAATTGTATTATATTCATGTTTCATGATACAATTGATTGAGTTTTAGAGCCGTTTACTATTCATTTTTCATTAGAACTTCTATGGATAACGAAATTATACATTAAATTTTTATTTTAAAAAATTAGGGAAATACCACATCGGTTTTTATATATAAAAAAAAAAATCAATGTGGTATCATAGTTTAAATTTTTTTTAAAAAAAATAATATACGACGTCGATTTTTAAGAAAAATCAACATTGTATAGTATTGTATATTTTTTAATAAAGAGATACGACTCTAGTTTTTTCCTAAAAAGTGGTGTTGTATATAATTTTTTAAAATTAAAAACAAAAAGATAAAAATTGACATCGTATCTCTTTTATAATTTGGGGTTTGCCCGTAAATGGGTAGATATACTACTGGAAACCATCACTACTGTTAATTATTATGTCTTGCATGAACAGAATCAGTTGGGTCCTATTGTTCCGGGTAGGGATATTCATTCAAGGGGTCAATAATAGATAAGAGGCACGCAGACCCCAATTTTAATTAATCACCAAAATCGGTGCAAAAACTCAAAATAAATCACATTCATTCAAGAGGTCATAAGTCCATGACCAAACCGACATGCTAAGCAATTCATACATAGCATAAAATAAGCAATAATCTAATTAATTTGTGGCTTTATAAGATATAATCCAATTATACCATAAAAAACTTAGGTCAATTTAAAATAAACTTTATATAGAAACAAATTTCTATATAACAAATCAAAACTTTCCATTAATTAATTAATTTTCATAACAAAATCAAATTTGTATGTAATTAATTAATTACATTATAATATTATCTAAGATTAAACATTTTAATCCAAAATATTATAATCATAGAAACTAACCTAAATAGTATTCAATTATCACATAATGAATCACTATTTAAAGAGAAAAATAAATATTTTAAGATTATAATAATATAATTATTACTACCATACAAATCATATTTTAAAAGGTAATAATAATATATTATCATATAATCTTCTAAAAATATTAATTTCTCAAATATAGAAAATAATCATTATAATAATAATAATTAATACTACTAAAAATATCTCATATTTAATTAGTAATAATTAATTTCCCAATTATCAAGCTAGAATATTTTCAAATATGATAATAATTAATACCACTTAAATTATCTAATATTTTATTTGGTAATAAAATTCCAATTATCATATATTATAATTTTCAACATTTATAATATTACCATAACAATTAAATAATTAAAATGGTAATATTATTTTCCCAAAACTGGCTTAATTAAACCGCTAATCATATCTTCCCGGTGATCAGCGCTTTGTTTTCCGCTGGAAAATGAACAGCGATGAACCCTTCTTCGCTGGCTGCGACAACGTCGTCACTAGTTGGAACCCTTCTCCGCCAACCGTTTTCCTCCAGTGTTGGAACGATTGGCCGCTTCGCCTAGACCGCCGGTGTGCCAAAACACCACGCAAGGAATGGCCGGCCGCGACTGTCGTCGGTGAATCGCCGAACAAAACAATCCAGCCGACTTCTCCAAGCAATCCTTCTTCTCCGTCTCGCTTTCTCTAGATCAATCATTGATCAAAAGCGACAAGACGAACGAAGATGACGAAGACCAACGGAAACAGACGTAGCGGTGGCCGGAAAAATGATCGAAAAACGCAGAGAATATCTATAATGTTGAAAACTCCTTTTTCATTTTTTATTATTATAATAATATATCATATATATTATATATAATAAAAATTTAATATAAACAGATGAAGACCTGGGAAGATTACCGAAAACAACAACTGCTTTTCCTTTTATTATTATAATAACTAGTTTTCCTTATGGAGTTAATTTCAGCCATGGTCCCTCGACTATGCTGATTTTTTAAAATTGGTCCTCGTCTTTTAATTTGGACGAAAAAAACACTTGACTATTGAATTTGTTCCAGGAATGGTCCCTCCGTTTATGTTCAGTTAGTGAGGAGTTAAATGTGGGGGTAAATGAGTCATTTCATAATATGGCCTTCTTCCTCCATTCTGAGCCAGCCAACACTTGATATTGAAGGACGATTGATTAGCGACGGTGATGACCGACGATGCTGTCGTGGTGGAGCTCCTCTTCCGCCTCAAGCAGTCAAGGGTGTGCACTCCGCCGCATTCGCCACGGTGACGTTATTGCATATATGTTTGCCTTCATCCAGTTGGGGCCATCGCCAGCGAAGATTGAAGCCCACGACGTCGACTAGCCGGAAAGAGGCTGCCGCTAGAAGTACCACTAGGTTTAGCCGGAAAGTGGCGTTGCTTCACCCAGCAACGGCTACTTTGACGAGTCCAATTGCCTACCTTCTTTGCCGGATCTAACATCCACTTTTAGATCCCTTTATTAAGCATAGGGGATTTAGTTTATGTTTGGATTGGGGATAAGGGGAAGGGAGATGGTAATGCTAGTTTGAGAGAATTTTTTTTTTCACTTTTGAGCCATCAAGCTTAGGCTGTTGGAAGGATTAGTGTTTGAGCCATGCTCCTTTGTCATGACAGCAACTTCTATGTTTTTTCCATCACTCTCAACAACTTCATGCAAAGCACGAATGGCTAGGATAGCTTCACAGTTTCCTGACCAGAGGTTTCGTTGTAGTTCTTCTCAAGAAACTCCCGGATTGAGTTGGAGTTCCTCCCAGTTGCATTGGCCTTCCATGCATGCTGAAAAAGTACCTGATGGATATGTCTGATAAAGAGATGGAACACCTGTGTATGGGTCAAAACCAATAATAAGCAAGGTAGAAAGACCAAATGGTCTTACACCACCACTTTGAGTGTATTTTTGCTGAAGGCCAGTAATATAGCGAGTTATGTACTCAACAGTTACAGGATCTTCCATAGTGAGCATGTGACTCTGGCACTCAATGCGTGCTCTATTTACAAGAACGCATGCATCTGCTTTAAGTGATCTAGCACAAGCCAATGCAATGTGATCATCTAGATTTACAATTTTCCGTATAGATATGGACTCTTGAAGCTTGGGAGTAAACTTCTTCTCGACGCCGAGGACGACAGTAACTGTACCTCGAACACCCACTGCACCGTTACCCTTTTGTACGGATTCTAGGGCCTACTCCACCTGGAAAAGATGACAGTCCGACGAGAAAACGGTGATCGCTCTATCGTATCGCGCCATAACTGATCTTTTATGAGTTTGGTTTCAGTTTGTTCCGCCAACCTTTTATGTTAGAATGCTTTTTTTTTATATTCGAGAATCCACAACAAGTGTTCGAACATCACCACTTCGCATCCGATGGCGATGGACTCGTCGGAGCAGCTACCGGAGCGCTTCGCCAGTTCCTGGAACATAGGGTGGTCGATGATGTCGAAGCCAACCAGGTATTGGCAGCGAGACTTGCCCACGTACACAGGGTGGAGGTCCTTAGAAGAGGCGGCGTTGTAAGGGCTGGAGCAGTTCTCGTCGTCGTCGTCGTCGGAGTTGGTGGTGACAACAACAATGGAGCTGGGGTAATGAACTTATGAACCAATGCTATAAATTGACGCTTTTACCCCTGCTTTTAACGTTTAACTAACCCTAGGTTCACGGAAGGACCAATGGTGTCACAAATCTAATAGTCAAGGGTCTATTTCGTCCAAATTAAAAAACAAGGACCAATTTTGGAAAATCAACATAGTCAAGGGACCATTGCTGGAATTAACTCTTTTCTTATGTGTGATGCGCAAAAAATAGGTGCCCAATATTAGTATTTTGTATTAAAATTTTAAATTTTAATATAGTAAATAATAATAATATTTATTATTATTATTAATGTAAAATATTTTTATAAATTGGATATTTATATTTTAAAAAAAATAACTAACATATCACTCTAATATTTAATGTGTATATATTATTATTATTATTATTGAAGAAGATAAGAAAATATATGGTGGATGCATATGCATAGTAAAAATAGTGGAAAAGATAACGAAAGTTATAACGATAGGGGTATATTTGTCCAAAATATTATGTAGTACAACTTTTATAGCATAACGTACAAAAAAACTTAACGGAAAAAACGGACATAAATGAGGGGTATAACCTTCATTCACATTTATTATATTTTTAGATTTAGATAATATATTATATATATTATTATATAATAAAATTATAATATAATAATCAAATTATTATATTAACTAATTAACCCAAGAATATAAATCAAAAATCAAAAGTCACAAATTAATCTAAACATAAAATCATTAGAAAAGTCTGGCTCTTGATGCCACTGTTAGAAAAATCATACAAGCGCAACGGAAGCATCAAATCGCTTTTTCATGATTATATGTTTAAAGATGGAGCTAGAAAGTTTTACCCTTGAAGCGTGCTTTGGCAGAATCAAAACCGTCTAATCGTCCGGCCTCTAGTCTGTCCACCGGCCAGGCACGTGAGAACTCTCAGAGATTTTCACGTGAAAACTATTTTCTGAATAATCTCTCTATCACTTCTCTATTTTAAGAAAGAGAGCAAGGCTTATATATATAGTCTGGTTTGGGTCCAAAGGTGCTAGCATTTTAAAAGTCCAAAACTACCCAATATTGAATTAATTCATTAATCAATTATTATTGTATTAATTCAATATCGATAACTCTTTATCGATTTTTTTTAAAGTTCTCAGCATTACTACAAACCATTAAGGTGTGACTTTCTAGGTTCATAGTCAAACTAGCAACGAGTAATATTTAATAGCTCATTATTAAATAACTCGTAAGTCATGAGAGACACCTAGCAGTATATCATGACTACCTAGTTGACAATGAATATATTTTAATATATTATAATGAACATTTTCGTTACAAATATCATGCAACACTCCTTCTACACAATACTTGTTCCGAACTAAGTAAATGTCATGGTCAAACTTGGTCAAACCCATAAACCTGGTCAATATGTCTATTCAATATTCTTAACCTGAAGTCCAATTTCATTATAATTTGGCCAGAGATTTTCGTTGTATGATTATTGAATAGACTGGAACATCCTTGTTATCTCAAGGCGGTGCATCCTCTATTGAACGCACACATGTCTCCGTACAATACTGAACTAGGCCACCAAATACATTTATAGTCCCATAAAGAACAAAAGACGCATACTGACAAAAACTAGTCCACCATATGTACGAGATAACCATGTCGTCTCAAGTCAAAGGATTATTGCATACTTATAACATACAACATACCGATGATACGTAGGTAAACACCATGCAGTACGTTGTAGTTAGTCAATGTTCAATGTTTTGTTCTCTAGCAATCATCCACATGCCCACTCTCTGTATCTCATATAGAATGGCATGAAACTCACCATAAGAAGAAAAATGTGCTAGTCTTATCGAAATCTAATGCCCAATTAGAATTCCTATGACTAGTAACATTTTTACAATACGTCATTTATTAATTCTTCATCACTCATATTCTTAACTCTTAAGAATGAAGAATTAAGAAGATTGTATGGAATAATATGAAATATTAACTAAGCCAACATAAAATAAATAAAACAATTATTTATTGTATTTTATTTAATAAGAAATTAATGCCCAAAACAGTAAATGTTGGCTCTTAGGGCATACATGTCTAACAGTTCGATAGCCTATTTGACTCTTATTCCTTAACAGGACGTTTGGTTGGAGGGAATTAGAATTCCATTCACATTTAATTCCACATAATTTCGAAGGTAACTAAATTCCTTCGTTTGGTCGAAGGAAATTGCAATTTTCCTTATTTTCATAGAATTAGAATCTCATGTTCTCTTTTCAAAAAAAAAAAAAGAATCTTATGTTCACCTTGTGATTTTAATTATGTGAATATTAGGAAGAAAAAAAGACAATCATGAGACAAAATTACCCCTCCCCTTTTTAAACTAAAATTGATGTCTGAGAATCTGTTCTAGATTATAACATGTATTATTCTTCAACTAATGTCAACCAAGAACGCCGTTCCTGAGAAATAATTATTCTAGGCCAACATTAATCAAATATTTTTTCCTCAAAAATTTCAAGTATTTAAATTTGATATGTGTATATAGCTTATTTGCCTAAATTTTGAACAACGAAATTTTTATTCTGTGCGTCGATCTATGCAATAGTGAAGGTTTGAGTTGTGTGTTTGTTAACTTTGGTGATAATAGTGAATGAATTCTTTATTTTTATGCAATAGTGAATGAAAAGTTGCATTGTTTATAATTTTATAATAACAATGGACATTTTGGATTTTATACTATTTACTAGTTTTATATGTGCATTGCGCGAATGAGTATTTGCCCAATGTTTATATTTAAATAAATATTTAAAAGTATATCAATGCAAGATTATATAGGAGAAGTTTATACATGGGTAATTGAATTTCGAATTTTTTTTATTTAAATATCTAACTCAAAGTATATGAATCCAAGATAATATAGAAAATTCATTATAATTATTACTAAAATAAATGTTTGCAACCTTGTAAAATCGATAGTCTAAATATTTGGTCTAAAAATGATAGTCTAAATAAATACTACTTTTAATTTGAATTTTTTTAAAGTGTTCTTAATTCTCTTTTGAGTAACATTGTCATTGTCTTCATCTTTACTATTTGTTCTCTTCCTTTTTGTTGGTAGTGTGTTATTTGCAATTCGGTTATTGTTGGTAGCATAGATGACAACGTCATGCAATGAGATTATGATATAGGAGTTATGGACTTTCCTTTAGGTGCTCTGCTTGGGGTTCATTTGGTTCAACCATTATTGTTAAATGAGTTATTGTGGATAAAGAAATCCCTAATTTAAGAAAAAAAATTAATTAATTAATAAAAATTTGAAAACTTAAAATATTATGTATTCCAAAGATATTAAAAGGTAGTTTCTCGCTTCAACTTGCTGGGTAATGGGTTATTTGAGTACTTTCATTGTCAACATATCCCCCAAGTAGTTAATATGATTGGTTTCAAACTATTCTTTTTTTTTTTTCATGGTATTAAAGAAATACATATGTATCATTTTTTGGTGTAACTACTAATTTATTTAATTCAATAAGAGTAAGATAGAGTGATTTCGCTTCAATTTGTTGGGCTATTTGAGTACTTTCTTTGTCAACCAATCCCCAAGTAGTTAATATAATTAGCTTCTAATTATTTTAAAAAAAATTCATAGTATTAATAAAATATTTGGTAAATAAATATATAACATTATTTTGTACTATAACTTTGATATTTAATTACAAGATATTGTAAAAATAAGATAATGAACAATGTAGTAAAGAATCTTTGCATGAGAGAAAATAAAGACAATATAACTAATGAAATTATTTCTCTTATTTAATTTAATTTTTTGATAATGAATAATTTTTACAAATAAAGGTATTGTAGACACATAATTATAAATTAAAAAAATACATATGTATCATTTTTTGTTGTAGCTACTAATTTATTTAATTTAATAAGAGTAAAATAGAGTGAAAAACTTAATTATGTCAAATTTGATTGAGATGAGGTTCGAAACTAAGACCTTTCTTATAGAAATTAATGGGTAAGTTAAAAGTTAACGGAATATTAACAGAGAAGAGAATATTTAACGGAAAACTTAACGGAAAATCATAAAAGTAAGGTTAAATTAGGTAATCTCTATGAATAATATTAATATGAATTATCTTAGCCATCTATTTGATTAAATAATTCATCTGAACCATCCATTTGATTACCCCCATTTTTTCTACCCATTTTAGGCCTAACTCTATTTGGCTCTTATTAGTATAGTAGATTTCTTTTCAATTTCCATATATACCAAACATTGAAATGCCAATGATCTTGTGGTCCAGTGGCATCAAACCCTTCCCTTGGGAGGTGGTGGGTTCAAGCCTTAGTGGAGTCAATACTGACTCTTGTGCTTCAAACAGATACTGCATTGTAATAAAAAAAAATATTAAAATTAAAATCCTATAAACTAAATACTGAAATTAAAACTATTTGCAATTCTTTTGTCCCGTAAGTATTTAATAAAATATATTAAATTAAAACAAAATAAAGGACATAAAAAGACTAAGCAAATAAAATAGGGACAAAATGAGAAAGTTGCACCAAAAATGGCGCATGAATCGGCAAAATTTTGCCGCAATACCGTGTTTCTTGGAGAGTTTCTGCGCCAAAAATAACACCATTAAAGCACTTTGCCGTGTTGGTTGGAGATGGCCACGCCGCTTCTCTCTCGCTCGCCTTCTTTTCCACCTGCCCACACTATCTCCGTAAATCATTTCTGCAACTGCCCTTTTCGTACAGAATACACACATATCCTTTAGGCGCCTTCGACGTCAATCTCAGCCCCATAGCAGAAGGAAATTAAAAAAGAAAGAAGAAAGGGAAAACAAGCTTCATTTGCAGTGAAACAGAAAGAAAGATCTAATTTTTTTGCGGCGTGTATAGGTTTACTAATGGCGGGTGGGTATATAGCGGATGAGGACTACGATTGCTTGTTCAAGTTGGTTTTGACAGGGGACTCTGGTGTGGGAAAATCGAATCTGCTTTCTCGATTTACCCGGAGTGAGTTCAGCCTCAGGTCAGAGAAAACCATTGGCCTCCAGTTCACCACTCGCATTCTCTGTGTCGACGACACAAAAGTCAAGGCTCAGATTTGGGATACCGCCGGCCAAGAAAGGTATAATTCCTTTGCTTTGCTTTGGTGTTTTATACGATAATAAATAAAGATGGGACATTAAGTGATTAACAATTTTGCACTGCATTGCCAAGCTATATGGCTTTGAGATTGCTAGGGATTTTGGATTGGGAGTTGTAAGTGATTAACAAAGTTTCTTCCTTGGGTAGTTGATGAGATTGTCTTATCATTATGTGCAGTTTAGCTGTGAATAGGGTTTTTGAATTGGCAGTGATTAGTATAGTAATCCATAATAGTAGATTTTCCCCCATTCACCATTGTTATATCTTTACCTTGTTTGTTGTATCATATATTGGGGGCAAGGGCTCACACCGGTAGCTCAATTGCTTCCTGGGCAGTCACCGGATCGAGTATTGGCCGCCGGCAATTACAACCAATGTTGTGGGTTTCCTGTGGGTCCTCCCATTTAATGGAATTTCGTCTTTGTGGGCGGGCAGGGGAGGGGTGGATTGGGTTGAGGGGAAGGTTTAGTCATTAATGTCTGATTGGAGTGCACTGTGGATGGTGCATTATAGTACTTGCTAGAAAAGGTTGATAGATTTGAGTAGATTTATAAAGTAAATTACTAGGGTGGAATCTGTGGAGGTGGTGTTCTTTCCGGAAAGTGCTAAGACTTCAAGTCTTACCTTTAGATGTGAATAGAATTTGTTTGTGATTCTTTATTTAAAACTTGGATTTTTGTCCTACGGGAAGAGCTTTGTTAATAATGAAGTAAGCATATTTCTTGTTATGGAATGACTGAGATTTTGGAATTTGAGGATTGGACTTTGAATAACTAAAGAAAATACACAACTAAAGTTCTATATTTGGTGGTTTGGTAATTTGTATATTAGATTAAAATCTACAAGAGTTTGGACTCGTTTGAGGCTCCAACAAGAAGATGATTGCTCACAAATTAAGTTACATGTTAGTTGGATAGGTTTTATCATCTAATGTTGCGTTATTGCTTGTTCTTTGGTCTTTCTTTGCGATTCTTCCTACTTTATTTATTACTGAACTTGCAACTTGGATTATGCCTTATTGCCCATGATTTACAATTTGTTTTGAAGTTAAGAATCTTAAATACTAATTTCAAATACTTATATTTGTATCATAATGCGATATATAGACGGTTTATGGCGATTAAATTGCTTGTTCTTTCCCCTTTTGTCTTGTGTTGAAGATACCGAGCCATCACAAGTGCATACTACCGAGGAGTTGTTGGTGCATTGCTTGTATACGATGTTACCTGCCATGTCACATTTGAAAGTGTAGAGAGGTGGTTAAAAGAGCTATGAGATCACACAGATCAAAATATCGTCATAATGTTGGTGGGAAACAAGGCAGACTTACATAACTTACGTATTGTTTCTACCGACGATGCAAAAGACCTTGCTGAGAAGGAGGGCACCTACTTTATGGAGACTTCAGCTCTCGAGTTATTGAATTTTGAGATCGCTTTTGGTACTTGATGAGACCTTTGGTAGTTGATGAGAATGTCTGAACATTATGTGGAGTTTAGTTGTGAATATGGCTTTAGAATTGGCAGTGATTAGTACTCCATAATAGTAAAGTCCCCCCCCCCCCATTGTTTTATCTTTACCTTGTTTAGTGTAACATATATTGGGGAAGTGCCCCACAGGCAGCTTAGTTGGTTCTTTCTTTGAAGGTAGATTATGGGCAAGGATGATGTCTGGGTAGGCTCAATGTGTGAGTTACACACTTACACCCAATATGTGGGCTACTTGTGGTCACACGACAGTATTCTTCCCACATAACGGGTTGCCAAATTACCGTGATTTACCCCTTCATTATCCTTGAGTCAGGGTGTTAGGGCCCTGGCAGAGAGAATTTCATCTATGTGAGCAAGGGGCAAGGGGGTGGAGTGGGGCGAGGGGAGGTTTAGTCATTAATGCTTGACTGGAGTGTACTGTGGATGATGCATTATAGTACTTGCTAGAAAAGGTTGATAGATTTGAGTAGATTTATAATGTAGATTACTCGAGTGGCATTTGTGGAGGGTGTTTTTTTGGTAAAGTGCTATGACTTCAAGTCTTGACTTTTAGTTGTGAATTGAATTTGTTGGCAATTTATTAATTGAAACTTGGATTTCTTTCCTACGGGAAGAGCTATGTTAATAATGAAGTAAGTTTATTTCTCATTATAGAATCACTGAGTTTTTGGAATTTGAGGATTGAACTTTGAATAACTAAAGAAAGGTTCTATATTTGGTGGTTTGGTAATTTGTATATAAGATAAAAGTCTAGTAGAGTTGGACTTGCTTGAGGTACCAATAAGAGGAAGATTGCTCACAAATGAAGTTACCTATTAGTTTGCTTGGGCTTTGCAGTTGGATATGTTTTATTATTTGCCTAGGTAGCAGATTGTGCACTTAGGTTTTAATATTTAATATTGCGGTACTGCTTGTTCTCTAGTCTTTCTTTGCGGTTCTTCCTACTTTATTTATTACTGAACTTGCAACTTGGATTATGCTTTATTGCCCATGATTTAGAATTTGTTTTGAAGTTAGGAATCTTAAATACTAATTTCAAATGCTTATATTTGTATCATATTGAGATATATAGACTTTAAATGACGATTGGATTGCTTGTTCTTTCCCCTTTTGTTGTGTGTTGAAGATACCGAGCCCCCGCAAGTGCATACTACCGAGGAACTATTGGTGCATTGCTTGTATATGATGTTACCCGCCATGTTACATTTGAAAGTGTAGAGAGGCGGTTAAAAGAGATACGAGATCACACAAATCAAAATATTGTCATAATGCTGGTGGGAAACAAGGCAGACTTACATCACCTACGTGTTGTTTCTACCGAGGATGCAAAGGCCTTTACTGAGAAGGAGGGCACCTACTTTATAGAGACATCAACTCTCGAGTCATTGAATGTTGAGAACGCCTTTACGGAAGTACTAAGCCAGATACATCATCATGTTGCCCGTCGAAAAGAGCCTAAGGTAGGAGATGATGACTACGATTACTAGTTCAAGATAGTGTTGATAGGGGACTTTGGAGTGGGCAAGCGCCCCACATGCAACTTAGTTGGTTACTTCTATGGTGGTGGATTATAGGCAAGGATGCATGATTGGGTCCGAGTAGTCTCAATGTGGGAGTTACACCCCATATTTGGGCTTCTTGTGGTCACCTGACACTGGTCTTTTCACATAATGGGTCCCCAAATCACCATGATTTACCCTTCTATCCTGTTGAGTCAGTGTTTGAGAGCCCAGGGAGCGAGGGGGTTGAGTGGGGGTGAGTGGAAGGTTTAGTCATTAATGTTTGACTGGAGTGCACTGTGGATGATGCATTATAGTACTTGCTAGAAAAGGTTGATAGATTTGAGTACATTTATAATGTAGATTACTCGGGTGGCATTTGTGGAGCTGTTCTTTTGGGAAAGTGCTATGACTTCAAGTCTCAACTTTTAGATGTGAATTGAATTTGTTGGCGATACGTTAATTGAAATTTTGATTTCTTTCCTACGGGAAGAGCTTTGTTAATAATGAAGTAAGCTTATTTCTCATTATGGAATGACTAAGTTTTTAGAATTTGAGGATTGGCCTTTGAATAACTAAAGAAAAGTTCCATATTTAGTGGTTTGGTAATTTGTATCTAAGATAAAAGTTTAGAAGAGTTGGACTCGCTTGAGGTCCCAACAAGAAGATTGCTCACAAATTAAGTTACCTGTTTGTTTGCGTGGACTTTGCAGTTGGATTGGTTTTATTATTTGCCTAGGTAGCAGATTCTTCACTAGGTTTTATTATTTAATGTTGCGGTACTGCTTGTTCTCTAGTCTTTCTTTGCGGTTCTTCCTACTTTATTTATTACTGAACNCAGCCAGATACCTCATCATGTTGCCTGTCAAAAAGCGCCTGGGGTAGGGTATTATGACTACGATTATTTGTTCAAGATGGTGTTGATAGGGGATTCTGGTGTGGGAAAATCGAATCTGCTTTCTCGATTTACCCGGAATGAGTTTAGCCTCGAGCCAAAGTTAACCGTTGGCCTTCAGTTCGCCAGTCGCATGCAACGTGTCAACGACCAAGTAGTCAAGGCTCAAATTTGGGATACTGCTGGCCGAGAAAGGTATAATTCCTTTGCTTTGCTTTGCTGTTTGATGAGAAAATAAATAAAGATGGGAGATTGAGTTACTGTTTGATTATGTACAATTTTAATCCATAATAGTAGAGTTTCCCCCATTCACCATTGTTATATCTTTACCTTGTTTGTTGTAACATATATTGGGGGCAAGGGCTCACATGGGTAGTTCAATTGCTTCCTGGGCGGTCACCAAATTGAGTATTGGTCGCTGGCAGTTGCACCCAATGTGATGGGCTTCGTATGGGTCTTCCCATCTAATGGAATTTCGTCTTTGTGGGTAAGGTGGGAGGGGGTGGATTAGGGTGAGGGGAAGGTTTAGTCATTTATGTTTGACGGAGTGCACTATGGATTATGCATTATAGTATTTGCTAGAAAAGGTTGATAGATTAGAGTAGATCTATAATGTAGATTACTCGCTAGATTTTGTGGAGGGGTGTTCTTTCAGGGAAGCTAAGTGCTATGACTTCAAGTCTCGAATTTCAGATGTCAATTGAATTTGTTGGTGATTCGTTAATTGAAATTTGGATTTCTTTCCTACGGGAAGAGCTTTGTTAATAGTGAAGTAAGCTTATTTCTCGTTATGGAATGACTGAGATTTTGAAATTTGAGGATGGGTATTTGAATAACTAAAGAAAAGTTCTATATTTGGTGGTTTGGTAATTTGTATATAAGATATAAGTCTAGAAGAGTTGGACTTGCTTGAGGTCCCAACAAGAGGAAGATTGCTCACAAATTAAGTTACTTGTTAGTTTGCTTGGACTTTGCAATTGGAAAGGTTTTATTATTTGCCTAGGTCGCAGATTGTGCACTTAGGTTTTAATATTTAATGTTGCGGTACTTCTTGTTCTGTAGTCTTTCTTTGCGGTTCTTTCTACTTTATTTATTACTGAACTTGCAACTTGGATTATGCCTTATTGCCCATGATTTAGAATTTGTTTTGAAGTTAGGAATCTTAAATGCTAATTTCAAATGCTTATATTTGTTATCATATTGAGATATATAGACTTTAAATGATGATTGGATTGCTTGTTCTTTCCCCTTTTGTTGTGTGTTGAAGATACCGAGCCCCCGCAAGTGCATACTACCGAGGAGCTATTGGTGCATTGCTTGTATATGATGTTACCCGCCATATTACATTTGAAAATGTAGAGAGGTGGTTAAAAGAGCTACGGGATCACACAGATCAAAATATTGTCATAATGTTGGTGGGAAACAAGGCAGACTTACATCACTTACGTGTTGTTTCTACCGAGGATGCAAAGGCCTTTGCTGAGAAGGAGGGTGCCTACTTTGTGGAGGCATCAGCTCTCCAATCATTGAATGTTGAGATCGCCTTTACTGATGTAGTCACGCAGATACATCATTATGTCCATCGAAAAGCGCTTGAGGTAGGGGATGATCCGTCGGCTCCCCCAAAGGGGGAAACCATAAACGTTGGAGGCAAGGATGGTGTCTCCGCCTAAACTAAAGCAGATCCGATCACTTTGCAATGATCCATCATTGCCCTCTGCCCTTTTGGCTAGCTCACTACAATCCAAATAATGTATCTATCTGATCTAGCTTTTCATGATTCCGTGTTTTAGCCCTTTGTGAAATTTAGCTTGAACTCAGTAAATAATTGCAGCATAGTCTCTTATCCTTCGTTTTTTCCTGATATGATGTGTGCGGTCTGCCTTTCTGGCGTGCTCGTGTTTTCTCTGAGCATTGCATTTCATTTGTTCGCAGCTTGTTTTTCGCCAAACGAGCAGGCCAATGAACTGTGTTGATTTTTCTTTTATATAGCTTGTGTAAGAGGAGATTATCCAATAGGGGAAACCTAGTTCTTCAAACCTGGGTGGCAAATGAACATTGTGTTTTCTTTATTCTCCTATGATTACATGTTACATGTATATTTTTTAAGTTAATGTAAGATTTAATGTTTCAAAAAAAAAATGTAAGATTTAATATTGGAATATTCTTTCAATGGTCTTGTTTGCCATGACATTCCTTGAAAGTGTACACTAGAGAAGTAAAACGCAGTAGAAAGATCATGTTTGACAGGCGTGACTATGACCTTATGTTGACAAAAATTAAATCTTTTACCTTTTGACACGAGAATTAATGAATAATTATGGTCTGTCCTTTTCAGGAGAATGATCTTGTTTTTCCAATGTGAAATATGTTGTGGTCTATATCAATTACAAATGGGGAAGTTGTCATCCCTATCAGAAATTTTTGAGGACAAGCTATAGAACATATTTCACGTTGAAAAAGATAAGATCATTCTCTCGAAAGATCAGAGATAGTCGAATGGGTAGAGCATATTCGTTAATTACTAAACACTCCCTTCGCCCAAACAAAAAACGATGGTACTTTTCCATATTACCCTTCAAAGCATCCTTAATATTGCACACCTCTCTTCATGATCAAAGATGTAAATATGTATCATGCATAGATTATAAATAATCTAACTACAAACAATGGTACTAGTCCATACTCATCCTTAAACCTTAGACAAAAAGATTAAACACCTTTTTCAGATGCCTATACTATAAAGCTCATGACAGAAACAAATGCAAATTTAGAAGGACATTCCCAACAAGCGATACAAAGCCATCGCAAAAGAATCAATGAATGTATCTTTGATATGATATACATATGCATATCAACAGCAATTTTGATACAACAACTACATACTATGCACATACAGTTCAAACCCAAATGAACCTTTGGAATTCTATAGTCTGTACAATCCCGGGGCCGGGGGGCGAGAGATACATGCCCAAGAAAATGTTGCATGTGAAGGAATATGAGAACTAAGAGCCCTTAAATCTCTTTAAGGCTTAAGAAAATGTTGCAATTTATGTCCACATGGAAAGTATAGGGGGATAGTGGGGCGATACCTGGCATATTACACAAAAATCAGTTTCTTAATTGGTCTAAACATTCTGCACTATAGGGATTAGAGGAAGTGAACAATCTTGTTTTCAAAAGGCTTATATATAATGACTTCCTCTGACAACCCAGCCAATCTGCTCTCCCAACGCAAGAATTGAAGCTCCTGGATGGGAGATAAATATTCAAGCCTTTGAGGCTTAGCTTGCTTCATTATAAATTCACAAGTAACAGACAACTGACAAAATTAGGTAAAGCAATTCATTTTTACCTCATAAGACATGTGATACAACCCTGAGGTTGTATAGGTTGCTCTTCTTCGAGTCAAGAGCTAAACTCCAATGGCTGCGCTTCGAGTGGCAGCCCAACTCCAAATGACTATGCTTCGAGTGATAGTCTAACTCCAGAAAGGGAATGTCTCCAGACATAATCCATTAATATATTCTTCAGTGCCTTTTTGTCAGAAACATAACTAGCTATTTATACAGGATCATAGAACTA
>CM008331.1:985689-1015179 GCA_002525835.2 Ipomoea batatas
CATAATTATAGATAAATACCCATTGTTAACGTAGGAATAGCTTCTTGTGAATTAATTAGTAACTAGTGCTTGATACCCCGCTTCCCTGTGGATCGATAACCCCGGAATACTCCGGGTATTTGCTTGTACCTCAAAATAATTTCAAAGTATTGCTTGTGTGTTCTTTGTTCCCCCATGATTACGTGTTGCATGTACTTTTCTTTTGGGTATTGCTAGCGAGTTCTGACTAATCTAAACTTCAGTTAATGTAAGATTTAATATTGAAATATTCTGTCTTGTTTGCCAGTTGTTATTACTTGAACGTATACACTAGAGAAGTAAAACACACGAGAATTATGCTCTATCCATTCAACTATCTCTTTCAGAAGAATGATCTTGTTTTGTCAATGTGAAATATGTTGTGGTCTATATAAATTACAAATAGGGATGACAACTTAGCAAGTTTTCTTCCCTGTTTGAGGACATGTTATAAAATGCAAATATGTTTCTAAATCGATTGAAATTATCATCCCTAATTATAATTTCAAAAAAGTACAAAAAAAACAATTTTCTTTTTCTATATCGTCCTTCAAAATAATTTTATAAAAAACGTACTTTTTGTCATGTCATCATATATACAACAAGCGACTCTTCATAATCAAAGAAGTAAATATTCATACTTTATTTTCTTAAAAGTTAAAAGTATTAAAGATTATAATCTATACTGAACAATAAATTCATATTTTATTTATATGGTATTAACTAAACAAAACTAGCAAAAATATGAAATCCATTATCAACTATTCGTTAATTACTAAACACTCCTTTCGCACTCACAAAAAACGATGTTACATTTCCATATTACCCTTCAAAGCATCCTTAACATTACACACCTCTCTTCATGATCAAAGATGTAAATATATGTATCATAGATTATAATCTAACTACATACAATGATGCTAGTCCATACTCATCCTTAAACCTTAGACAAAAAGATCAAACACCTTTTTTCATATGCATCATCTGATCTCTAGCCTATACTCTAAAGCTCATGACAGAAACAAAAGCAAATTCAGAAGAACATTCACAACACCGCGATCGCAAAAGAATCAATGAATGTATCTTTGATACACATATTCATATCAACAGAAATTTTGATACAACAACTACTATGCACAGTTCAAACCCAAATGAAGCTTTGGAATTCTATAGTCTGTACAATCCCGGGGGGCGAGAGATACATGCCCAAGAAGATTAAATGTCGGGTGACTAGT
Source organism: Ipomoea batatas (assembly GCA_002525835.2). Taxonomy (NCBI): domain Eukaryota; kingdom Viridiplantae; phylum Streptophyta; class Magnoliopsida; order Solanales; family Convolvulaceae; genus Ipomoea; species Ipomoea batatas. The sequence continues at coordinate 986,943 of CM008331.1, forward strand.
TTTGGCTGCTAGCCACATCTCAGCAAAGTATATACAGAGTTATATGGTACAGCTTAGGACAATTGTTCCTTCTCATTGGGCAATAAATACTTAGATACAAAAACAAAAGTTGCATATGTTTCTTACAGAGGCTGTTCCACCGCCGTTTTTCCTGGCGACACAGCTGTGGATTTGCATATTGGACAACTGTTCTTCACAACCAACCACTTCTTTATGCAATCTACATGATATTCATGCCCGCACTCAGCAATTCCAATCTTTTCTTGGTCTTTGTAATCATTCTGAAAAAACAAGTAAACAATGTTGTAGACTGCAAACTTTTTGCATGGGAAGGAATATGAGAACTAAGAGCCCTTAAATCTCTTTAAGGCTTAAGAAAATGTTGCAATTTATGTCCACATGGAAAGTATAGGGGGATAGTGGGGCGATACCTGGCATATTACACAAAAATCAGTTTCTTGGTCCAAACATTCTGCACTGTAGGGATTAGAGGAAGTGAACGATCTTGTTTTCAAAAGGCTTATAATGACTTCCTCTGACAACCCAGTAGTTACACAACCAATCTGCTCTCCCAACGCAAGAAGCTCCTGGAAGATAAATATTCGAGACTTGCTTGATTATAAATTCACAAGTAACAGACAACTGACGAAATTAGGCAAAGCAATTCATATTTACCTCATAAGACATGTGATCTATGTCCAATCGCATATCTCTGTGCTGATCAATAGAATCCCCTACTTCATTGTAGTCAGGAATCTCTAAAATTGCCACTCCCTACATAAAATTTACCAAATATCACTCATATGCTGTGACTTGTCTGGTTTGACAAAAATGGGTATGGGTATAAAGTATAAAAAGAAATTGTTTCTATAGCAAATATTACATCTTCTGGCAGAACTCTCATGCTAGGAATGTTACGATTTCTCGCAATATTTGTATCAAGCACAAAATCCCTTCTATGAGGCCTGAATAGTCTAAAGCCAGTAGGCGGGAAAGGTCCCATATATCTAGGACCCGCCTCAACAACACCTGGGAAAGGACTTATGCTGCTGCTTGAGGGGCCATTTGTTACGAGTCTGCGTGAAGATGATGCCATTTGAGGGAAGTTGATATTATGACCTCCCATCCCCTGTATGGATGGTGGATGATGATGAACACTTGGAAATCCTTGCGCAATAGGGGGACGCATATAGCTAGTCAAGCTCCCATTGTTAGCTGTTCCTTGATAACCTTGCATTCCCATGTTTCCAGTCTCCACACAACCTCCCATGTTGCCTGTAGTTGGGAAAAAGGAAAACAAAGGACGCAATTAATTTAAACACTAATGTGTTAATATTTACAGTATAATCAAACTAAAATATAAACATGGTTGTCAGACTTAAAATTATGGGAGGTTCATGCAGGAGAGACAAAACTTGTTTCCTCAGGTTTGCTTTCTCTTTTCCTTTATAGCAATAGTCAATAAAAAAAAAAAAAGGACAAATGCATATTCTCCCATTTCCACTCTGATCAAAAAGAGATAATAACCTGAAGAAAATTAGTATGAAAAGCAAGACAGGGGTTACAATTCCATAAAACTTGTTCCATAGAAGGAATTGAAGATTTCAATAGTCAGTTATTAAAAACAAACATAACAAGAGGTAGCTTGAGCACAAACCCAAGATACAACATACCCAGAAGAAAACAATTACAAGAGCAATAGAAATTACCATGCACATAAGGTAAAAGAGCAGCCTGATTACCATTCAGCTGCATGTCCAACCAAGGATTGGCAGGCAATGGAAATGCTTGGCCCACATAGCTTCCTTGAATAAAGCGATTACTGCTATGTGCTGCTACGGTTTCTTGACCACTAACACCAGATCTGTTCCTCAGGCTTCTCTGAGATACATCTTCAGTCAACAAGGATGAGTCGCCATAATCAGGTGGGATTCGGGAGGCAACATCCACCAAAGGAGTATCAGCTTCATGTACTCTTGCAATCACTGGGGCAACTGCAGAACTAGAACCCACCATAGAATGATGGTACTGGAAATTCATGGGGATTCCTTCAGCATTCTTTCTCTTAAATAAGCCTCTAACACCATCAGCATAAGGGATATTCCTACCATAACCATCTGTGTGAATTCCAACCATGCCTTGGGCGGTTGTGAATGGGAGATGATCATGTGCTCCATGGATTACAGGAGTCGGGAATTCTCTAGTAGCAGGAGCAGCCACATAAGGATTATAATGATTGGAAGATGTAGCCATAGCTATGTCAAGATTTGTTGCAGGACGCTGATGAATAGTACCATTATAATGTGTCATCCCATAAAATAATGGATTTTCATGCTGTTCTGGCAGCGGATGCAGATAGGTATTACCAGAATTTCCTGACACTGGTACTACAGTATGAACATTAGGCTGCGGAAAAGTTGGTAAATTCCCGTAAAAGACACAAGGATCCGGGAGAATATGGTGTTGCCCTTGCTGATCTGCTTCAAAATCAATCATATGACTGTTGTGTGGGGTATTCCTTTGCCCCATGTTGACAAATAAAATTTATTGGAAGATGCCTGCTAGTAAGAAAGACTCAATGAGAGGCAATGAAGCTGAATCAATTTGCACAATGTTCACACAAAAAAATAGATATGAAACCCATCAACAGAAAATATTGCATCATGTTTAGTTAAAGAGTAAAATAGGAGGTGGTAGAATTGGAAGGTAATAGGCCACTACGTTTATTTGGTTGGTAAGTAAGTGAAGTGTAGTGTAATACTAGTGGAACAAAATCTCCGTTCAATGAATCAATTCTGACATCAGAGCAAACTTTTCAAAGCAAAAAAGTGCACCAAAGCAATGAGGCTGGGCTTTGCTTTTAAAACGAAAGCGCAAAGCGAAGCATCCCTTTTTCACATAAAGGGATGCTTTTTAAACAAAAATTAATATGTGCTCAAAATACTTAAATAGACAAATAGTGATGCAAAATAACATAAATAGTAAGTTAGTAACCATCTCATAAAATTATAAAAAACTCCTAAAGTCACAATATCATAATAATACAAAATTACAAATACTTAGACATTATAGTAATATTCACCTAAAAAAACACAAATTATTCAGATATTCAATATTTCAATTCAACATATCAACAATTAATCAAATATTCAAATTACAAATATTTAATTCAATAACAATTAACAAACAAACATTAATAAAGCTTAATTGAGTTAAATGTAAATTGTAATTTAAGATTTTAATTATAACAATTTTTAAAACTTAATTTAATACTTAAAAAAAAAAAAGAGACTAGAGAGTACTGGCTACTGCCAGACTCCCAAGTCCCTCAGGATTCAAGTCATTCAAGCTATTTAACAACTCTATTCAACGTTTCAACATCAAGAATCAGTTGGCCACTTGGTGTCAACACTTCAAAAAAAAAAAAAAAAAGAGAGTGAGAACTCAACGAATTGCCTCGGTACTCGGCGTAGGCGTAGGCATTGGCTCTTGGGGAGGACTGGAGGAGGCCACAGCATGGTGGCAAGGTGGAGGCAGTGCGGAGGAGGCAGCGAGAACGGATGAGGAGGCGGACTGGAGGAGCTTTTGCTAGTCTACGACTATGAAGTGTGGAGGTGGAAAAATGAAAACCTAGCATTGGCATAGCAGAATCCTTTGGGTAATTGCTTTTCTTTTTTCCTTTCTTTCTTTGTTGACCACCTTGATTCGCGCTCTGTGTGACAAAGCCACAAAAAGCGTTGCTTCGTTGCCTTCACGCTTTGGCGAAAAGCGCCTCTTCGCCATGAAGCTACGCCTTGCCCAGGGACTTCATGTCGCTCGCAACCGCTTTTCAAAAGTTTGCATCAGAGCAAACCTAGCTAGTTATTCTTCACACATTACTCTAGTTGCTTATAGAAAATGAAGTGAGTTTATTGATGACAGGAAGTTCTTAGAAAATATCTTTCTCATAGCAAAAGAGAGATGCCATTAATGGGAGAACCCTTTCATTTTAAGGAATACTTTGGCATTTAAGCTAAAAGTATTATTTAGATTGCACAATCAATCCAGCTTGGCTAAGCTAATAAATGATGCACAAGAGAGTGACCATCCCCTACCCATCTAGGACTGCAAACTGGGAACAATATGCAAATGGGTAAAGAGAAGGTATAAAAAAGAACAGCTTTTTACTAACTTCTTAAAGCAAAAATGGAGAACTATTCAATTGGACTTCTCTGCCACTGGGATGGAAGAAATCAAGGAGGAAACTGAGTTTTAAATATCTAGAAACTGTATGGAAAATGTTCCTAAAGAGACTTGGTCCACCTAAAATCATTAGAAGTCTAGGAAGATTATCCCTTTCGCTTACATGCAATTTTCGTCTTTAAGCATCCATCATTTTGGCAAATAAAATTTTTCTGAGTTTATCTTTTAACTCACACTTCATTCAAAAGCTGCTCTAAGGATGCAACAAATAGCCAAGGTTTTTGTCCCTTTGCTACAATATGCTTTTTTGAGGTTTAATTCTGGCATAATAGTTAATGCTTACACATGTGCATGAAGCATTAAAACCAGTAAGGATAATTATCCCATCCACCCAAGTTCCACTAAAGCTAAAACCCAACACTGCATGACTATAAAAAATAATAATAATAATAATACAAACAGTTTTCTCACTCAAAGAAAAAACTTATATAAATATACATATTTCTGTGCCAAGTTTCTTTGACAATTCATAACTTGCCCTTTTAAAAAAATCCTTAATTTCAGTTAGATTCATGGAGCAATAAAAAGAAACTTATGCAAAGATGCAAAGTTATTCCAACTAAGAAGATTTGCATATCTTCAATTTCCTAAGCTCTTAAAAATGGCTGATATGTGGAGAATCTGGGACAATTTATTTAACTCTTTTAGTTCATTTTTGAAAGAGAAGCGCCACTTTCAGAAGTTTTCATAACTGCAAAATGAGTAATACTATACATTTAGAAATCCACATAATTCAAAAGCAGAACCCAACACCTGCCCTCAAATAAAATAAACACAAAAAAGAAATTAAAAAAAAACAATCATCTTTGTGCATTGTTTATATCCAGGATTCACAAACAATTGATATTCAAACCCAGCAAGAAATGATTAAATGAACAAATAGGGGTAAAACACAAATAAATACAAACAGAAATCTCACCTTTTTACCATAAACAAACTGATTGGCTTCCCAAGTACCACCTTTAACTCCCCGTTCCAAAACACAGATAAATAATCTTTAATCGGTAATCCTACAGAAATCCCAAAAAAAAAAACCCTAATTTGTCAGAAATTTGTGATCAATGATCAACAAAATCGCAATCAAACAAAACCCAATTAAAGCTACTTCCTCCAAGACCCTAATGCAAGCATTCGAGCAGAATAAACATATACATACATACATGTGCAGCCCAATTTCAGGAAAAAAATCATAAAAAATGTAACCTTTTTCAAAAACCGGTGAAATTTTAACAAAGTCCAGCTTCAGGAGGAGATTCCAAATGGAAAGGAGAAAGAAATCTCCACAAAAATATTGTAGAGAGAGAAATGAGATGAAGAGAGAGGTTCAATGGAAGATTACCTGTTGCCCTGTTGGTGTTCTTGGAATGCTTAGTATTATAATGCATATATTTCTTTTAAGTAATAATTTGGTTTATATCTCAAACTATATTTCTATATATAGTATTTAATTTAATATCAATTTTTTAAATAATAAATAAATAAGACAACAAAAAAGGAAAACCCTCACAAGAAGGAATATGAGAGCATTCCTATCAAGGGATAATACTTGGTTATTGTCAGAGAATCATACACCATGGCATGATAGAGAGAATGAGAGAGAATGGTTTTGGAGCTCGTGCAAAGCATTGGGATATTTGGAGTCAGGGAATTTATGGCAGGTTTTTGTTTGGAATGAATGAATAGGGAAATGAATGATAATTCAATGGGAAAAGAATAAGTGTGAATAAAATAATAATTCAAATTACATTATTTGATGGGAATGAATGAAATTGTAATTCACTCTAACCAAACGTTCTATAAAACGGTATGAAAATTTTTACTCTCCACTAAAACGGACACATGGTTACTTTCCTTATGCTACCTCATTCCTGAATAAATAAATAAGTATATAGTTTTCTTTACGGTATTTATTAATACATACTATATTGTTAGTTTTTGGACTTGAGTTAGGGTTGCATTATCTATCTTGATGCTTAATTTGTGATTATTGCAAAAATGGGAAGAACTTTAACCCAGGGTTCATGTGTTTGTGAAGGTCTTGTGTTTGAATCTTGCTAGTGTTTGATGTACATATTCATTGGCATGTATTTAGAAGATTCCTTGCCTCAACGTGAGTAGGGTGATGAATTGGAGCCACCCTTTGCATAAACCCGTATACTCACCACCATCATTCATTTTTGCTACAATCAGATGTCATTGAAATCTCCCGCTACAAGCCATGGTAGATTCGACTTAGGCCAAAGTGACCGAAGTAAATCCCACAACTGATGTCTGCAGTTTTGTTATGGGAAGCCGTAGAAACAGGTAAGCCTCCAAACCTGGGTCCTAGGGATTCTAATATCCACGTGTATGTATGCGGTTGTTTGAGTAGCTAAGCAAACTCAATGATTTTTTCTCATTCCAAAACAACGCCAACCCCCCTCTTAACCCTCTCCATCCGCATAAAAAATACCTTCAAAACCCATTTTAACCTTCAAACGGTTTACATGCCCACACCTAACCTTTGTTTCCATTAAGAATATGAATTTGGGTTCTTCTTGGCTTCCAAAGCCATAATCTCTTGAACTGTACGTGGATCACCGAAGCCATGACAATTCCAACATAGCGTACTCATTGGGAAGGGCAGGTCTGGGCAACTCTAGAACCCACCAGTAACAATTTTTTTGAGAGAGACAACTCAACTTCCATCAGTTGCTCACCCTTCCCTTCCAGAACCTCTTTGCGGCTCCACTTTTGATCGAGGACTGTTATTTCCTCCAGCATCTCAGTCTTTTGCACTGCTTGCTAAACATTAGGAAAATTAATGTCACAGGGTTACCATAATTGATTGATTGTTTCCTTGCACACTCTCTAGATTCTTACCATGCATTTGCATGCTAGAATTGTCTAGTTGCAGATCTTGCGGCTTCTTTCCTTTCGCATCATGCATGCATAGATTCCATGCCCATCACCTTTCATTTTTCATGTTCAGCAGTGGTTTATGATGCAAGCCACCGCTGCCCGGAAGTCAGAACTTGCCTCCTAGATCTCGCTCGCAACTAGGCTCCAAAATGTTTCTTCGCTTCTGGATTCCTCAAATGCAACGCCTTCCCATAGAATTTTTCACAATGTCTAATTATCTCACAAAGGAAGTAGAAGGTGGGTAGCTGCTCATATCGAAACTCGACCATAGCCCACTCGCCATTATCCTTTTTGAGCTTCATCCCTTTACACAAAGGCTTTGTTACTTCCAGAACCACATGGATCTGAAAGAAAACACGCATGGAAGCATCGAAATTTCTTTCATCCATTTTAATCCACACTCCAAAAACTTTCTAATAACTTGGAAAACATACTCAGAGCGGTAACCTGATGGATGGAGTTGTACCCAAAGCTCAGTCTGGTTGAGTGGTATTAATTCAGGGTCCTCATGTGGCCCTAACCTTTTGAGAATCAGAAGACTTTGTTCATACGTTCACGATTCATCGTTAATTATACAAGTGATATCCGCCTCATGGTAAAAGCGAAACATGTATATATAGTCGTGGTTGTAGTTCATTCACAGTTATCCTCATTGCCACCCTCCACACCGCTGCCATAGTATCTAATTTAAAGAAAAGGAACTTGATGCATTTATCAGTAACAAGTCTACCAACTGCGTAATATTCATGCACTCCTTCAATAAGGCTTACCTGCATGTTCTCAAACTGCTGAACGTCCTCTTCGTCATCAAGCTCAGCCAATGTGAGATTACCAACCGTAGCAGACACGTTGGCGGGATCCATTCAGACAAGATAGAGGAGACACGTCAGCAACCCTACAAAACTCAAGACAAAGATAAGAGAAAACTTGCGAAAGAAGCGAGAGAAAAAGAATAAGGATGTTCTCAACCCTAGTAAGTTAATGTTAATTACACATTTATTGTTATTGACATAATCTTATTTAAATATATTTTTATAATATTTTTTTTATTATAATCAGTATAAATATTAAATGCTAATTATCTTTCAAAAACAAAATTACTACTACACAACAACATATACAACGTTTTAAAAATTATTTTGAAAAACTTAAAATATCATTTAGGCAAAACTCTAATATTGTAATAAAATGCAAAGTAAATTGTCATTTTGGTCCAATGACTATTGAGGTCTTGTTAATTGCAATCCACGATTTTTAAAACTGTTAATTTAGTACCTTAACTATTCAATTTTTATCAATTTTGGTCACTCCGGTCAAATTGCCAGCCAAATCTCACCAGAAAATATTAATAGATAAAATAATGAGGGTATTTTAATCATTTTACATCTTTTTTCTTTCTTCTCCGGAGAGCTCGTTCTTGAAGCTGTTGTCACTGTCCTTCATCTCCCCCTGTTCGAAAATTCTGATGTACTCCTTAGCTTCCTAGAAATAATGGGTTGGAGCTTGGACGGCTCGAGAAGAACAGACTTGGACGACCTGAGAAGAACCACAATTGATGTATGGCGTCTTCGATGTGGCTAACGATCTTGTTGTAGGAGTCTGGGCATCTGCCTTTCAGACTTCTCCTTTCTGGACGTAGAAAAACATAAGTGCATACCTTCTCGATTTCTCCTTTATGGGCGTCTGCGAAGGAGATTTGTTGGAGAAACAAAATGGAGATGATGAAGAATAGTGCTGATGAGAAGAAGGAAGACTTCATATTATTGGCCTAGCTGCAGGTGCTTATTCACGGCTTCGACGACCTCTTTGTTCTTTAGCGACCAATGTTTGAGCTCCAAGATGAAAGACGGCGGCGGTAGCTTCTAGAATATATGGACTTCTCTGAGAAGAAAGAAAAGAGAAATAAAATGAATAAAATACCCTCATTAATTTATCTATTAATATTTTTCAGTGAGATTTGACCGGCAATTTGGTCGGAGTGACCAAAATTGATAAAAATTGAATAGTTAAGATACTAAATTAACAGTTTTGAAAGTCGTGGATTGCAATTAACAAGACAGCAATAGTCACAGAACCAAAATAGCAATTTATTCTAAAATGCATTATAAATTACATAAAATATACAATGATATTAATTTTATCTAAATATGAATTTTAGTTTCATATTAGTATTAATAATTATTATGATTGTTGTTTTCGTTGTTGTTGGTAGTATTAATCTAAATAAAAATGTTAAAAATAGTAAGCATGTCATTTTTTGAAAACTAATAAACATGTCATTAATGCATTGTGTAATAAATTTATAGGAATAAGGGTCAAATAGGCCACTGAACTACACACCAAAATGCAATTAGGTCATCGAATTAAAAAATAATGCAATTAGGTCCTTGAATTACACAAACTCATGCAATTTGATCCAAAATAACTTGTTTTCCTTGCTTTGCCGGTTACCAATTTTAAAAATAATATTTTAAAATAATTTTAAATAAAATAATTAATTAAAATTAAAATTAAGAATTGAAAAAAAAAAAAAACACTTCCGGTCAGAGACGAATCGTCTCCGGCCGGAAGTTTTTTTTTTAATTATTAATTATTAATTTTAATTAATTATTTTATTTAAAATTATTGTAAAATATTATTTTTAAAATTGATAACCGGCAAAGCAGGTAAAACAAGTCATTTTGGATCAAATTGCATGAGTTTGTGTAGTTCAGGGACCCAATTGCATTGTTTTTGAGTTTGATGGCCTAATTGCATTTTGGTGTGTAGTTCAGTGGCCTATTTGACCCTTATTCCAAATTTATATAAATCTGTAGACACAATAATTTTAATATACTAAGAGGGCGTTTGGTTGGTAGGAGGGAATTAGGGGGAAAAGAATTGTAATTCGGTGGAATTGCAATTCATTAAATAAAATATGAATTGAAATTACACTGTTTGGTATGCAGGAATAGGAGTACCGAAAATTGGAAGGTAAGAAGCGACAAAATGACTAAAATGTCCTTATGTAGTGTAGTAGTAGTAATAATAATAATAATTATTATTATTATTATTTCAAAATAATAATAATAATAACAATAATTCTTTCAAATAATAATAATAATAATTAAAAAAAAATAAAGAGTATGAGAGAAGGGGCAAAATTATTTTTATATTAACAAAATTGTCACTCCTCTCCATGAATTGCAATTCTCTCATTTAGAGGATACCGAATTACAATTCCTTCCAATCAAACAGTGTAATTCTACAATTTATTGAATTACAATTCCTTTATACCCCAATTTATCTCATCTTAACAAGTTAATTAATCTAGTAAGAACTCAAAATTAAACATGTCAATCCGTTAAAGGCTTAGAACACAACATCACCACTAAAGCCGAATCTATTATTTTCTTTCTTATCGTGTCAAATTTGACAGGTGTAATTGAGACTTATCGAGTGAACCGGACCGTGGGTTCATCGCAATTCACAAAATACGGGGAGTATTCATTTCCTCAGCGTTGCTTCCAAACAAAAGACGGCGGGCTTTGTCAGTATTCGGGGTTGGAATCGAATCCTATTCCGGTGTTCTCACGCCGCCCCGGACCCGGACGAGGAAAAGCAGTAGAAGAAACTTTGGTGTTGGAAAAATCGAAAGAAAGAAAGAGAGAAATTATTAATTTTGATTTGATGTCGCTGAGAATAAAAGCAGTGGTGGACAAGTTCGTGGAGGAACTGAAGGAGGCGCTGGATGCTGACATACGGGACCGGCTTATGAAAGAGAGGGAGATGCAGAGCTACATCGAGGAACGCGAGCGCGAAGTCGCCGAGCGCGAGGCCGCCTGGAAAGCCGAGCTCTCACGCCGCGAGGCAACCAACAATCCCCCTATATTCTTTTTTTCCTCTTTAATTTTCATCCACAATTCTGAATTCAATTTAGGCGCCTTGGATTTCTTCACTGTGAATTTCTGATTAGGATTCACATGCTAAAAAGATAGTGCTACAATTGTTTTCCATCAATGGGAAATTACATGTGTTTCTAGTGAAAAAAAGTTTGATTTTTTCCTAAAAGATTTACTGCATTTGGTGTGGTTTAGAAATGTCAAGTTCTTGCCTGCCCTATCAGCTCAGTTAGTTAATTTTTGGATGATAGATTATGGGCAAGACACATGATTGAGTGACACCCAATATAGTGGGCTTTTGGATGATAGATTGTGGGCAAGAAACATGATTGAGTGACACCAATATAGTGGGCTCCTTGTGGACACCAGATACTAGTCCTCTCACTTAATGGGTCATTTTTTCCTCCGCTATCCTGTCGTGCAGGGGCCCGGGGGCGAGGGAATTTCACCTTTGAGGGCAAGAAATGTCAAGTTCTTTGCACCATTTTGACTACAAGTTAAACTATGATGGGCTGCTATTCAGCTATTACTAGTTTCTGAACTGGTTAAAGTGGTTTGGATTCAGTGTTGTTTCATTTATCAATAACTCACATTCAGCATTAAGTTTGCAATGATACACATTATTTTGTATCACTACATCAGCCTTATGATTTATAGCCTAATGGGAAAGTAAATGAAATATGTGAATTTTCTTGCATGTGGCAAAAAGGTTACTCTGTCCACTGAGAAAACTTATGATTTTCATTTGGTTATGATCATTCTTTGGCATTTGATTATAATATGGCATTTTCATATTCCAGGCAGAGATTGCCCGGCAAGAAGTAAGGCTTAAGATGGAAAGAGAGAACCTTGAGAAAGAGAAAAGTGTACTTATGGGCACAGCATCAAGTCAGGATAACCAAGATGGAGCTCTGGAAATTACAGTAAGTGGAGAGAAGTATCGATGCCTTCGCTTTTCTAAGGCAAAGAAGTGAAGAATTGAAGTTGACAAAGTACGACCTTTAATGCTTAGTTTGTTTAGTGATTGTATTGAATTCATGTCTTGTATATGAACAGAGAATTCATGAAAAAAAAAATTGATATAGAACTTAGTTCTCCAAAATTATTTAAACTGAACTTTGCTTTTCTACAATACTAACATACTGTCCTTTTATCTTCACTTGGCTTATAACATTTGCTCTCTACACCCAGATATCCATGATGATTTCTTAAATTAGAAAATAAGATCCTACCTTTACAGTTTACAATGGGATTCAGCTTCTCCGTTCTTTTTTCTTGGTTAGCCCTTCATTTGACTATCTTGGTTTGCCCTTAATTTGACCTGCTCAGTTTCGTGCTGGTTGTACTATTATGAGTTTGTGTTCCTTATTTGAATTTCTCTTATTTCATGAGTATATGAGAATATGTTGAAAGTAAGCGAAGTCTGTAATCAGTAGAGACCAGAGTGACAGGTAATGTTGGCTTCTGCTCTGATTGATGGATTCAGATTTTTGTGATGCCTTGTTACAAAAGCACAGTATGTATTATATTCTCCAGCAGAAATATCCATGTTACCCAACAAAAGTGATGGTGAAAGGAACAAGATTTCTTCAATCATTTTGCTTGTACTCCATATCATTTTTGGCCAAAAAGGCCATCAAAGTCTGTACAACAATACACTCAATCTCCAACTTAGTTGGAAGAGATGAAAATTGCTCCTTAGAGAAGGTACCTGCTTTGCGATCTAACTATATAACTCATTCAAATTGTCTACAAGTTCTTCCTTCGACTCAATTCAAATCTTAGTGGTGAAAGTCCAGATTTTCATGATCTGATTCATGCAGGTAATAATGGATTGGAAGAGGGATGTTTATGGTAGTCATTGTTGTTTCTCTATTGGTAGTGTTCAAAGAAAGTGACATCCCGTAGGAGCCTAAAAGCGAGAAAGGAGAGAAGAAAGTGACTATATCCATTGCAAGAACTTAATCAATTACACCTCCTACATTTTCATTATTTATTTGATCCTTTTTTGTGTAATCAGCTTTTGTGTTGTTTGTTGCAGTACTTCCATTGATGAAAATTGAGGAGCATGGTCACCTAAAATATGAACTCTGTATTTGCGGAAAATACATGCTTATCAATTGTGTAAGGTATTTCTATTTGAGCATTTGAATTCTATATCGTTGATAGAAACTTAGAAAGCCATATCGAAGTGTGATTTGTTTTTTTAGTCTAAATCAAATATTGCCATTTATCTTTTACAAGTATACTACATTATTCATCTCACTGTGCTTGAATGATTCCTAATACCTTTTCCAATAGTTTGTTAGTAAAAGGATTGTTGAATTCCCAACTCCGACTCCATACACCCTGTCCGACAGAGCATCTGGGATGATGTAAATCATGGTAACTCAGATGAGCACATATGCTAAACCTTTTGCTTACTGCGCACAATGAGTCCCCTTGCTTTGAGAGGTTGCTCACACAGCCTTTGGTGACACTCATTCCTGATCCTTCTTCATAAACTTAACCCTTGTGACCAACTGAGTCTAACAACAATATTTTTGAGTGTTACACCCAATGTGGTTGCAAATTTTACCGTGGATCGTTGTCCACCAAACATTGTGGTCCAAGTGACAAAACGACATCGTTTTGACTAATAAAAACAGACGGATGAAATAACATGCATTTCGCGCAGCTGCAGTTCCCTTTCAACACGACTGCAGTATCAGTTCAACACAACTGCAGTACCAGTTCAACACTAGAGTTCCAGACGGATGAAAAGTCCTTCGTTCTGCGCAACTACAGTTTACTTTCAACACAACTGTAGTATTATTTGAGATGAACTGTAGTATCAGTTACGGAGATTTACGGGTGTCGTTTCTCCCACTAGTTGAAACGACGTCGTTTTGTGACCGCGGTCCACAATGCATTATGGACCGCGATCCACGATATAAGAACTACAATGTGGTGGACTTCTTGTGGAGTCCATACATTAATTTTCCCGCATTTTGTGGGCGTTACTAGAAAAAAAAAAATCATTTTGCACACAATTAAAAAAAGGAAAAAGTAACATGTATAATTGACGAATGAAAACTCATATTTTCCTATAATTCAGTAATGAAAAATTAATAAGATGATAAGTGGTGGGTACCCGTAATGAGCACCTACATCCGATGGGGTGGGGGTGATTTTGAAAAAGTCCACCCAATGCGGGTTGGGGGTGGGTAGATAAAATATAAGGTGGGTCGGGTGTTGGATGTAGCCCTCCCCGACCCATTGCCATCTCTAATTCATAATCTTTCTTCCTAAACTTCACCATTGTGACCAAGTAATCAACTGAGTCTAACAACAGTAATTTTGAGCGCTACACCCAATGTAGCGGACTCCTTGTGGGGCCCATACATTGATTTTCCCGTATTTTTTGGGCGTTACTAGACAAAAAAATCATTTTACACAATTAAAAAAATATGGTGGACTTCTTGTGGAGTCCACACATTAATTTTCCCGCATTTTGTGGGTGTTACTAGAAAAAAAAATCATTTTGCACACAATTAAAAAAAAGGAAAAAGTAACAAGAAAAAAAAAAAAAAACGCAGTGCGCGTTGCGTGCGGGGCAAGTCAAAGTGGCCGCCACATAGCTATTTGTGTTCTTTTTATATTTAGTTTGGGTTCGGCTTTTATTTCCAATTGTTTTTCCGTATTGTATTACCTTATATAAACGTGCTTAAGTTTTGCAAACATTCAACGCTCTTGTGCATGTATATACATATATACATATAGGTAATTGGTTTGAAGTTGGTGGATCCTTTGTAGTTCTTCTAGTAGATGTAAATAACAAATTAAGGGTATTTTATCTTTCTTGCATTACTCACTGCCTCACTCCCTTGTTATCTTCCTATTAAATTTGAGAGAGACAATGACTATTGGGTAAGGATAAATAGTATTTTTCGCTTTTAAATTATAGTGAAATAACATATTATTTTTGTCTCTCAATTGTATCAATATACCATTATCTATTTTCATCCATCAATTGTTTGCATAGTGGTTCTTTTGTTCCCAAAGATATAAGTTACTTTGCAAACAATTGAAGAATAAAAAGGGGTGACAGTACAAATAATTGACTGATGAAAATTGTTATTTTTCAATAATCTAGGGATAAGATGATGATTAATATTGATTCTATAAATCTTGCGTATTTTTTATCACACTTTAGACGACATTAAGTTGTTCTTGATTAAGTCGCCTTTGTCACACTTAATATAGTTTGTACTTTCATTTAATCACACCTAACAAAATGATCCAAAATAGTTAAATAGAAACTAGCACTATAAGCTAGCTGGGAAATCAACTTTTTGGATGGGGCAAAATTAGTTTAAAATATAAGCTTTTTGTGCAAATAAAAAATAAGATTAAAGTATGAATGATTCAGATGAATCAATTGAACATGATTATGATTGAAAAATTAAAAACTTGTCGCGAAAGCATCTATCGCTTCGTTTTTTTTAGATTTTACTCCGTATGTTATAGAGGGAGTTTAAGCAACTTACTCTTTTCTATATTCTACTCCGTATGTTATAGAGGGGGGCTTTAATTTCGCAGAAGTACGTGAAAAACTCTTTTTTTTTTTTTTTTTCTGTTTTTCTACTTAAAATCTCTTCTCTCCTCTCTTTAAGAAATAGGCAAGGCTATTTATATAGTCTGGTTTCGATCTAAATGTGCTAGTCTTTAAACACCCAAAACTAATCAATATTGAATTTATTCATTAATAAGCTATTAATGTATTAATTCAATATTGATAACTTCTTATCAATTTCTTTTAAAGTTCTCTATATTATCTCATACTATTAACGTGTAACTTTCTAGGACTCATTATTAAATAACTCGTAAGTTATGAGTGTCACCTAGTAATATGCCATGACTACTTAGTTGACAAATGAAATATATATATATGAACATTTTTGTTACAAATATCATGCTAAATTATCCTTCTACACAACACTTGTTTCGAACCAGGTAAAGGTCATTGTCAAACTTGATCAAACTCATTCAATATTCTTAACTTGAAGTCTAACTTCATTATACTTTAGCCAGAGATTCTCATTTTAAGATTATTAAATAGACTAGAATAACCTTGTTACCTCAAGGCAATTGATTCTCTCTTGAATGCATGCATGTTTTTGTACAATACTGGACTAGGACATCAAGTACACTTATTGCCCCGTAAGGGAACAAATGGTGCATACTAGCAAACACTAGTCCACTATGTGTACATGACAATCATGTCGTCTCAAGTCAAATGACTATTGCATACTTGTAACATACAATATATTGATGGCACGTATGTAAATACCATACAGTACGTTGTAGTCAGTCATTGTTCAGTGACTTGTTCTCTAACAATCATCCCCATGTCCACTCTCTGTATCTCATATGGAATGACATGAGACTCACCATAAGAAGGACAATACACTAGTCTTATTGGAATTCTAATTTCCAACTAGAATTCTTATGACTAGGAACATTTTAACAATACTTCATTTATAAATTCTTCATTACTCATTTTCTTAACTTTTAAAAATGAAGAATTAAGAATATTGTACGAAATAATATCAAATATTAATTAAGCTAAAATAAAAGAAATAAATACATTTATTTATTATTTCAAAAAAATTCATTTATTTATTATATGTTATTAAATTATAATACAAATATACAATGCCCAAAACAATCAATGTTGACTCATAGGGCATACATCTCTAAGTTAATGTTAAATGAGTTTAATTTTATATAACTCACTCTTGATATACTCTTTTAAAGTTTTAATATTTCAAAATGAATTATAAGTTGTCTTAAATTGTCATCTTTAAGGACATCTTCAATGTTACTTTTCATTTTTTATCATTAATTTTGTGCGGCCCAAATGAGTACGTGCCACAAATTATATTGTGGATTAGGCTCCATCATGCACATTGTAGGTCATGGTCCAAATTAAATGTTAGAGAATATGTAAACAACGTCGACTGGCTACACAAATTGATGTATATGTATATGCTCAGACAAGAATGATAAAAGAAGGAAATGAAGAAGCTCTCAGCTCTGTGTTCTGTTCTAATGAAGCAGGGGTATTTATATTACAAAGCATAACCAACTCCTCCAATTCAGACCTCAAATCAAGTGCTATTTTACGAAAAAATTCTGTTGAATAATGCCACATGAGACATTATCAACTCCTTTTGCTTGTCCCACATGAGATATTATCACGTTAAGAGTGAATTCATGATTTATAAAAGTGATTTTAAAACGAAAATAATACTTTTTAGTAAAAAAAAATAAAAAATATTACTCCGTATAATATATCACGTTAAGAGTTGTGAGATGTTATCACAATTAGTAAATGTACAACTCCTTTTGGTTGTTTGCAAAGAGTGGAGATGTGGACCACATCTCCCCTCTTTGCGAACAAGCAGAAGGAGTGCTCCACTGCTCTGTAGCTACGAAAAATTAAGAACAAAGAATTGCCTTTTTTTTAAAATTTTTTTATGAATGGTATTCTAATAATCCCTTACTCATTCAAAAGAAAGCTAAAAGGAAAAAGTCTGAGCAATACTCAAAAGCACGTAGTGACAGTGAGTAATTTTCCTTCTAAGAGTGATAAGATCTTGAACTCATGGTTAGATGAATTTTGAACTATAGTGCACACATCAATTTTCACAAATTCTCATCATGTCTATCTCAATGTAGACTTTTCAAATCCGTCAAGTCTATCTTAACATAGACTTTAACTCTGTCAAGTCTATCTCACACATAGACCACCCATTCTAGGCTACAGAGTGAATTGTGACTATTTTACAAGTCAGACGTAAGTCTTTCCATGATTTCGTTTGACCACCTTAGTGGTATTCATCATGAATTTT
The DNA here is from genome assembly GCA_002525835.2 of Ipomoea batatas. NCBI lineage: Eukaryota > Viridiplantae > Streptophyta > Magnoliopsida > Solanales > Convolvulaceae > Ipomoea > Ipomoea batatas. The sequence goes on from CM008331.1 coordinate 1,004,863, forward strand.
CTTACCGCATAGACTTTAAACCATCTCACTTGATACTTCAATGATGACTTTTCGATTTAATCCCATATTTCTAACCCATCTTTCACGTAGTGAAATTGAGGGTATTAATCTAAGCCACATTTTTGTTGAGAGATTTTAGCAACGTACATCCACATTAATTTTCTCAACATATGCCAATTTAAATAAAGAATGTACTTAACATATTTTTAGTGTGTACTAACAGGGAGGTTGACTCCCTGCCCAAGCAAATTTAGGTCTGAGTAACTTAAGCAGGAAACTTAATTGGGCCACATGAGCAGGGTCCAAATTAAATTACAAATAATTTGAGGGGTCCCAATGATATATTAGTGTCTCTTATTATGAACGATGAATCAGAAAGGCGGAAGAACAGAAGCAGGGTTGAGGAGGGAGGCATGGCCACTCAGCTGAAAAACCCTAAAAAGCATCCAAAGCTAAACCCCAACTGGGCTCAACTCTGTGAAGTATGCTACTCGCTCTCTCTATATTTCTTTTCCTATCTATTTTTTATTCATTTTTTTCTGTATGCAACATCTGCTCCTTACCGGATATTTTGCTAAGCAGAAACTCAAAATCAATGGCTCAAAGAAATCGCTCATAAAGACTTCTCCAGCATCGGAACCAGAAACCCAGAGCAGCATATTGGGTAAATTTTGAGTTTCTAAGAATTTTTCTTTGTTTCTGTCTGCCCTGCACATTTTATGATTCTTTGATTAAAATTTTGATCTTTATGTTACTGATTTATTGGAAATTGGAAATGAGAATGCAGGGAAGCGAAAAGAGAGGCCCTATGAACAAACCAATGACTCTCGGCCCAACCCTTTGATTCCTACCTCATCTGATTGCAGGTGATTGGTTATGTTCTTAGTTTCTGAGAAAGGATGTTGCTCTTCTTGAGATATTTTCATTATATACTGAGAAACCTGAAGATGATACTTTAGGCCAGTTATGGCTTCTGGTTGCTAAATTTGAGCTGATTATATAGTGACGAGTTTTGTTATTGTACACACCCCTGAATGTTCGTTCTTCTTGAGCTTTTGTCATCAAAGTTTTGTATGTCTTATTTGTTGCATATTCTTTTTCATTATACTTATGTTACCTTTCTCCTAAATTTAAATTTGCTTTAGTGCCATTTCGAAACCTACCTACATGTTTACATTCTTTTTCATCCCTAATTTTGCAGTTTTGGTTGTTGCTTATTGGGCGATTGGTTGGTACTGCCACATTTGTTTTCTATGTTCAACTCTAATTGAATGGGGAAGATGCATTCAGAAATATATGAGAAAAATTATATAGCATTTTTTAAAAAAATCTAATGTAAAGTGAATTTTAAAAATTGGTTGAGTATTAAATTTATATTCAGCTCTTTTTTTTTTCTTCAATTTTAGTTCTCCAACCGTCTTTCATGCTATACAATTTGATATAGAGGGAGCCGGTGTGCAAATGTCATGCACATAGTGGTTTATTGTTTCCTGTTATCTCATTTAAGTACATTTTCTCCATTAGCTTTTAAATTTAGCATGTTGGTATGCATGAATAAAAAGGGATTATCAAAATTGCTTCCCCTATTCTATTTTGCTGATGTGCAAAACTATTTTTAGTTCGAAGGTTGTTTCCCTTGCTCTTTCACTCATTGACTATATTACAGTGTTACAGATGTGATAGCCATGGATTGTGAAATGGTAGGTGTCAGCTCTGTTGGGAACAAGAGTGCACTTGGGCGAGTCACATTGGTATTCATCTGTTTCTCCTTTTGCTTCTTGTCAAGCATCAATTGATTCTGTTTTTCATGGAATGGTTTTAAGTTTTAACAACATAAGTTGGCTTCACGAAATCATAATGGATAGGCAGCATAAAATCTAGAGGATTTATTCAGTTTGCAATCTCCTAATTGTACTCCAAAATGTAATTAAGCCATATTTTCTATATCACTCCTCATATATTGGTTTTATTGGGATAATCAGATAGGACTAATATTATATTTCTCATTTAGTTAACGTTTAGAATATTCCATTCCTATCTTGTTTTCTTTGTTTATAAAGTTTCTGATTGCAATTAGTATCATGTCAGGTAAACAAATGGGGAAATGTTATATATGATGAATATGTGCGCCCAATGGAACGCGTTGTTGACTTCCGCACCAAAATTAGTGGAATCCGACCTCATCACTTGAAGAAAGGTTTAGTCATTTCAGCACATCTTGACGTGTTAAGAAGCAGGAAACCTCATAAAATTTCAAACAAACTGAAGAAAACGAATGATAGTTTTGTGCTCATAATCCAATAACTTAATTTATCATTCACTTTCGGCTTCACCATAGCCATCTTACAAAAATTGTTTCGTTTTTCTTTTCCTATTAGATACTCAATGCTAGACAGTTTGACATATTTTCTTTCAGTCTGCTCTTGTGCCATGCCGCCTTTGATTCTTGAAATTAGTTAGGATGCTTGACGCCTTGACTGAATAATTTTATTTACGTACTCCAGATATGTATGCATGCGTGTGTTTATATAGTACCTTAAGAATTTTATGTTAATAATTTGATTTTAATGTTTTCTGCAGCAAAGAATTTCAATGCTGTTCAGAAGGAAGTTGCAGAGTTGATTAAAGAAAAGATTCTTGTTGGCCATGCTCTGCACAACGATCTAAAAGTTAGTCTATAAATTTTACACACTTTGCTTCATCAGTAACTGTTGTGCAATCTTGAATGTTTTTTCATTCATGTAGGCATTGCTATTAAGTCACCCGAAGAAGGATATTCGTGACACTTCTGAGTTTCACCCTTTCCTAAAGTAATTTTTCTCCACTGACTTGTTTGAGTTGTTTCTACTTTAATATTCGTTTATTTTTAACTAGCATGCAATTGTTGGCTGAAATTGAGATTATGATGCAGAGAAGGGCGTAGCCGTGCCCTTAGGCATCTTGCAGCTGAAATTCTAGGAGCAGATATTCAAAACGGGGAGCACTGCCCGGTTTGTCTTTCACTTTAGAGAATTCTTTCTTTGATGTTAAATGTTAATATGGAGCACCATTGATTTGGTCCCTTCACTCTCAAATGATTACCTGTGCAAGCTTTCGTAATGGGAATCGCTAAATTTTTACATAGATCAAAATTTCCCAAAAAATTGGAACCTGCATAACACCCTTTTTCTCAGGTAGAAGATGCCCGTGCTGCAATGATGCTATACGTGAAACACAGAAAAGTATGGGAAAAACACATCAAGGATTTCATGAAGCTGAAGAAGAAACAGGAAAAAAGGAAACAAAAAAAGAAGCCGAGAGGTGATGAACGTCAAGCAGCACATGAATGAATAATGCCGGGGAAGCCTCTTACTAACGTTGTTGTATGTTGGAAGTTACCATTTTCACCCTGGAAAGAAATTCTTTCTGCTAAGCAGGGGAGTAAAGGAATCTGATTGAAAAGAGAAACCGGGGAGGCGGGGAGCAGGTAAGGCTGCTCCTACTTCTTTTGGTTTCCAATCTTTCGATCTCGTGGATCAAATTGGTTCATTTCACATGAAGATGTACCGTGTACAATGTAATGTTTACCTGTCACACAGGCAAATTCATTGGAAAGAAGGAAAACACAACAATGCCATACATTTTAAGGTTATAACCAGAAATTCTTGTTATGCTGTACACTGCTGTATTATAAAGGAAGAGTGCTATTACATTTACACCCATTAGTTTTCTCCTTGAATTGAAGCAGTTGGTGCTTTGATTTTCTTGTCTTTCCTCATGTAGTTATGCTACTGCTGTGATGCTTTCATTATAATGAACAAGTGAACTGTGTAAATCTGTAATTTGGTACTGAATTAAATTGATTAATATGGTAATAAATAAGAGTAAAACATTGACTTTACAATATTAATCATAAAAAAAGTGACAAGTGAACTTTCAAAGAATAAATTTTTGTCACATGTTCAAAATTATGGCTTGAATCAATTAGTGACTTAGTGTGTTACCTTGTTAGTATAATCATTAATCACAATAGTGAAGATATTGGTCCATTGTGGGGTCCCAAGAAAGATTAGCAGCCGAATCGATCTCCTCATATAAGTATAAGTTCAACTTGAACCAGTATAAGGAGAGATTGGGGAGTGAGAATATGTGGAAGAGGAGAGGGGAGAGAGATTGGAGGAGTTGAAGAAGAACTCAGTTTTTGCAGGAAAAGAAAAGGGAACTAAAACATCAGCTTGGTAGGCAATTTTTAGGCTTGGAATGAGATTGCCTAAGGATGAGCAAACGATCTGAGTCAGTAAATCGAAAAATTGTTTAAATTTTTTATACTTATATAATCGATCGAAACCGATCAATGTAAATACTATAACCGCTCGAATAACCCACCGTCGGTTTCAGTCGATTATATCGGTTACTGAAAAACAAAAAAAAAAAATGTTCTATATTCTAAACTTATCCAAATCATCATCATCATTAGTATTATTATTATAACTAATGTTATATCTAATCAACAGTACACAGTAACTTCAGGTGTATGTGTATTAGTTTGTATATATAAACCATAGATCCGAAGGCGTGTGTGTATATATATATATATATATATATATAGAGAGAGAGAGAGAGAGAGGCGGATCCAACATGGGGCAGTTGCTCCCCACTTACCCCACCCCCATATAGCTCTTATATATATATATATATATAATTTTTTTAAAAATTAATTTATAATGTGTTTTCTATTTGAACTATTTTATCAAATTAATTATGTTTCATATTTGTATAAAGTTTTGATGTGTTTTATTTTTCGTCTATATCCAACAAAATTTATGACTATATTTCTTTTTAAGTGTTTCATTTTTTTAATACTACTGATTCTTTTACAATGCAATATATGTTCATTACTACTATCTCAACATATTGAAGCACAAAGAGTCAATATCGCTGAGGCTCGAAGCCACAACCTCCATATAAAGGAGGAACTTGGTGCTACCTCATTTATGTTTCGCCCTCACTAGGACATTTTTCTGGATCCGTCACTATAGAGAGATCTCATTTAGAGTTTTTTTTTTTTTTGTAATATATTTCTTATGTGCATTAATTTTATTTGTACAAAAAGAAAAATAAAATAGTAAATTTTAGTTTAAAAAATTATTTTTACACTCAAAATTTTAATATAAACATGTTTATTAGGACGCATATGAAAATAACTTATCGTGAAGAAGTAAAAATTAAAATATTAAACATATAGTAGAAATTGGTTTTTTTTTTTAAAAAAAAAAAGAAAAGAAAAGAAAAACATAAGTTTTTTTTTTGAAAGGAAAAAAAAAAACATAATAGTAGAAATTTAATTTTACATAAGTAGATTCTGGAGCAATTTTAGAAAATCCGTAGCCGCTGTACTTGTGGGCGGAGACGAGGCCCGTATAAAATTACGTCGTTCTTCTCCCTCGATTCGCTCTTTCCATCTCTGCAAGATTTTCGTTTGAATTGAAAGAGAGGTACTTTTCTTCACCTTAATTTTCTATTTCTTCGTAGCTTTCTGTACTAGTTTTGGAGTTCCTCGTTCAATTTTTAATCTTTTCCAATACGATCACTGAAATTGTTGCAGACTCGGTTTTTATTGACTTCCTGCTCAAAGGATTTAGATTTCATAGGTTTTTTGTTTTCTAGGGTTTTAAACTTTCCAACTTTGTTGCTCGTATATTGCTTTAAATTTAATCTCTGGAGCTCTCTGTCTTTTAGGGTTTGAGATTTTGGGGACGAAGTCAGTCAATTATCCCTTTTTGGTATGGAGAGATCGAAAAAGTTTGCTGTTCTGTTCTTCTCTCTCTTTCCCCTTAAATTTTGATTTTCTGCTAGGAATTTTGATCATGTAAAGATATTGTTTGATTGATTAGGATGTGCTAATCAATAGGAAAATGATCATTTAAGGAATTATATATATGTTGGGCTTTGTTCTTTCCATTTAGAGTACCTTTTGTTCCCATAAAACCTCTTTTCTGATCTTTTATCAAGAAATTAGCATGTGTTTTCTTGCTAATGTTTGATCAAGATGCTCAAAGTTTAGCTTTGTTTAGATAGATACTATCATATGGTTTTTTGGTAGTCCATTTATTGGTGAGATTTTCCTGAATTATGTGATGTCATGAACCTGCACATTTATTTCAAGATAATAATGTGGTTTGAAAGTGTGTTTAGGTGGTTAGTTAACATGTTGAATCATTTTTGCAGCACCAGCAAGAATAACAGTTAAATTGGAGTATGGGTAAGAGGAAGTCAAAGGCTAAGCCTCCTCCCAAGAAGAGAATGGACAAGCTTGATACTGTTTTCAGCTGTCCGTTCTGCAGTCACGGGACTAGTGTGGAGTGCCGCATGTAAGTATTTGTTTCGGGTTTAAGTTTCTTCCTGTGGCACTTTACAATCTTGATGTGGTGAGAAGCTAGCGTTTTATTTTGTATGTTTCAATCAATGAATTGGCCATTACCCTCATCTTGTTTCAATCAATTCCTCCATATACGAATCAGTCATTGCTTTAACATTGATTCCAGCTTCTGTAGAGTATACTCACTCTTGTTATGCGGTTTCAGTGATATGAAGAACTTGATTGGTGAAGCAGAATGCAATATTTGCAAAGAGAGCTATAGCACAACTGTGACAGGTGAACATTGTCTACTTCCCCGTCGTTCTAATACTTCTTTTGTCCCCTCATTCATTAACTGATTGGTTGGTTTTTCTTCATGTTTCCGTAGCTTTGACAGAGCCTATAGACATGTAAGTACTCAAAGCATTTGCTGTGATTTCACTACCAATATACTTAACTTTGTATCAATAAGTAACTAAAATATATGCCTGCAGATATAGCGAATGGATTGACGAATGTGAGCGAGTTAACAACCCTGAAGATGATGGCTAGGGTGTTTGATCTATATAGAAGGATAGGTTGTCTACTGTTCCAATGAACCTGTTGATGGCCTGTCGTGTTGTAATGCTGCTTTCTTTACCGTAACATAGTATATGCATGTCTAAGAATGAGTGTCTTCTATGTTGTAACATAGTAACATACAGCTATGTTTATGCTGGCACTGTAAGATACCGTTTGGTTGTTCTATGAAATATAAAGATTGCTGTCTTGATAATTCATTCAAAATTCAAAATGTTATATACCAAGTATTATTTAGAACTTCATTTTTAGAAATAAATCAAATAATTAAATTATAATAATATGGAGTGTTAAATTTTTATTAGGGGATTGACCTCTAATTATTTTGTTCAAGTGTAATTTCTATAATTCATTTATAAAGGGGAAAATGCTATTTTCATCAAATTCTTTGCACCAAATAACATTACAATTTTTATATTAATAACAAAACAATTAGATAAAGATTTGTCATTGAGACAATTTAGTTAAGATGATTTGAAGAACATAGGCATAGCATTGCTCAAAATATAATGTAAGCATTAATTACCAAACATGCTCTTAAATGCCATGATATAGTTTTTACCACACAACCTCTTCATTCATTCATTCTTCATCATCCTCTGCCGCTTCAGGCAGCATTGTGAAATCCTCTACCACCCCGGACCCAGCAGTTTGTTTACCCATTTGGCGCAAGTCTTCAATTTCCATCAGCAAAAATGCATCACACACAATTCTCTGTGCCTGCAATACTTTTGGGCAACCTGAAAGACAGAAACTCTGTATTGAGCAGTTGTAAATAGATGGATAGAAAATTTTAGATGAACATACATGAGGATGAAGTACCTGCAACAGGACAACGACCACCCGATTTCTTTATGTGTTGCATAATAGCTTTCTTCTCATATATGTGTTTGCAGTCCATGCTGTATCAATTATGTAGTAGAGAATTAGAGCACAGTATACCCCTTTCTTAGAACTACCTAAAAGTCTTCAGCATTCAGGAGATGGAAAAGCAAATATAGTGTATTGCTGTATAATGGGAATGATTGCAAGATCTAGATATAACTGTACCTTCTAACAGGATCAACCAACTCCGTGACAGACTTTCCAATTAAGGGACAAGTCACATTAAGGAGGTTATGCTCCAAACTGGTCATTATAATATCCTCTTGCTCTTCACCCGGCATTGGTTGTCCAGAATGATGAACACTCTATTTGAGGAAAAGAAAAGCAGAGAAAATGTGAGTGTAGTTCATGTGGCCACTAATCCATCTTGAACAATGGGGAAAAATAGTTCAAATTAGCATTTTCATAAATCAAGTTGGAAGCAAAATGGGGATCATTTTAAAATTGAGCCAGCACTAAACTCTCTGGTGAACTATGATGAAATCATTAAACCCGATTTCAATAATAAACAAAAAGAAGAAAGGACAAAAAAGTATCAACAGAAGTAAAGAGTGGATTTCAAAAATGTAAACCGATGTAGTTTGTTGATCTCATAAGTGGACATACCCAAACAGCTTCCCTAAATTGCCTTAAGAATGTTTGATTCTGAGCGGGAGAAGTCGCCTTAGATTTTGCAATCTCAGCATCAAACAACTTCCTAAAATCTGTTGGCTGAAATCAAATGACAAAAAATAAGAGCTCATGAATTGGAACACCCTTACGTTCTTGGGTAGCAATCTAGCATTAAGACTGAAAATGAAAATGCTACTGCAAACGGAAAAAGAAACCTGTGGCCCAGGCTCATACACATTCCCTATACTTTGGATCGCACTAGAAAAATGCAAACATTCATCAGAAGTTTCCAACAACTGAATCAGACCATTTTCAAGCTCCTTCACCTGCCATTTTAACACCAACTTAGCTACAATCTTATTTAATGTTGTGTATAAGGAAGAGCAATAAGGTTGGTTTCTAAACAGCGCCCAGGTGGTATCATAATCATGTTTAGGTGATAATGCCATAATACAAACCATTATAACCAATGTCAACTTGGTGCATTATCTCTTAAACACTATTGACATTTGACATGAAGCACCTAGATTAGTGCTCTAAATAAAATTTTGCCTGAATTTAGGGACAAGGGTTTCATCAATCCAGAGTTTACAAGTAAGAGTACCATTTCGGATTTGTTATCCGTCTCCAAATCTACCGCGACTTCCTTCATCATATTCATAGCATTCCTCATATCCTGAACACGTACCAGGATAAATTTCAAGCAGAAAATTTAAAAACAGGAAACAAAAAGTAATATGATCGGTAAATTGAGTGAACGTTCATACTCTGAGAAGAGACTGATTGTCTGACTCGAGCATAGACGTAAGTGTTCTAAGTCTTCCGGGAGGGATGACGCTGCGATGACCTGACGTCGACGCCATTCGCGGCGGCTTCGGATTTCACGGCGAATCTATTCCGGTCGGGTACTGAGTTCGGGAGGGAAACGATTGTTGAGGCGGGGAGAATTGATAGATTTTAGTGCCTTATATAAAAAGAACAAATTAGATATTTGACCCTATAGTCTGGGATAATTCGAACAATGAACCTGATATTTTCAATGGTTTTACATAAGCCCTTTTCTTTTCTATAAAGAATTGCACTATAGATTTATCACATCTAGGCCCTGTTTGGTAAATGACTGTTAGCTGATTGGGTTGGCTGTTTGGGTTAGAATGTATGATTTGTTGATAATATTGGCTGATTGTAGAAAGTTGTTTGATAAATTAGCTGTTTGGTATAATTTCTTTTCTCAAAAAGCTAATTGAAAAGACTGCTTTGAGTAGCCTTTTGAATTTTAGCATTTTGGAGTTACAAAAAGTTTATTATTTACCAACTAATAGTGTTCAAATAAGTCAAAATTGACTGATAGGCTAATTATTTACCAAACAGGGCCCTACTCATTCTAATAATCATTATTCATTATCATTCACACCACCTGAGATTAAAGTACCAAAAGACTTTAGACGAAACATTAGCTTAGGAAATTCGTTCTTCTTGTGAACCTCCACAATTGTTTGATGATTAAATTTAGGGGAAAATTTCACTTTTCGTCCCTAAGTTATAGGGTAACGGTAGAATTTGTCTTTAAGTTTTGGTCATACTCACTTATTGTTCCTAAGTTATCATTGGCGTTGCACTTTTCGTCCCTGAGTTATATTAATTGCAAATTTTGTCCCTAAGTTATTATTACGTTGCACTTTTCGTCTCTAACTTAAGTGTCCAAACTTCGGTAAATTTTCGATTAACTGTTTTTAACCGAACTTTTTATATATTTAATTTTTATACGGGACGAAAACGTTGTAATCACTGAGCGGGAAAATACAAAGAGTTCATTGGCCAAAAGTTATGACTTTATTATAGAGGAAGATTTCAAAATAAATAAGTTAATAAAAAAATATGATGACATGACATATAAAAAAGAT
>CM008331.1:1034801-1049033 GCA_002525835.2 Ipomoea batatas
CTTGCTCACATCTCCTTCAATTTTCATTACCCCACCATACTGAGAATCAACCAGTAGGACAAAGACAGAATTCAAACTGAGAGGAATGTTGGATTTGCTGAGGCTTCTTGAAACCAATACACGTATAGCAAAATTACCAATTTGGTCCTGATTTAACGGATGTTTAACGGAAAAATAAACGGAGGACCAAATTGGTTAAATTTTTCAAAGTCGAGGGACTTAATTGGTCAGAAAAAATTGTTGAGGATCAAATAGATAATTTTGCAATAGTCGAGGGACCATTTTGGTAATAAACTCATTTTGTTGGAGTTAGGATTTGCGTACAGAGTTTGGATTTTGATTATACTTTAGATTTGAAATGGCCTAAAAATTATATGCACGAGGCCCAACATTATTGGAAGTGATTTTGAGTTTAGTTTCTGGACAATAAAGATGCATTAAAATATAATCCTAGATGATCGAACTTTAATTAAATTTCGAGATTTCTTCATTTCAAGTATATCAAGTAGCAGGTCCCATTAAAATATAATCCTAGATCATTGAACTTTAATTAAATTTCGAGATTTCTTCATTCCAAGTATATCAAGTAGCAGGTCCCGTTAAAATATAATCCTAGATCATTGAACTTTAATTAAATTTCGAGATTTCGTCATTCCATGTATATCAAATAGCAGGTCCCGTTAAAATATAATCCTAGACGATCGAACTTTAATTAAATTTTGAGATTTCCTCATTCCAAGTATATCAAGTAGGAGGCCCCGACAAGTCTCGGGAACAATTTGTAAACACAAAAAACTTGAAGCCGAGAAATAGATTGATTCATATGTCATGGGCTTCATTTTGATGTAATTGGGTTAATTATTGATTTATTTAGATTAATTAAATTATCCAATTAAATCGATCCAATTGTTCGAATTAAATATAATTGAAGGTTGGTGGGCTCAAATTATATCAATTGGACTTGTTAAATGAAGCTAGTAAATGATGAGGATGGACTGATCTATATTTGGCCCATGAGAAAATATTTATATATTTAAATTAATTAATTATTTAATTTTAGTATGTGATACGATATTTATATATCTAAATTAATTATTTAATATAAATATGTGATAAGATCATGAAGCTGAATGAAATTATGGTTAGATACACTCTGGATAAATGTTCATATTACCCTAAATATTAATTGATAATGTTAAGGATAATATTGAAGAGTTTGAGCTCCAATTAAAGTTTGTCCTATACTGCACCATAAATAGAGCCCTTCATTCATTTGTTAAGCAGTACACCCATACTTAACTTTTTGACCATTAAACTATGCTCCGAAAGCCAACTTACATAATAATTAACATATATTTTAATGGCACTCAACTCTCAAAATTATATAACTTTATAAAAGTATTCGGAATAATACACTATAAATTAGATATACAAATACAATGTACTAAAAATAAACTGAGAGTTATTTTCCTAATTCCTATGTAGACATGGTCCAGTGGTGTGTGGTCCACTCCACGGCATAAGCATTGAAAGAATAGGCAAGCACATGAGTGAAGTGGGCTTATCTTAATTTGATGGGATGACGACACGCGAGCATGTTAGCGTCGGAAATCGGAATCACCAAAATCTGGGCATCAGACGTGTCGATGTTTTGAGCGTTCATGTCCACTTCTCCCACATTCACACCGACAAATATTATATTGTTCTTCTCTTTATACTTTTTCAGTTTTCGCAGGTGGCAGGGTGAATTCAATCAACATTTTATCTCAAGGATGGGAAGGATATTTGTGGTGGATCTTGAAGGCAGGACTTACAACTGCAAATTCTGCAAAACCCAGCTAGCTCTTGCTGATGATCTTGTTTCCAGGGTACTGTTTTTCCCCCATTCTTACTTGTTTGTATTTCTGGTTTATACTTGTGCTTTTTGGAGTCACTGAAATGTATGTTCAACTTATATTTGTTTAATAATCTCTTTGTTTCTATGTTATGAATGTAAATTCTTGCCTTGTGAGGATTAGGTTTGTAGTGTTGATGAACTTTTGGTGTAAATGATGACATTTAGGTGTACAAAAATTGGTTCTTGGAAGCAAGAATTGCCAAGCTTGATGTTTGTTTGGCTCAGGTTCCCCAAAAAACATGGAAAAAGGTTTCTAAAGACAAATGATTAGTCTAATGTTGCATAGATTTGTAATGTTCTAATTCTGGTTTGGGAATTGGGATAGTCTCTCCTAACCTAAACTTTAATGTATAAAGAATAAGCTCTACTTGGACCAAACAATCACACATTGAAACATTAGTTAAGGTTGTTGGGTTGACAACCTTGTTCTTTTGATTTCTGGAGTTGCTTAAGTTAGTAAGGGATTCTGCAATGCAGGTCCTTTAGGCTTTACACGTTTAAACCAAGATGTAGCACTTAAGCTTTAGACATAGCTGTCCGAATTTTGACTGCTTGACTAAACGGCAGCCCATTCCAATGCCTCCACTAGGTGAGGGGGGGACACACAGAAGGACTCAGGACAAACTCGGGTTCCAAATCCCTGTCCTTTAATTCCTAGTGCTGAATGAAAGAACACAATTGTTGTTAGAGGAAATGTTGGTCTGTCTTTGATGTGGGAGCCTCGCATTTGATATTAAGGAGGATTTGGAATGTTGAAAGTTACATTTGCTCTGTCTCTGTCGTTCCATTGCTGAGAGTCTCTTTGTTCTTTGAAGTTATTGTTCTGGATACATCACCCTAGCGGCTAGCCTGACATTTTCTAATCTTATTTTTATTCATTCAGGCATTTCACTGCCGCAGAGGAAAAGCTTACCTATTCAATAATGTGTGAGTACGTTTACTATAATACTTACAGTTCGAAACTATTTCCATGTTTCTGTTTAAAAACACTCGATTTGACTGTAAGATCGAACATTTGCACAGCCATTACAGATACGTGACTCCTTGTTAGGAACTAGAAAGTAGTACTAATTTTTAGTGAAACAGAGCTTAATTTTTCAATGCATGATTGCATTTCTTAACTTACTGAACGAGATGTTAATAAAAACCGGTTTGCATTGAGTCATTGACTTCCTCCATCTACAAGATAAACATAACTTATGTTTACCGTAAACAGACATGTAAGCATAGCGTTCTTTGAGTGACTGACACATGACATGTTTGAGTCCAATTTCTTCTAGAGCAGCTACTGCCACTTAAATATTTCAGTCGTGTTTGCAATTCAGGGTGAATAACATGGTTGGACCTCTGGAAGAGAGGATGATGCTCTCGGGGATGCATACGGTTGCAGATATATTTTGTTGCTGCTGTGGGCAAATAATCGGCTGGAAATATGTAAACCCTCCTGCTGTCTCGATCTCCCCTCTTGTCATTGCGTACACAGACTCCTCTCCCATTTCACTCCATACATTTAGCTAATAACACACTGCATTGCATTTCCATTCCCTGCATGCAGGAGGCTGCACACGAGAAAAGCCAGAAGTACAAAGAAGGGAAATTCGTCCTCGAAAGGTATGGTATATTAATTCACCCATTGCACGCATGTTTTGATTGTTTAAGGTTTTGCAGTTGTGGGAAATGGTTTGACATGATTGATGATATGTTGAACAGAGGGAGGATCATAGATGGAGGAGACTCTGAATTCTACATAGGAAATCACCCTATCTTGAGTGATGCAGAAGATGCATAGAAGATATGAATTAGTTTGTGATCCAAGTGTTGTACTCAAACTTTGGCAGTCTGTATTGTGCTTGCAGATATGGAATCAATAACAAATTGCTGCTTATGTATTTCATTTTTTTTTTTTAGAGATTCTCTTGCATCTTAAGTTTATCACATTGTAGTGACGGGAAAAACTTATAGTCACAATTCGAGAGTATGTACAAAATTAATTTTAGTTTGTGATCTTAGTCGGTAAAAGATTATAAGGAGGTAAAACAATTAGATTGTCTAACCGGCTTAAAGAAAGTTAACAAAGTCGTTTTTACTAGGAGTTAAAAGTTAAAACCTTTTGATTACTTTTTTTTTTTTTAGGAAAAACCTTTTGATTACTTTTTTTCTTTTTAGGAAAAACCTTTTGATTACTAAGTTTATAGTTTAGCAATTTGAATATGTACGGAATTAGTTTTGGTTTGTGATTTTAGTCCGTAAAAGATTATAAAAAGGTAAAATAATTAGGTTGTCTATAGTTGATTAGTTTAAACAAAGTTAATAGGTCATTTTTACTAGGAACTGAAGTTAAAACCTTTTAGATATTACTTACTAAGTTTATAGTTTAATCAATTTAGTCGGTGACGTACGGGGAAAATTTATAGTCACAATTCGAGAGTGTATATGAAATTAATTTTGGTTTGTGATCTTAGCAGTAAAAATTATAAGGAGGTAAAATAATTAGATTATCTATAGTTATTCGGTTTAAAGAAAGTTAATAGGTCGGTTTTACTAGGAGTTGAAGTTAGAATCTTTTGGTTACTACTTACTAAGTTTATAGTTTAGCCAATTTTAGTTGAGTGACAAGAAAAACTTATAACCACAATTCGAGGATGTGTACGACTGTACGGAATTAATTTTGGTTTGTGATCTTAATCGGTAAAAGATTATAAAGAGTTAAAATAATTAGATTGTCTATAGCTGACCAGGTTAAAGAAAGTTAATAGGTCGTTCTTTTACTAGGAGTTGAAGTTAGAACCTTTTGGTTAGTAAATTTATGATTTAAGCCAATTTAGCGGGGTTACTCTTGTGGTACTTAAATTTTTGATTAATCTGACGGTGAGCTATGATGCACGTTGGTTCATCTATTGGGGTTAGGACATAATTCAAAAATAGAATAATATCTTGAAGATTTTTATTTTTATCATCATTTAATAAGGATATCCACATTCCACAATAGTTCTCTCTTTTTCTCTTCAGTTTGTGAGTTCAACTCTTCCACAACATGTATCTTATAATTTTTTCTCCTATTTTCTCATTTTAATTTTTTTGTGAGTCTTACTCTTTCATACTTTTAGACATCATTTAATATTTTATTCACTTATTTATAATTAATAATTTTAATTTTATAATTATAATTTCTAATTACAATTTTAAATAAAAATAAGTTTAGGTAACAATATTATTATTTTAAAATAAATAAATAACAGAATTGTTGAAACAAAAATAAAAAAATAAAAACAGAAAGTTGCCAAAGATTAAAAAAGTTTGATTTTTTTGTGAGTACTACTACTCTGTTACAATGTGGCATCTGTTCATAATTATTTTTTCAACCTATTGAAGCACAAGAGTCAATACTAAGAGCAACTTGATGTCACTAGACCACAAAGTCCGTGGTTGCAACAGTTTGATTTAAAACAAAACAAAATATAAATAAATTGTGGCGCTTACGCTTTAATCTGTTTTTCTGCGGGGAGAAAGTTCTTTAATTTGCAGAGATTAATATTTTCTCTCCACTCTTTTCCTTGTTAGAGTTGTCCTAAGATTTTTCATTTTTTATAATAGTATGCATATTTTAGAAGGAAAATGATATTTTTTTTTCTTCAAATCTTTCCCCTAATATCTTCTTCATTCCAAGGTGTAACTTAAAATCATTGATGCCCATAAATTGAGTGGCTCCACTATTATTAGTTTAAAAAAAATAAAAGTTGATTATACAATTAAAAAATATCATGTAAAAAGGAAAGATTAAGGCCCTGTTTGGTAAATAATCAGCCTATCAGTTAATTTTGACTTATTTGACCACTATTAATTATTTGACTTGATTAAAAAATTAATATAAGTGTTTGGTTAATAAGCTTTTTGAAATTCTAAAATGCTAAAATTCAAAATTAAAGGCTACTCAAAGTAGCATTTTCAATTAGTTTTTTAAGAAAAGAAATTATATCAAACAGATAATTTATCAAACAACTCTCTACAATCAACTAATATTATCAACAAATAAAACTTTATAACCTAAACAGCCAACCCAAATTAGCTAACAGCCATTTAGGAGAAAGTAATTCAACATTCATTACAGTAAGAAAACCCAACTATAACGTTCATAACCGTCAAAACCCCTACCTAATTAATTATATTATATTGTTGGTGAGTGGTGACACAAAGTTACTCATTTATATGAAATGTTGTGAATTTAAATCTCAGTGATTGAGATATTGATTTATTGTGCTTCAATATATTAGAAATAATTATAAACCGATAATGTATTATAATTGAGCGAATAGTATTAAAAAATTTGTTGGTGGGACTTTCACGGGTAATGTTCGATCGTGTAGCATATATGATGTTTTTGAGATATCCAATATTTGAGTGAAATTAAGGCGCAACAAAAAGCGGCGGTGAGGGGTCGTGTCAACCCAACAAACCTCGTCATCTCCTTTCTATACACTTGTCACCCTCTTCTTTGCTCTCTCTCTCTTTCCCCTTTAGCTTTAATTTCTCGCTCCATCTATAGCTTACCTATTTTGGAACCTTAGCTTTTTGCATTCCTAGCTAGCTACCACTTTTCTTCTGATCTATCTGCTAATTAATATCATGTCCTCCCAACAACAACGGAAAATGAGGGGTCCATGTTTACAAGAGGCGGGGAAGGGGAGAAGCAAGATGTCGGAGAACATTAAACATGGTTACCATTTGGTGGAAGGAAAGATGGGTCATGCCATGGAAGATTATGTTTTCGCACAGTTTAAGGAAGTTGACGACGAAAACGAACTCGGCCTCTTCGCAATCTTCGACGGCCATTTAAGCCAAGAGGTCCCCAATTACCTTCGATCTCACCTCTTCGAAAACATCCTAAACGAGGTACATACGTATGTAAATAATAATCTCTGATCTATCTGGTGTTTTCAATTCTATTCTATGATTTGATTTAATTAATTAGTGTTTTGGATCGATCGATCAGCCAAACTTCTGGTCTGAACCGGAGAGTGCGATGAGAAGAGCATATCGGATTACAGATTCGACGATTTTGGAGAAGGCGGCGGAGTTGGGGAGAGGAGGGTCGACGGCGGTGACGGCGATACTAATCAATGGTCAGAAACTGGTGGTGGCGAACGTGGGAGACTCACGCGCCGTCATCTGCAAGAATGGGGTAGCCAAACAGCTGTCTGTGGATCATGAGCCTGAAAGAGAGAAGAAGGTTATTGAGGATAGAGGTGGATTTGTCTCAAACTTTCCAGGTATATATATAATCCTATTGATATGATCGAGGTGGTAACAATAAAGCTAGAGCTAGCCTTGAATTGGAATTGAGATGTAGGTTTTTATAGCTTAGCTTGGTTAATATAAATGAAATGATCAGGGGATGTTCCACGAGTGGATGGGCAATTGGCAGTAGCAAGGGCATTTGGTGATAAGAGCTTGAAGGAGCACCTTAGTTCAGAACCGGATGTGGTGACAGAGAGCATAGATGATCAAACTGAGTTTCTTATTCTAGCAAGTGATGGAATATGGAAGGTATATATGCATGTTTTCTGATCTGATCTGATCTGATCTTCAATTCATAATATATATATATATATATATATTAATTGTTGCATGCATGGATATGATGCAGGTAATGTCGAATGAAGATGCAGTGAAGTGCGTAAGAGGTATAAAAGATCCTCGGACAGCCGCCAAGCACCTTAACGTTGAGGCCATCTCCAGGAAGACTACCGATGATGTTTCCACCGTTGTCGTAAGGTTCCGCTGATATCTAAGGAGTACGTAGTTTCCTTCATCTCTCTCTTCCTCAACCTCAATCACTTGTACTGTACTGTTTAGGGGGAAGACGATGATATGATGCAGTAGCCTTTTTTTTTTTTTTTTTTAATAGCTTGAGATGATATAATATTTAAGTGGTCCTTGTATTACAACTCTAGCTCTGTACTAAATTTGATTCAATATTATTATAAGTTGTCGTTGTTGTTGTGAAATCATATATTTGATTCACAATATATGTATTCCAAAATTGTTTTAGCTGGCTGACTGTAGTACTTGGTATTTGTTGAGGCTTTTGTGACAATGAGCATCAACCCAAATGTTCCCTAAAGCTTCCTTCTTGAAGAGGAGAACATGCGAGAGTTCTTGTTTTGTTTCAGAATTTGGCACGAGTACAAATAAAACAAATCTTCTCTCTGATGAGGTGTGTGAGGATGGGCTTGTATCTCGCAATATCGTGGTCATGAAACTTCATATTTGGTACTAAAGAGTGAGAGCTTGTCGTTACTAATTAAAATGTTAGTTTTACAGGTTTACATGTTTTGAATGTTATATTATATTTATATCTAGGATGTGATATTAGAGCAATATTATTGATTTATGCCTAATTGATTAACTATGTACTTGATGTCATTGCCTATAATTATGTTAATGGATTATTATTTATGGTAAGCAACATAATGAGTACTGTTTAAATTTGAGAATATCTGATCTATTTGCTCAAATTTTGTTTTGTGGATACGGGAATCATCATAAAAGAAAATTTATTATTTTTTCTCTCGTAATAATAATTATTTGATTTAATTAGTGACTGATGGTATTAAGGAAATATATATGGAGTGTAGTTTTCTGTTTTGTCCTGATATAAAATGTGTGTTGAAAAAAAAAAGACATAAATGACATTTCAAGTGGTTATTTTGTGATATAAGTATATATATATATATATATATATATATATATATATATATTTTTTTTTTTTTTTCTTTTTTTGAATACTTGTGATATAAGTATATATAAATTCACTAATGAGTGAATGAAAAATTAATTCTCAAATAGATATATTTGACTTAAAAAATAAGTGCGAAAAGATTTGTAAATAGTCTTTATCTGAAAAAGATATGTACCACAATACAAAATTCTTTATAATTTTTTTTTTAAATTTTATAGTTTAAAAAGTCTCTCTGGTGCGTAGAGTGTGTGCAAACCGAAAAAGTCTAAAACTTACATTTTATTTTCATATCTTTCATTCTTGTGTTTATTATTTTTTAAAATTAATATCGTAGTAATATTATTTTCTGCCCAAGAAAATGAATCTATTTTTCAATTCAAAGAAGAAAATTATTTCAAGAGTTGAAATGATCTTAGCAAACAAATACCAGATTGAATCCTTGAGCTAGGTAATGGTGTATTTTTCTTCTAATTCATTTTATTCTTGTAGGCAGAATATTATCATGCCATACAGTACGTATACTCATGTAGGTATATAGCAACCTAGTTTTATACGGAGTATGTTTATCTAACGAGAAATTTGAAAAAGAAAATACTCCTAACATTTATAGTTAGGTACTGATTAAATATATATTTCTATTTTCTAAAGGCGATCCCTGATATCATAGCCGCCACCACGTTTCCTCCTCAGATCATCATCATCTTCTCTCATGGCATCCTTAACATTCTTTGTCGTCTCCTTCGCCGCATCCCATGCATCGTCCATTGTCTGCTTCGCCTTCTCTCCAAACTCTATCCCCGTTTCCATCGCTGTCGCCGCTCCTTCTCTCATACTATCCGCCACCGACGACCTCCTCTCCTCCCTGCGCGCATCATCCATGCCCGTCTCCGCCGCCGCCGTCCCTTTTGCCCTCCCCGCCGTTTCAATCTATTGCATATAAGCTAATAATAAGTAATAAACAGCTATACATTCTCTGTAAATCAAATATTGTTTGGGACAGAGACCGGTAATTAACGACCAAATCTAGTCCGAGTTAGAGATTGTTGAGTGAAGGCCGATAAAAAGTTATCCAATATTTTATAAATTTAAGAAAATAAAGTTATCCACAGAAGCTTAAAAAATATATAAATTCTCATCCTAAGGTTATTCAGAGACAATTTCAGTCAATCAACTACTGTATAATATAGTGATAACACATCTATCATTATTTTAAATGAATAGTTATAGAATTGAACAAAATCATGAATATTTAAAATTAAAAAGACAACTTCAATTAGGTTGACTAAATTATTAATTTATTAATTTATAGTTAGACTATCATATAATGTGATAAAACATCTATTATTATTTTAAATGAATAGTTACGGAATTGAACAAAATCATGAATATTTTTTTTAAAAAAAAAGACAACTTCAATTAGGCTCACTAAATTATTAATTTATAGTTAGACTACTATATAATGTGATAACGCATCTACCATTATTTTAAATAAATAGTTACAAAATTAAACAAAATTATGAATATTTAAAATTAAAAAGACAACTTCAATCAAGTTGACTAAACTATTAATTTAGTAACTATAAAATTACAAGTTCGATTCAACAAAATTTTATTTATTTTTTAAATTTAAATTCATTAATTATATTATAATTAATGTAAATTAATTTACCTCCTTATAATTACAAACCTACACTTTCAATAATGATTACAAATTCTCTCCTGATAAAAAAATTTCATACCTTAATATCATCTTTGTTGACTGTGGAGGAGAAGGTAGCAGCAAGAGATCCAATGCTGGGAGGAGTGTTGCGGAAGGAAGAAAGGCATGCTGAGAACACTGTTTTTCTTATTGCCAACATTTTTTTGTTTTTTTTTTTTTTCTGATGATATGTGCTTTTCGATAATTCCTAAATCCTAATAACAGAGCTAGTCGCAAAAGTTTGTGTGACAGCCGCCGGGATTTATAGTTCTGTTGCGTTGTCGGCGGGGGAGCGGTGCCGGTGACCGGGATGTGTTGGGCTGATGACACGTGGAGGCAACGCAATGCTTAAATTGCCACGTTTGCTATACCATGCATGCTCATTAGCTTAGTCAATATTGCCCCTTTATAAATTTATAAAACACGAAATATTTTCAAAGGAAAATTACATTTTTATCCTTCAGTTATATCTGTAGTATAGATTTAGGGTGTGTTTGGTTTTCACATATAAATAAAAATCAGAATAGGAATCAAATATTTAGTGATGGTATAAATTTTGGTGAATGTATTTTACATATTTGGTAGTAGAGTACAATATAATTAAAATGATTACGAATATTGATGTTTGTTTATATATGACCCTATAATGAGAATAAATGTTTTAAAAATAAAAAAACAAAAAATTTAAGGCAATTGATACAATATAATGACATTCAAAGCACCAATATAAATAAAAAAAATCAAAATAAAAATTTAAAAACACTAATTCAAACTTAAAAATTATATTTCCAATAAGATAGAATGATACCTTTTTAATTAGGGAATGGAGTTTTTAACTGAAAACCATCAAATCCCATAGTTGTGTTTTAAAAAATTACCAACCAAACACTAACTATGATTTTGATTCCATTCATAGTGTGTAAATCCATGAACTAAACATACCATTAATCCTGAGCTTTATACGTGATCATCTTTGATTTAACCCCTAAGTTATGTAAGAAGTGGCGATTTTTATCCTTTAAGGACTATTTATGCCACTAATATGTTACTTAATAATGTGACAAATTTGATCATTCATAGGCTAAACTCATCACTTTGCACATAACTTAAGGATTAAAAAGACTAGCATATAATTTAAGAATTAAATCTATACTACGAGTACAACTGGAGAACCAAATATACAATTTTCTCAATTATGAATTTAATTTTTTTTTCTCATAAAAGTATAGGTAACTATGTAAGTGAACAGGTAAGGGGGCGAAGGTAAATAGGTAAAGTTGACTGCACCTATGTAATTGGGGCAAGTTTCAATTTGATGTGGACTTTTACATTATAATTTATTTTTATTTTATTTTTTTAAAATGCTAATAACATTTGTAATATTATAATGGTAAGAGATACTAAACTTGACCCAAAACGGTAAGTCGAGAAAATGAAGTCTAAGAAAGTAAGTCTAAAGGGTTGGGAATCTATTAGATTGAGATCCGACCTTGGAGTAGATTGGACCGAGGCTTGACCTCAGGATTGGCTTGACCCAAGGTCCAATCTCGTGGTCAGCTTGACTACGGATGTCAAGACTCGTTGGTATAAGAACTTGCTTCACTTGGAGGAGCGTTGGATCGTGGGAACATTACCAGATGAGCCGTTATGATCCTTCTTGTATAAATAGTCCCATTTTTGTCTTATATATTGAGATACTTTTTGTCCCATTCTTGCACTTCATCTTGTAATCACAAATCAATTATTGATAAATATTACAAGTTCTTCGTCCTACTTCGAGTATTCCTTTCATTTTATCAATTATCTATTTTATCATTATTTTGGGACTAATTAATTCAAACACATGGATTAATTTTTTTCCAAGTGATTTTTATGAAGAACTTGATATAGAAGTTTGTATGTGCTCCATTTCAAATTTTTATCTCATAAAACCACTAACAAAACAATGGCATGCAAGATCAAACTCTCGCAACACTAGTAGCTCATTGAATGACAACGACCTCAATGAAAGTGCAAGTCAACAAATCTTACCATTGGGGGATCGGATGGGGAGGGACTTAAGAGACCACTTGAACCACAATTAATGTGGGGAGTAGACTCCAATTGCCTCGTTGCTAACCCTAGTCTAGCCGACCTCTAACATCCCAATCGAGATGTTCACAATCCAACAAGCTATCACTATCCTCAATAACCTTGTAACGTGAATCCACAACGTAATAACCTAGTGCTACTCATCCAAGCGAACACCATGGTGGGGCATTGAATGGATCTGCGTCAACAGAATTGACCCTTAATCTTAGCTTGTTCATATGGTGGCCGAGTATAGTACATCCAAGTTAGGGTACGGTGGCCAAGATTCAACAAATTGCTATGATGCTCAACAACCTGGTGGTAGGAATTCAAAGTTTAATCCTGGTAGTCTATGCAAACTCAACACTAATCACATGAAATCTAATAACTTTGGTTCAACCAACCCCAACCCCATTCGCGGATCAACCAAGCTCATACTTGACTACTCCCTTTCTTAGCGATGTAGTCAAGATTTATTTTAAACAAAAAAAAAAAAACAAAAAACAAAAACAATAACCAAAAAACAAAAAAATTCTGAGACAATGTCATAGCAACATAGAACTTAAGAAAGAAATGAGTGGAGAGGTAATGAGGTTTTAACCACCATCACCACAACAACAATAGAGTTATCATGTGTAATGATATTTTAATAAAAAAAATTGTCACGTTATCAATTTTATATAAATAACTTGTTGATTATTGGTAAAATAATTTATTAATTTGTATTTAGAAATACAATAGTTTAATTGCTATTTTAACAATAGCAGAAAGTAATGCTGGAGCCTTATCCCATAAATAAATTTTAAAAAATAGAAATTAATGCGGTGAATCAACCAATAGCATTGAATACTTAGCTTGTTAAAGTAGGAATCAAATTGCTTTAGTGAAAAGCCACTTTTAGATTGTGCATTGCATGCTTGTCTCGTTAATTACTTTTGTGAAATGCAAGTGTGAAGTGTCTCAATTTGCATTTCCAAATCATAATTGATTGGACACAACAGCTTACCTCGTGAGGTCAAAGGTGGATGGATGGCATCCAACTTCCTCTACATTTCCTAGCAGACAACAATAAAGCAACGATACTTTTTTTTGACATAATATTTTGTGGTCTGATAACACCACTGTTAAATTATGGTCTGATAGCACCACTGTTATTTTCTATAAGAAATGTTCAGCATTAGTCGAATAGTCGTATTCCAATTAAAGTTTGCAGAATAGTAGGCGACAAATTATATTGTAGACCGTGATCTACATTGCAATGTGGACAATGAATAAGTGTACATTTTAATATATTGATAGTATATTATTTGGTAGTATACCAAATAATGTACTTTCACAAAATTAACTTTTAGTATATTAAAAATGTACTTTTAGTATAATAAAAAAATAATTTTTGTTAGTGGTCCACCTTATAAGACAAACCATCTTCCATGGTATAATAATTGACCGTAGGCGATATTAGCTTGTTGGAGTAAATAATATCAACCTTTGAAGCCTAGATTAGCCAAGTTCGAAGCTCGAGCGATCAGTTAAATTTCACAATGATAGAGTATCAAGACAAAATACATGTAATCACCCTATTTGTGAACGAATAACCATTTTAGGTCAAGAGATTACTATAAATATCATCTTGCACGCCCTGAAAGGGAGTAGAATAATTTAAATTTCGTACCAAAACTAACTTTGATACTTTGCTATTTTATAGCTAGCCTGGATTTTTAGATATTTTGCCAATTCCGACCTATAATTGTATGTTTGGATTATAACGTGGCTATTAAAACCAACATAGCTATGACTTTTAGCATAGTAAAAAACGATTAATCTTGA
>CM008331.1:1062309-1078234 GCA_002525835.2 Ipomoea batatas
CCATTTTAGGCCTAACTCTCTTTGGCTCTTATTAGTATAGTAGATATCTAGAGAATTATAAAAATTTTCAACAATATTATATTTGCAACAAGTATTCTCTTAAAATATTTACTCGATATTAACCATCCAAAACATTTTATAATATCATAATCTAGCGTTATATAATCAAAATTGAAAATAACAAGTGATATTAGTAAACAAATAATATCAACTAAGAGCATTAATTAGTTTATACATCAATATAATTAAACTAAAAAAATCGAATATATTTTTAATAAAAAGTAAGTTTTACGGTATTGTATACTTGTGTGTTTGAGAGTGTTGTGATGCACATGCAATGATATGATGCAAAATTGTGGCATGCAAAGTCCCACTAAACTGTTTGGTTTAAGACACCTTAGCCTTGGTTGGGTTGCAATATGCACGCCTTACTATCATCACCTACTTTATATTCAAAAAAAAAAAAAAAAAAGAAGAAGAAGAAGAGACAAAATCATATTTCCTCTCCTTATCAAAATATGAAAAATGACATGTTAATTAAAATTTACAACATGTTAGTAGTATTTCTATCCGTAAATTATAAAAATATGGAAAATGACATGTTAATTAAAAATTTACAACATGTTAACAATATTTCTATCTGTAAATTAAAAGTAATCCCGGGTTATTGTTGTTGTTGTTGTTGTTGTTGTTGTTATAGAAAATAGAAAATTACATTTTTAGTCATCAAGTTATACTTGTGATATAGATTCATTCTCTAAGCTATATGAATGACAATTTTAACCCATAAGTTATGCTCAAAGTGGCGTTTTTAATTTCTGAATGACTTAATCAACCACTTTATTATTATGTGACATATTTGTGACATAAATAGTTTATTATTATTTTTTGAGAAAAAATAGTTTATTATTATTGTTGTTGTTATTATATTGTTGAAAGGTCCAATACAAATTAGGTGGATATGTCATTTCGTGCAAGAGGTTTGATATATAAGGAATGATGATAAATATGCAACATTCACAAAATAACGATAAAGAGGTGTTAGACCGTGATTGCTCTTTAAGTCTTATAATTGTATTGATAATAATGATTACAACGAGAACATTCTTCTCAATACATTAGTGTATTCTTAAATAATATCATGTACTAGTAATTCTTAATTGTTTAGAGAGAGCCCCTACTTGCTATCATTGAACGCATGTAGTTATGAGTAGTAGGTGTATATATATGTCTTCTCCATGCACACCTCCAACCACAGCTCTTGTGTACTATACCATGAACACTTCCACTCAAGATACACGTTCCCCCCTTCTTACATAACAAGTATCATGTGCACCTTACATCAATCAATTGTCTTTGCCCCCAATTGCTCCTAGCCTCAATTGCTTCTACCCAGCTCTGATATTCAACATAAGTCTAATCACACAACAATCTCAACTAACCAACCCATTGCCCCATCAATTGTCATCTAAATTTTTTAATGTACTTAGAAACTAATATACTCTGTAATATATATATATATATATATATATATATATATATATATATATATATCAAGCAACTAATATATAACTTCTTAAATTTTGTTTGAACTCAACTATATGTATATATATAAACACTCTTGAATTCAATATACATGGTCTCACTTGATCACATATACTTAAATTTTTAAATTTATTTTTCACTCTTAATTACTTACAAGTAAAACAAAAAAGTCTAGAACTAGATAAATTTCAACATTCTTACACTTATTACGATGTTTAAATGCTTTTCTTTAACAATTTTTTTATATCATCTTAATTAAGGGTTTTCAAATTATTGATACGTTTAAATTTCACTCAATATAAAGGTCACATATTATATCCAATTAACTTAATTTATTAGCACAAGGGTACCTAACAGTTGACATTTCAGCTCATACTATTGCACCAATATTATATATACTCACAATATAATGCAAGATAGTTATATATGATGCACATATAAGAGCCATTCCGATCCACATCTTATTTGTCAACCAAAATCAATGACTTTAGCCACCCCTATCATACTACACAACAAAAATCTACAACAATGGGGGGCGAAAATGACGTTTGTGGGCAACTTAACAGAAAGTAGCTTTCTCTACCAAACTATGTGTTGCGTTTAATTACTTTTCTTTCTATATATATCCCAAAAACACAAATGTTGCCACGCCAGTTCCGTGTTATCTGCTTCTTTTATTTATATATATATATATATATATATATATATATATATTTCAACTAGTAAATTACCCGTGCGATGCACGGATTAATTTTTTATTATATATTTGAATAATAAAACTAAAGGTAAATTATAAATAATTATAGTATTTGAAAGTGTACATTTATTTAATTATTAGATCAATGCAAAGGTATCAAAAATATATGACTCATTTTATTGCATTTATTTTAGAAAAATCAATATGTAATATGATTTATGAAATTATATTATTATTTAAAATAAATATGGGAAAATGGAAAATAAATTTAAAAAGCATTAATATGATTTTTTACTATAGAGTTAATTTTATTACCATTTAAGTACTCTATAATTTTTTATTACAAAGATAATTATACTATGTCTTACTTAATTCCATTATTAGCTTAATTATAATTAATTTCCTAATTCCTTAATTAGTATAATAATAAAAGGGAGGAAATGACTAACTAATAATAATATTATAGTACACTATGTTTTAAAATCTATTTAATAATAATTTTCCTTTAAAATGATTTTTAGCTTTTCCGTATATTCATTAACTAAAAAATGATTTTTTGATTGTAAAGACAATATTATTACTATTTAAATTTTTTTTATTAAATATTTTTGATACTATTAATTATTAATTATCTTTATAATGATAATTTTGAAAATATTTTATTTATTATAAATATTAATATTATGAAAGATTTGCGTATATTCATTAACTAAAAAAATGAATTTTTTATTATAAAGATAATTTTATTACCATTTAAATACTTTGTAATTACTTTCAATTCCTTAATTTCTTATTCTTGATTAGTAATTAAATTACAATTATTCCTTATTTTAATTAATTCATTAATTCTATTATTAGCTTAATTTTAATTAATTACTTAATTAGTATAATAATAAAATTAAGGAAAGAAACGACTATCTAATAATAATATTATAGTACACTAAATTTTAAAATGTATTTAATATTTTTTCTTTACAATGGTTTTTATCTTTTCTGTATATTCATTAACAAAAAAAATGATTTTTTTTATTATAAGCATGGTTGAAAAAATCGCTAGGCGCTCGGGGAGCGCCTAGGACGCCTAGCCGGGGATTAATCGGCGCCTAGGCATCCGTGTATTTTTTTTATTTTAATTTTTTATTTTTTATAGGTTTGTTAAAGTATTTTTAATTTTTTAAAGACTAATAATTATAAAGTATATAATACTTTAATAGTTAATACTAAAATATTAAATATTAACCTAAAAAATATCTAAAGTTTGTACAATTTAGGATTATTTCGCTCAAAACGATGTTGTTTTTAGTGAAATAACCCATTAAAAAAAAGAACAATAGTTAATCGACCGACTAGAAGGCCTAGTCAGTGCCTAGTCGACGCCTAGGCGGTCAGCGCCTAAGCGGCCTAGGCGGTTTTTTGGCGGCTTAGGCGGAGCTTAGGCGGCCTAGGCGGTCGCCTAGCCGGCCAGCCGCCTAGACCACCATTTAATGTGATACGCTAGGCGGTCGACCAGCGCCTAGCGCCTAGGCGGGAATTAATCGGCGCCTAGGCGGGATTTTTGCAACACTGATTATAAGGAACTTTTATGACCATTTAAATACTCTTTATTAAATATTTTACATAGTATTAATTATCATTATAATGATTATTTTGAAAATATTAATATTTTAAAAAAATTGCTTATATTCATTAACTAAAAAATAATTTTTTTAATTATAAAGATGATTTTATTACCATTTAAATACTCTATAATTACTTTCAATTACTTAATTTCTTATTTTTCATTATTAACTTAATTAGAATAATTTTCTTATATTACTTAATTCCTTAATTAGTATAATAATTAAAATATTTTAATTATTACAAATATTGATATTTTGAAACATTTGCTTATATTCATTAACTAAAAAATGATTTAATATACGTTTGCAACACTACAATCTGTATACCAAGGAAAGATCCTTCATGCAATAGTCTTCATTTGTTTTTCCGAATTACAGGAGCATCCATAGATGGAGAAGATGAAGATTGTTCTAAAGGTTAAACATCAGAAAGTAAATCAGGAATAAGGAATAAAGATTCTAAACATAGTTACGTTTCCATTGTATATGATTTTTTTATTATATAAGACACTTTTATTACAATTTAAATACTCTAAATATTTTATATATCATTATTATAATAATTATTTTGAAAATATTTTATTTAGTGCAAATATTAATATTTTGTAAAATTTGCTTATATTCATTAACTAAAAAAAATACTTTTTTTAATTATAAAGATAATTTTATTACCATTTAAATACTCTATAATTACTTTCAATTACTTAATTTCTTATTTTCGATTATTAACTTAATTAGAATTTTTTTTATATTATTTAATTCCTTAATTTTATTATTAGCTTAATTATAAATAATTATTTAATTCCTTAATTAGTATAATAATTAAAATATTTTATTTATTGCAAATATTGATATTTTGAAATATTTGCTTATATTCATTAACTAAAAAATAATTTAATATACGTTTGCAGACACTGCAATCTGTATACCATGGAGAGATCATTCCCGCAATAGTCTTCATTTGTTTTCCCGAATTACAGGAGCATCCGTAGATGGAGAATATGAAGATTGCTCTGAACACATACAAATATTAGATAAAGTCATGAGTCAAATAACAATTATTCACAAATACTATAGAAATTATTTTTGAGGGATTTTAGAAAGATCGGTGCACATAAACACTTACGAAAATGATTACTTTTGGCGAAAAAGTATTTTGGTAAACATGAATACTAAACACTTATGAAAATGATTGCTTTTGAAAAAAAAAGTATTTTGGTGAACATGAATACTTACCTTAGAAATCAAAATTCACTGCGCACACTCGAAACACTCATAGTTGATAATCCTTGCTTGCTAAATCTTTTCTTCATTTTAGTGAGAAAAGGGAAAAAAATTATGGGGAAGGATGAAGGTTTTTTTTGCAACAATGGAAGAAGATGGGAGAATATATACTCGGATTAAGATTATGTTATGGAAAGGAGTGCATAATGATTACTAATGAACAAGATATAATGGGATTATGATGAAATTAGGTAAAGAAATGTGTAGTATTGTAAGATATATATTTATTATATAATAACTATTTCCATATGAACGTATGTAACTGCAATTTCATAATTACATATAGGTATATTAGAATATATACTATATTTATATATATACATCGTACATCATATGTACGTAGTTATTAAGATAGGATTTAGGAATAATATATATAATTAATGTTAATAATATATATAATTACTAAAATGCCCCTATAATTGGGCGGGAAAATTTTGGAGGAGGATATTGCTTTTATATATAGTATAGATTCCCATGCGTTTGTGCGGTAAATCTGAGACATTGATCTTACTTAAATCAACGTCCATAATTAATAAAATTAAAAAAAAAACGTTGTGACAATTTGATAATTTTTGCATCTAAGTCAAATTTAAGGTGAGTGGTTTTCCTTTTTAAGGTGGGTGAATTTTGTACTTAAAGTGCATGATTTTTGTGCTTAAGGTGCGTGAGTTTTGTGCTTAAGGTACGTGGGTTGTGTGCTTAATGTGAGTAGTTGAAATTTAAGGTGTGTCAACTTGAAGCTTAAGGTGCGTGGTTTTCCTTCTTAAGGTGCGTGATTTGTATACTTAGAGTGCGTGAGTTATTGAAACTTAAGATGTGTCATTTTAAAACTTTAGGTGTGTGATTTGTGTTCTTAAGGTGTGTGGTTTGTGTACTTAAGGTGCGTGGTTTGTGTACTTAAGATGCATAATTTGTGTGCTTAAAGTGCGTGATTTGTGTTCTTAAGGTGCTTTATTTGTGTGCTTAAGGTGCGTGGTTTGTATATTTAAGGTGCGCCATTTTAATGCTTAAGGTGAGTCTTTTCGAGTTAACCGCACGGGAGTAGGTTCCCGCACATGAACCCTATATATGGAAGGGTTCAAGTGTGGGGAAGGATTCTCGTGCGGTGATCTATTCTTTTTTAAAAGAAATTTAAATTGATGCACCTTAAGCTTCTAATCTAATCACCTTAAGCTCGATTAACATAAAAATGGCTTTGTAGAAAAAATCTTATAAAGAATGTTGTTTGTGTTTTGGACCTAAAAAAAAAAAAAAAAAAAAAACCTTAAGAAGGTAAACAACGAACTTTAAGAAGGGAAGCAACGCAACTTAAGAAGAAAAACCAAGCACCTAAAGCCTTAGGCCAACGCACCTTAAGTTTCAACAACTGACGCACCTCAACGCAACCTAAAGCCTTAGGCCAACACACCTTAAGTTTCAACAACTGACGCACCTCAACGTAACCTAAAGTCTTAGGCCAACGCACCTTAAGTTTCAACAACTGACGCACCTTAAGCACATAAACCACGTAAGGGTGCAACCGGGTGCCACTAGACAACAAGATCTTTGGCAGTTGATGATAAGTTTGATTTTAGTATAAAGTGAATGTTCTACATTGAGGAGTAGTTCTGTAACAAGTGCTTCCAACTGATTAGATTATGTGTATTAATATATTTGATATCGTTTCTAATGATGTAATACTTAACAATGCTATACTTTGGTTGTTATTAAGTTTGAATTTCTTAATATAATATATTTTTCAATTATGTTATTGAAATACAATATTATATGTTTAATACAAGTATGGATAATAATTAGTGGGAAGATTTTTAAAAATTTTTTTTTAAAAAAATTTAGCGACGGACAAAAACCTTAGCAAATTTGTAGCTAAATAATTTTTAACAATAAATAATGGCAACGAAATAGTGACGGAAATATCTGTTACTAAATTTTAGCAATGGAATTTTTCGCCGCTATTCCCTTACAAGTTTCGTCTTCCCAATTGTTGCAGAGAGGAAAAATTAGTGACGAATTTCTTATGTTAGCGATGGATTTTAATTCATCTAAAAAATCTAGCAATACCACTTTTAGCGATGGAAGAGTTCCGTCATAAAATGAATAGCGACGGATTTTTTCTCTTTCTAGCGACGGAATTTTATGTCACTATTTTCGCTTTATTTTTGTAGTGAACATAAAAGCATACCAGTCCTTTAAGTGTTCTGCCCGAGGTACTTTTGGTTCAACCATTATTGTTGAATAAGTTCTTGTGGATAGAGAAATTCCTAGTTTTGAAAATGATGTGTAAACTTGTTCAATTGGAGCCAGTGAAATGTCAACATTGTTAATTCTTTGGACAATGGTCCTACCATTTATAGTCTAGGTGTAGTTGTATTTATGATCAACAACTTTGTAGTTAGGTCGCGCAGGTGTGACAATGATGTAAGAACAATTTTGTCCGATAAAAAAATAATAATACAATATTTGTAAAGTAATGTATGATTGTACCATTATAGAAATACAAACAAAAAATAGTAATACCATAATGACCTAAATTATTTCCAATAATGCAAAAGCATAATTGAAATATTGAGTCTTGTTCTAAATAATCAAAAGAAGATTAATTAAACGAAAAAATGAACAAAACTAATTTATAACCTAAATTTGTTTTTTTTTAATGCAAGAAAATGATTTTCAAGATTCCTTATTTATAATTTTTTATGCTCAACTTTGATCGCTATGTATTTAGTCGGGCTAATTATTTGACCAAAGTTTATGTTAAATTTTATATTATATTTGTTAATACACTATAACATATTTGTAATATATATCTTTAACAATTCTGTCAATTCTGATTAGGATGAGGTTTGAACCTAAGACATTTCTTATAGAAATCAATAAGTTAAGAATAAGAAATAGTTAACGGAATATTCCGTTACTAAAGTTTATATTAACGGAATGCAAGATTTTTAAGGAAATAAAATAATATAATAGAGGTAAAGTAGAAAATTTTTTTAAAAAAATACTAAATCAAAATAATTTGAACCATTCATTTAATGAAATAATTGGACAGGCATTTTTTAGTTCCCGTAATAGGTATATATATATATATATGTATGTATGTATGTATGTATGTATGTATGTATGTATATATATGTATATATGTATGTATGTATATATATGTATGTATGTATATATATATATATGTATGTATATGTATATATACATGTATATATGTATGTATATATATATATATATATATATATATATATATATATATATATATGTATGTATATGTATATATACATGTATGTATGTATGTATGTATGTATATGTATATATGTATGTAAGTAAGTATATGTATGTATGTATATATATATATATATATATATATATATATATATATATATGTATGTTTGTATGTATGTATGTATATATATATATGTATATATATGTATATATACATGTATGTATGTATGTATATGTATATATGTATGTATATGTATGTATGTATATGTATATATACATATACATACATACATATACATACATATATACATATACATACATACATACATACATATATATATATATATAAGGGATGATTCACATGCAAAGAGTCTTCAAGGTGAAACATGTGAGATCTGAGCCGTTAATCTAGTGTCAAAGAATTTTTATTTTTTTAATAAAAATGTGCTTCCTTGAAACTGGATGAATATGATCAACTCGCTCGAACTACTGATACACCTTAAGCTATAAAATATCGCACCTTAAATTGTAAACTGATGCACCTTAAACTAGAAACGTGACGCACCTTAACCTATAAAACTACGCACTTTAAACTATAAAACTACACATCTTAAACTATAAAACGACGCACGGTAACCTTTTAAACTTATGAACCTTAACGGCTTAACGGTACTACTCAAAGGGTTCAACAGACCCGTTGGTTCAACGGTACTGCTCAACTTGCTACTTGTGCCTGCTGGGTGCAACGTAGTGTCTTTCACACTCATTTTGTGCGTTTCTTTCTCAAATTCTTCCAACTTGCAGGGTCCATAAAAAATTTAAATTTACAGGAAAAAAAAATCTCAAAAACTCATGTTTCCATTTGTTCAAAAGCTACTTGATGATTTTTTTTTTCTCCTAAAAAAACTCTTCTAAACTTCACAAATGAAATTGCTCTTATATATTTATATATCTCACATTTCGTACCATTGCATATGTTTCTTCATTATTTTTCTTATCGTGCTACACATATAGCATGTACGAAAACAAGGAATACGGCGCGTGGTCGGCGGGTTAAAAGTCACGGGGCTGGTACGTGAAGATGATTGAATGGGGCCCCGAATTCGTGCGGGTCCGATCCGTCATTCACTCTACCAAACCACTTCGGACTATTCCCTCCATTATTCTTCTACACTTTTCAAATGTTCGGGTCAACTGCTCCATCTACCGCTTCTATCGACCCAACAAACATCCTCAGACCTCATATCACTACCTCTCCAATATGAAGACAAAAACCTTGTCTTGCACTTTGAATTTCATGACGCACTATATATAATAATGTTCTAAAATATTCTGATACATGCATGCATCTATAGTATGACCTATAAATAAATATTTAACTATGATTTTTTAAATTTCTATTCACTATTATTGTGAAAAAAAGGTTAGATCCAGTCTGACCCTTTGTGAAGGGATAAATCATGGTGATTTAATTTACCAACGGATACTAGACTTTTGCTCAGTGTGCACAATGAGTCTCTCTCATTTAATCATTTGGAGAGGTTACTCTCACTGTCGGTGTGACTCTATCTTTGGTTTTTTTGACAAATTTCACCTTTGCGACTAGTTGAGTTACCAATACGGGCATCTAATTATTATCAGTGTTGCAAAAATCCCGCCTAGACGCTAATTAATCCCCGCCTAGGCGCTAGGTGCTGGTCGACCTCCGATCCTAGCGTATCGCATTAAATGGTAGTCTAGGCGGCTGGCCGGCTAGGCAACCGCCTAGGCCGCCTAAGTTCCGCCTAGGCCGCCAAAGCACCGCCTAGGCCGCCAAAGCACCGCCTAGGCCGCTTAAACGCTGACCGCCTAGGCGTTGACTAGACCGACTAGGCCTTCTAGTCAGTCGATTAACTATTGTTAATTTTTTTTAATGGGTTATTTCACTAAAAACAACATCGTTTTGAGCGAAATAATCCTAAATTGTACAAACTTTAGATATTTTTTAGGTTAATATTTAATATTTTAGTATTAACTATTAAAGTATTATATAATTTATAATTATTAGTCTTTAAAAAATTAAAAAATACTTAAACAAATTTTTAAAACATAAAAAAAAAAATACACGGATGCCTAGGCGCCGATTAATCCCCTGCTAGGCGTCCTAGGCGCTAGGTTTCTCATCCATCAGATCTTGCAGATCAATGGTTTAGATTTGCCCTTACATCCACACCTAAAGAATTGTTCTCACCAGAATAAAAATCTATATATATATATATATATATATATATATATATATGGGTTATGACAGGATAATGGGCAAGGT
Source organism: Ipomoea batatas (assembly GCA_002525835.2). Classification (NCBI taxonomy): domain Eukaryota; kingdom Viridiplantae; phylum Streptophyta; class Magnoliopsida; order Solanales; family Convolvulaceae; genus Ipomoea; species Ipomoea batatas. The sequence continues at coordinate 1,072,985 of CM008331.1, forward strand.
ACTGGATCCGACCCGATAACAACTCATTAAAGCAGCAGGCGTAACTTAAGAAGAGGTAACTGTTCTTAGGGTCCGTACATCACGTTTCTGGTAACCAAGGTTACTTAGCTTGTTTTTAACTTCATTTAACAACCTGTTTAGTTTACAAAAAGGAATATATGAAAATGAACTTTAAATTGAATGGGGAAGAAATAAAAGGAGTTTCATGTTCTTGTTTGGTTGGTGAGAAACTATAAGAAATTCATAATGAATTTTTTAAAAAAAAAAGTATAAAAGAATTTAAATTATACTCTTTGTATGCTAGAAATTAAAATTTCAAAAAAATAAAAATCAAACATGCAAATTCACAACTTCAAAAATTGTTGAAAAAAATAAATTTGATTTCCACAATAAATGGGTTGTATGGTATAGTTATCATTATTAGACCAACATCACAAGCAAAAATATAGTTAATTAATTACCAGCAAAGAGCTCGTTGCATAGGGTTTTCATAGTATGATTTATCTCTCCTGTGTGATGTTTTCATAGTATGGTTTATCATTATTAGACCAACATCACAAGCAAAAATATAGTTAATTAATTACCAGCAAGGCAGCAAAGAGCTCGTTGCATATGGTTTTCATAGTATGATTTAAGTATGGTTTCTCGTTGTATAGGGTTTTCATACCTGTGTGATTACCGAAAATTATTCAGTGCACATCTTGGGCTCCTTTGCTACTCAAAAATATAGTTCTTTATTATTATTATTATTTCCTCAACCTACTGAAGCCTAACTAGTCAATATCGCATCCACTAAAGCTTGAACTCATAACATCTCATTTGAGAGAAGTCACTTCATGCCACTTAATCACAAGCTCTTTTGGTAATTCTTTATTATCATTGTTTTCTTATAATAAGACTGCATTAATGGATAGGCAGGTTGGTTTTGGTTTCTCCAAACCTATATCCTATATCATACATAGGTTGCTGCTGGTCTTAGGTTGACGTAATTCGAAGAAAAAAAAGGAAAGATCTGTCGAAGAAATCGGTGATTGAAGATCACAATTCAGTAATCAATCACCTCCTGCCTCTTTGTAATTGTTGACAAAATGGCTCCTATATATAATATATAATATACATAGTAGCAACTTAGATCAACTAATCTCAATCTAGCTACTTACTTCAAAATTCACACTAACACTTTGTTTGATATTATAATACTGGGGTAAAGACATTCGTCTTATAACTCATTGTTAGACAAGTTGGTGTGGTGGGTCAAGACCTTGTCGATTACAATCAAACACGATAAATATAAGTCAATAATAAAGGCATGTGTTATCTACGGGTAATGCATGCACATAAAAATAGTAAGCATAGGATCAGAGTTAGGTTCACAATTCACAAATGTCATACATGGCCGTGCTACCTACTCCCTCTTACCCCATTTTGGTCATACAAATTATTTTTTTTTTGTGGGTGAGGTCATACAAATTATTCATTTACGTATAAATAGTGATTTTCCTCACATTGTAAACGTACAACAGATACATACCAAGAGTAGTGAAAGTCTTGTAAAAATAAAAATTTATTTGATAGTTGTAAAATTTTCACACTTTAAGCACGTACCATCAATAAATTCAATTACATCATTTATCATTACTACTATTTTATTATCTCTTGATTATTGTTGTACCAGGTTTGAATTTAGAGCATCACCAATAACAAAAATGAGGTTTTTTTCTGACTTTTTTGAGTAATGTAGAATAAATAGATGGCAGGGTAGAAGAAAGTGGAAATATTGCAGAAAGATGAGTTTTTTTTTTTGGGTCTCACATTAAGAGAGAGAGAGACATATCTTGCGAACCAACAACTCTCAACGAACATGTGCATTACATGTGTCTGTTGGGTGCGCTTATTGCTTCTTCTTTTTTTTTTTTAACTCATTTTCTCCTCATCTCTCTTTCACTTGGCAAAAAAATTAACAAAAAAATTATATTATTGTGAATGCTCAGAGGCCTAATCTTTGCTTCTAAGTCTCTATATAAGTCCAACATCTAACAACACTTATAAATTTGAGAACCCAGTCTAAGTCCTACATCTAACCATGGTTATAAATTACACAGGGATTTTTTTTCTTCACATCGATTGTCATTTTTACTACTATAATGTTATACTAAAATAAACGATTAAGAAAAAATAACACAACTAGACAATAGGGTTGGGTGCTATGGCATCCTAATCTTTGACTTCACAGTTCACAAATGTTTTGCCTTTTTGACTTTAATATATATGGGCAAAAATGATAAAAGATGTAATGATTTAATAATAAAACTTGGTTAGCAAGCTTTGCCTTTCAATCCCATCTAAATTTGATGCCATCATCCTTATCACCTGCCCCATTGTTGGACACATTAATCATACCTATTCCATCTCATTGTCTCCTCCCTTTTATCCACATATAAAGACAGTGGAAATTAATGCCAACTCACCTAAGACTATGGATAACCTTAAGTAATATTATGCGTATTCTTAGATTTTTGTTTTATTTTTTTACTCTTTACTTAAGTGATATGTTTTGATTTATTCGTAAAGAAAAATAAAAGTTATCAAAAATTTAAGTATTCTTCATTTTTTTTTACTAAAATTATGTCATGTGGTAAAAGTTATATTCTCTTACCATCCATACATCATTTTCCTACCTATAATTTAATTCATTGTATGCGTGCTCTTGTGCAATATCATTATTTTAATAAAATAATCCTAAGTGGCTTGTAAGCATTGCATCTAAGATTATCCTTATCCCTACCAGAGTTGTATATCACTTTTAAAATTGAGTCATACATCTACATCATCAAATATGCAATTCTCTTGCTATTTCCACTACATCCTTAGGCTATTTTATCCATGCAATACTCTCTCAGATCATTTCCAAAAGTGGATCCTACTTTCACATCATCAAATTTGCAATTCTCTTACTATTTTCACTACATCACTATAACACCAATCCACTTCCAAAAGTGGTTAACAATTTAGGTTCAATCTCATTCCTTCGAGTAGAATTTAGGTTCAATCTCAGCTGGAATAGCCAAAGCTCCACCTCACTTTGAAAGTGATAAATTTTGTGGGTTGTAGTTAGGGTCCGTTTGGAAAGCAGGAAAATGACTTCTGGAAAATGTTTTATGGAAAATGAGTCATTTTCCGGAAAACAGATTAATTTCCAGTGTTTGGATGTATTATGGAAAACTGTCTTTGTGTGTTTGGTTCATTTTCTGGAAAATGGATAGAATTATATAATTAAACATTGTAATTGTGTTATTTAAAATATAAAAAATTATAATAGTTATTAAAATAATGGTATTTAATAAAAAATAGAATTTATAAAAAAAAAATTAAAAAAATTAAAAAATTAAAAAATTAAAAAAAAAATGTAGCAAAGGTTTTCGGCGGTTTTCTCACCTCCTTGGTCCATGGTCATGGGTGATATGGCTTGGTTTTGGTCGAAAACATGTGAAACAGCTATTCTGGCGATTCCGTAAAATGACTTACGGAAAAAAATTTCGTAAGTCATTTTCCGGAAAAATGAATTGATTTTCCTTGGTCAACGGAAAACATTTTCCGTTGACTACATTTTCCGGACGTTGCCAAACACAGAAAACTCGGAAAATATTTTCCGGAAGTCATTTACGGGTTACCAAACACACCCTTAGCTTTATGCTACAATTGCAAACTGAAAAGGCTGCCATTTTGGTAGCTTTTAATTTGCTAGTTTATTAAAATATTATTATTATTATTGAAAGTGAACTAGAATTATATGGATATAACATAATTTTTAATACATATTGAATTTGAGATGTAACTTTGGGCCTACCCAATTATATTTATTAGAAATCGTGTATTTAATTTGAAGCTATATAAGCCATTTTTAAGAATGGAAAATTTGAGTTGTAAGTTTGGGCCTACCCAATTGTATCTATTAGAATCCTGTATTTAATTTGAAGATATATAAGCCATTTTTTATGAATGGAAAATGCTCTTTTCCCTATATGATTTTCCCATTCTGATTTTTTTCTCCAAACTTTTTTCTCATGATGTGACTTTTATTCATTGAGTGTCAATCGTTGACCCCACCACTAATTAAAAAAAATAAATTTAGCTACCTATCAAATGGTACCATATCAGGAGGTGAAGGGAAAAAATTTAGGAGAAATATAAGAGGGGTTTATAGCATTTCTCTTTAAGAATATAATAATGCTAATGAATATGGTCCATCATGTGTTGGACTCCTTAACAATCGATCTTTGCACAATTTTGGCTCTTTTTACTCCAAATGTTTGAATAATTGAAGCATGTGTTCCGTCTGCACAGTTATGCTTATATATTATATATGCTCAAGTGCTCAACATACCCGTCACATATGCAAGCCAGTTAATTTTTGATTGGTTCCACACATAGACCATATACTTTTTTTTTTCAAGTTACACAGCGACTTGAACCCATGATCTTTGACATTGTGTTAGCTCTGATACCAAATTAAAGCATATGTTTTGTGTCGACTGAAAGTCTAAAGGTCATTATTTATTGTTTATTTACACCAGAATAGCTACTAGTTAAATTTTAGTATTGTATTTGAAATTAGATAAAACAATAATTATTTATTTAGCATCTAGTTTTGAGTTTTGACTAAAAAGTTATTATTTATGTCACTATATTTGTGTATTATCATGAATATAAAATTTGAAATTTTATTTAAAAGTAAATTGGAAATTTATATCATATCATAAAATAGTATGAATAATATAATATTAAATAGATTTTGTATCACCATTAATAATAGTTTAAAATTTAATTTTTAAAAATTTCAATGAATTCTAAATTAATTAAAAACGTAATTCAAGATATATTTTAATTAATTTGAAAATAAGATAATAAAAACATTAGAAATGTTTGAGAAGATCAAATTTAAATATAAAACGGTGTATAACTCCAAGACAATATTCCTAGTTTCTACTAGAATTTGTTCAGAAAAGCATAAAATGGTCTCTTATATGGCCTAAGTTGTCATTGTTGGCAAATTAGGGCGTGCACACCGGTCCACCTTGCAAGGTGGACCTGGGTCCAATAAGATGTCGTTTCACTATTTTTTTGTTGAAAAAATAAATTATTAAACATATAGTCCTGAAATGTGTGAATGTGAATGTTTCAAATTGTGAATATGGAGTATAGAATTTGTGAATGTAGAGTTATGGATGTGTGAATCTGTAGTAGAGTTAA
>CM008331.1:1079850-1096366 GCA_002525835.2 Ipomoea batatas
GAACATGAATTTATAAGGGATATATCTCTAATTAGAAGAAGACTATATTTTTCCTGGAAAAAAAACAAAGAAAAAGAAAATAAAGGACTATATTTAAACAAATTTTATTCTTATTTTCAAAAAAAAAAAACAAATTTTATTCATTTTCAAAGACAAAAATATTGTAATACAACGTTGAATACTCTTAAAATTACACCGTGTACTCTGTAGGATATTAGTAATATATATATTAGTGATTACTTGGACCGCGGGCCGTGGGCAGGGCCGGTCCTATCGTTTTATAGGCCGGGGGCAAGTGAAAAAAGAGAGGCCCTATGACTATACTATATATAAAAGTAAACATAAATTTTTATAACTAAATTTTAAATTCAATATATGAGAATATCAACTAACTTAAAATAAAATTTTAAAATTTTTATATTTCTTCTTTGAGAGTCTACTAAATGCTCAATTTATTTTTTTTATTATTATTTTTTTGCTTTCAGATAATTTTTTATGCCTGGTCTTTAAGAAAAAAAAAAAAAAGAACAAAAACACGTGAGCGCTTCAACACTTGCACTTAGACTTAGACACCATAGATTCTTATTCTGCATGAACGAATAAACGAATAACAACACTTGCGCTTCAAGTGTTTTCAATCCCTTCATATATAAACGAATAAACGCATTACAAAACTTATAAAATAAAATCATTCTTCAAAGAAAATAAATTTACAATTTCATTGTAAATAGGAATCCTAAATAGAATTAAAAGACAATTAGAATTCCTAAACATAGTTTGAATAATGGAATTAAATTACATTTCTGCAGAGAATTTAGATAAATAGATCATTAGAGGTTATGATAAGGCAATTAGTCTATTTTGCACAAAGCAATTGCACATTTGCAAAGAATTTAGATAAATCATAATTATATAATTAGAGGCTATTTAGTCAATTATATGGGAATTGTAGATTTGCAGATCAGAGAATGAGAACACCTTATTTAAATGTTTAGTTTTCCACTTGTCTGGTGATTAGGCGAAGCAGAAGCCCCGGCGTTGGCCCATAAACTCATTGGTCTAAATGTTTAGTTCTAGACCCATTAACTCGACTTTAAAAAGAAATTTGTTTGTGGAAATCCATAAACTCTAGCGTAATGGTAGCACCAAAGGACGACTACACCATTTGGTAGCATCGTAGAAGCAATAAGAAAGTTGTTGAATAAGGATTGGATCGGACATGCTGCATCAAATTAAGCATGCATGTCTACAATCTGCATATAAAGTATAGACTAATACGTGTGTTGATTATATTGGAGGTTGGTAAAGCTTTAATTTATAACTCGGTTTACAAGTGTGTGTTATATATACTTTTCTTAGTAGAATTCAACATCTTGGTCTATAATTGATTTACTCAGTATTATGTGATTGAAATTTATGTAAATGTGTTGGTTTAGTGGAAGTTCATTTCTTTTATTAGGCTTTATTTGAAAAAGAAGCGAGCTTGGAACATTAAACTACTTTAATTTGACTGAATTATTACCTTTCTATTTAAAATTTCTGCATCAACAAAAATAATATAAATGTTGTTTTTTTAATACGATTGACTATGTTACAATGTAATATCTGTTCATATATACTTTCTCAACTTACTGAAGAACAAAGAGCCAACGCTCCACTGGAAAACATATTAAGAGTTGATACAGGAATGAAATTAAAGTTGGAGCTAACCCTAACCATAATCATATCATATCCTATATATTATGCGTGATTGCGTGTGGGTGGTCTGAACATGCAGCGCAGCTTTTATCTGATATGGTATGTATTCTGCATGGTTTGGTTGGATGTTTGCTTGTCGGATATGCATGAAACCTCGGAGACAGTAAACACGCCCTGGCAGCCTGGCCTGTAGGTGTGCGGCAGACATATATGCCAGAAAACAAGGCGTTTAGGCGCTGTACAACACCATGGGATAAAAAGATTCTTTTGTTTTTTTTTTTTCGTAACGTGAGCGAGGTGATCCCATTAATAAAACTAATTTTATTGTCACTGATTTTGGTTAAAATTTAGTTTTAACAATAAAAGTATGGGTATATGGGTAATCAAGATTTCGTGGTTTTTAACTCTTAATCGTTGACCTCTAATAATTTCGAAATGGGTAATCAAGATTTCGTGGCAAAATAAACGCTTAAGATTTCGAAATAGTGTCAGATTTCACTTTAACTTTTGAAGAAAAAAAATATCAAATCCTTGAATACGCTCACTTCTCTTCTAAAATTGCATAATCCCTTTCCCACTTTTAAGCTTTTCATTTTAATCTACAGATTTTTTATTTTTTATTTTCAATTTCTAATTTATTTAATTGATAAAAAGGTAATGAGAAAATAAGATATTTTATTAAATGTTCTCTATTATGTTAGGTTCTTTAATTGTAATGACTTATTCTTATAAATAATATTTTTATTTATGCTATTCATTAAATGTAATTAATAAATTATTATTGTAAAATATATTCATATCTTTAAAATTTATTATTTATATGTTATCAACTAATCGTTAACAGCTAATTTTACCAAATAGTTTTACACTTACAGCAAATACTATCAACTACTTAAATTATTAATTAAATTTGCTAATCACATATTGTTTATTGTCAAATAAGACCATAATTCAAAATTAATAGGATTACGTACTGAATACCAAACCATTAGGAGTACTTGAAACTAAGACTGACCAGGCTTTGACAAATTAGGCATGGACTTACTGTGGGAACCTAATTAAGGCTAGCTTGATCCAATAAGTATGTTTTTGTTTAGGCTCAAGCCTAAGGCTACAATAAACCTAGGGTGTGTTTGGTTGGTGGGTTTAGGCACATGGAATGGGTATGAAAGTGATTGCTTGTGTTTGGTTGATAGGTTTTGTGAATGCTACTATGGGTTTGGAATACTCCATTAATGAGAAAACTCATACCTTTATTAAATAAGGGTTTCATCTCCCTTCCTCATTTCTTTCTCAACTATTAATAATCATTCACATTCCACCCAACTACCAAACATGCTAAATACTTTCACCAAAACCCATTACCATTACCAAGTATTTGATACCCATTCCGATTCCGATTCCGATGTGCGAACCAAACGCACCCCTAGTTTGACCTGAAACTTTTTTACAAGCTTATTTAATATCGAGGCCACTAAAAAGGATTTGTTATAAACTTTAAGTATGTTTTAAGCATATTTAAGACCTACATGTTATAGACTTTATAAAGCTTAAATATTTTAATTTAAAGAAAAAACTAATATCTACTATACAAATAAGAGTCAAAGAGAGTTAGGCCTAAAATGGGTAGAAAAAATGGCGGTCAAATTATTTAATCAAATGGATGGTTCAGATGATTTATTTAATCAAATATATGGTTAAGATAATTCAGATTAATATTATTAATAGAGATTACCTAATTTAACCTTACTTTTATGATTATCCGTTAAGTTTTCCGTTAAATATTATCTTCTCCGTTAATATTCCGTTAACTTTTAACTTACCCATTAATTTCTATAAAAAGGTCTTAGGTTCGAACCGCATCTCAATCAAATTTGACATAATTAAGTTTCTCACTCTATTTTACTCTTAATAAATTAAATAAATTAGTAGCTACAACAAAAAAATGATACATATGAATTTCTTTAATTTAGAATTATGTGTCTACAATACCTTTATTTGAAAAAATTATTCATTGTCAAAAAATTAAATTAAATAAGAGAAATAATTTCATTAGTTATATTGTATTTATTTTCTCTCATGTAAAGATTCTTTACATTCAAATTTATCAATTGATATTCATTACATTGTCCATTATCTTTTTTTTTTTTTACAATATCTTGTAATTAAATATCAAAGTTATAGTACAAAATAATGTTATATATTTATTTACCAAGTATTTTATTAATACTATGATTTTTTTTTTAAAAAAAATAATTTGAAGCTAATTATATTAATTACTTGGGGATTGGTTGACAAAAAGAGTACTCAAATAATAACCCAACAAATTGAAGCGGAATCACTCTATTTTACTCTTATTGAATTAAATAAATTAGTAGTTAACCAAAAAATGATACATATGTATTTCTTTAATACCATGAAAAAAATAAAAAGAATAGTTTGAAACCAATCATATATATTAACTACTTGAGGGATTTGTTGACAATGAAAGTACTTAAATAACCCATTACCTAGCAAATTGAAATGAGAAACTACCTTTTAATATCTTTGAAATACATAATATTTTACATTTTCAAATTTTTATTAATTTATTTAATCTTTTTTCTTAAACTACGGATTTCTTTATCGACAATAACTCATTCAACAATAATGGTTGAACCAAATGAACCCCAAGCAGAACACCTAAAGGAAAGTCCATAGCTCCTATATCATAGTCTAATTGCATGACGTTGTCATCCATAGTACCAATAATAACCGAATTACAAATAACATAAAAGGAAGAGAACAAATAGTAAAGATGAAGACAATGACAATGTTACTCAAAAGAGAATTAAGAACACTTAGAAAAATTCAAATTAAAAGTAGTATTTATTTAGACTATCATTTTTAGATCAAATATTTAGACTATCGATTTTACAAGGTTGCAAACATTTATTTTAGTAATAATTATAATGAATTTTCTATATTATCTTGGATTCATATACTTTGAGTTAGATATTTAAATAAAAAAATTCGACATTCAATTACCCATGTATAAACTTCTCCTATATAATCTTGCATTGATATACTTTCAAATATTATTTAAATATAAACATTGGGCATTAACCCATTCGCGCAATGCGCGTATAAAACTAGTTATAACAATAAACGTACAGTTGCAGCGGTTGGTTTTATGACTACATGGTAGTTAATCAGCAGGCCAACACAACCATAAAGTCAGCAAATATTGTATGAACTATTTGAATAATATCGTACATATAGAACAATAATGATTTTATGAACAATAATACACCAGGAAAATAACTCTTAGAAGAGAAAGGTGAGTTACAGATGGACTACTTAATTACCAGGTCTCATCTAAAGATTTTCCTAGACATGTAAGGTCACTTTACCACGATTGATTCTTTCATACACGATATGACAAAAATAGCAATCGGTAATATGAGAGAATAATCATAAAAGACAAAGATTTTACGTGAAAAAATCCAATAGGTTAAAAACCACGGGCAAAGCTAAAGGTGTTTAACTATAAAGAAATTGTTACAACTTTTCCTTCTATGTAGCAAAGAGGAAATAATGGAGAATTTATCTCTTGCTAAGGAGGGAAAGAGCAACTACTAAAGGAGAGATGTTAGTGATTTTGGGATGATGAGAATGATACACGGGTGTTGTATTTATAGGATTGATACATCATTCTGGGCCGATTGGCCAGGCCCAAATATTCAAACCCCAGTATATTACCCAACAGTAACTATAAGACACAAGTCGTAGTAGCAGTCGCATGCCACAATAGGTGTACAGGCCGAGTAGTAGGCTACCACATATAACTAGTAGTAGTTATCCTCAACCTCAACGGATTTTAGAAAAACTAGAAACTATTTAAGACGAGAACTCAAGACTAACATCATGCGATTGCGAGTAGCCAAAACCTCACTCTATCGCCTCCATTGCTAGTCGCTGTAAGTCAGCCTCTACAGTAGTCCGTCACTGGGAGTCAAGGAGAGACAAAAGAGTGTGGAAATTTAAAACAAATGCAAGTTATCAATCTAGTAGTTCTAATGGTTGAAAAAATTTTAAAAAATAAGAAAAAAAAAAAAGACAAGGTCAATTTCATAAATATTACAAATTTCAAAGTTTGTAATATTTATGAAATTGACACACCGTTTTTATCTTCATTTTCTAATTATTGATCATCCTAAATTTATACAAAAAACTTAATTCTCATCATTTAATCTTAGTTTTATATACATTAAAACAAACTAGCTAGATCTGCAGGCTTATATGCCAAACTTAAACATATAGGCAAATTATATTGTGGATCATGAATAAACGTACACATTTAATATATTGAATGTACATTATTTGTGTACTGAAGGCACATTATTTGATAGCATAGTAAATAATGTACCTTCAAAAATCGAACCTTTAATGTATTAAAAATATACCTTTAGTATAATAAAAATGTAATTTATCTTAGTGACCATGACGCATGGTATAATGATACTAAAACATATAAGTCTGATACTATTTAATTAAATAGGCCTAAGCTTGTCTTTTTTACTAATTAAGTCAATCCAAATTTTAACCATATATATTAAGTTGAAGGCCAATTAATAGGTGTCTAACCTATTCCCAACCCTACAAACCATTTATTCTTTGCCATAACTAACTATTGTTGCATTTGGAACACAAGTTTATGATTATACCTTGCACAGAAAGGACGAGGTTTTTGATGATGATCGAAATGCCCATTTTTTTTGTATGGTAAGATTCATGACAATAATTGCAATGGCTAGACATCAACTTGAGTAGAAATAACTCAAAATTATTGTGATGGGATATGATAATGGTGTGAACTTGCTGTTATATCTCTATTATTACGTAGGACCTATCAACATGGAGTCATACAAAAGCATTATCCTTTTCAAAGTATATGGGTTCAGGTCCCAATTAATAATATATATAATAATTATTATATGGATGAAGAAGGATTGGGAATTCTCTTTCCAACATATTTTTAGGGAGCACAACAGAGTTGTTGAGAGTTTGGTAAAAAAAAATTGTCAAGGGACAATCTGGTAGACGGAGTGGCAATGTAACTTTTGTCCCACATTGGTTGGGAATGAAGATTTGCCCCACTATTTATACAAGGGTCTACTTTGAGAACCAATTTCTCATTCACTCATTATCCATTTTGAGCGTACAATATAATATAGATCTCTTCGTCTAACTACAAAGAACTCGAATCCACATTGACTCGACCCAAATCGGATGTGAACCCTACTTTTAATTGTACCACAAAATGACCACTTAAAATGTCATTTTAGTGCTATTTTTCCAACACATTATTATTACTGGCCACCAACACATGTTATTAAAAATTTTGAATGATTGAGTTATCAAACAATTAAGTAGCAATTTTTTTAACAATTTAAAATTTTTTAAAAATAAATCATGATTGTCCTTTTTTTTTTGGACAATATGACTATTTGTAGATGTTTCTACCAATCAACGTAAATGCTCTTGTATTTAACGACATTTCAACGATTTTGTTGACGGGGGACCAAAAATGGTCATGCCACAATAATACTAGGACAAATAGAGGATGTTCTGATAAAAAGAAACTAAAAATGGATGGCCACGTATAATCTAGGACCAAAAACGGAATCAACTCTAAAAGAAATCACAAACTATATGATACGATTATAGGGCAGCCCACTTGCCCTAGGGAGCTCACTAGTGTATTTTTTTACTTCACTAGTTTAATTTTCGATCTCACTTGTACACTTCTCAACCTCAGTAGTGTATTTTTCGACCTCACTAGTGCATTTCCCGAGCACACTAGTGTATTTCCAGACCCGAGTAGTGTATGCCTACTTTTCGGTCTCATTATTATTAGTAGACCTCCCGGTCTCACTATTATTAGACCTCCCGGTCTTACTATTATTAGACATCTCAGTCACATTAATAATAGACCTCCCGATCACCATGCGTTCCATCACGTGTCAAACCTTTAAGGACACTTGGCAAGCATAACCTCACCACCAAATCTACCTAAGACACATGGAGAGCATGCCGAGCTTCCGGCATGTGTCCCCTCTTCCCCTCTATATATAGGCAATTTATTGCCCTTTTGGAAGGGGAGGGAGGTGGGGGGGGGTGGACTTTTGGGTGTCCAACCTACACCACTCTACTCGGAGCCTTCCAATCTTGCGTGGTGGAGCCCTTAAATGGCTCCCCGGTCACATGAATAACCCTTATTTATCTTCCTAACCTCATATGGTCGGACCTTTATTTAGCTTCCCGACCACATCATTCCACCTTCTAATTGATTTCCTAGTCACATTCAACCCGACCGGTCACACTATTTTCACCTTCAAAGAGATTCTCGATCACATTTAAACGAGCCAAAATAATTTACATTATCACTATAGCTAAAACTACTAAGCCACATCCCACGTACTGCAATCCCACTAATTTAGTTGTGGACTTGGTTTAATAATCATAACATTGTCGGCGCTCTTAAACCAAGTCAGAAATGTTAACCATTCCAATCATCTTCTTCAATTTGAGAAACGGTTGTGTCTTCAAAGGTTTCGTAAAAATATCTGTAACTTAACACCTACTTGAACAGTAATCAATGTTAATTTGTTTTTCAGCAACCAACTCTCTGATTGTATGGTACTTGATATCAATGTGTTTGTTGTGACCATGAAAGACAAGATTCTTGGATAACGAAATTGTAAATTTATTGTTAAAGAAAATAGTTATAGGTGCTTCTTGCTTGTGTTGTAAAAACTCCAAAATTCTCCTCAACCAAACTGCTTGAGTAGCACAATTTGTTGATGCAATGTATTATGCTTCTGCGATTGAAAGTCCTACGATTTGCTATTTCTTTGAAGACCAAGAAAATATAGCATAATCAAGATAGAAGGCATATCTCGATGTGTTTTTTTCTAGTTGCAACATCTTCATCCCAATCATTGTCTGTATATCCAACATACTAAGTTTCAAAACTTCATTAGTAAAGTAAAATATTCCATCATTACTCATACCTTTGACATATCTCATAATTCGCTTTGCTACAACCCAATGTGATTCTTTTGGTTCCTTCATTAATATGCTAAGTATTCCAACTCCAAAAGAAATAACCTACCTTGTAGCCACTAGATACCTCAAACTCCCAATGCTTTTATAAGATGTAACATTCACATTCTTACCTCTCTCATCTTTGGACACCTTTAACTTTTCAATTACCGGAGTTGAAACTGGTTTGGAGTTTTTCATTTTGAACTTTTTCAAAATATCAGCAACATATTTCTTTTGTGATATAAATATTCCACCATCAATCTGAGTAACTTCAAGACAAAAACACACACACACAAGACGCATATCAGTCATTTCAAATCTCTTAATGAGTGTTTCCCTAAATTCTGAGATTAGTTCCAAGTTGTTTCCAGTAAAAATCAAATTATCAACATAGAGACATATTATAACAATATCTCCAGAATCTATGCATTTGACATATAGATAGATTATGCTCATGAGGGCACTTTCAACAAAATAAGAGTCAATGCAACCATACCATGCCCTAGGCGCCTACTTTAAGCTATATAAAGATTTTCTCAATCTCTAAACCTTATGTTCTTCCCCTTTCTTCATAAACCCTATAGGTTGCTCAATATATCTCTTTATCAAGAAAGTCATTCAAAAGAGTAGACTTGACATTCATTTGGTTTAATTTCTAATCATTTTGAGTAACAAGAGAAGTAATCATTCGAATTGTATCAAGTCGACTTACTAGAGCAAAAACCTCAAAATAATCAATACATGATTTCTACTTATAACCCTTTGCTGCCAACTATGACTTAAAACGATCAATTTCTCCATTTGACTTGTATTTCGTTCTGTCAACCCACTTTATTCCAATTGGCTTCTTTTTGGGAGGTAATTCTGTCAACTCACAAGTGTCATTCTTTTGAATGGCACGAATATTCTCATCCAACACCTTAAGCCAATGAGTTTTTGTAGTAGCCTCCTCAAAGGATATAGGGTCACAATCTGCATAAATAGCAAATTGAACAATCTCTTCATCAAACAGGTCATTGTCATTACCGAGAACATAATCTTGCAAGTGAGCCGGTAAGTGGCGCTCACATTGAGATCTCCGAACTAATGACTCTGGTTGTGGAAGAGACTGAACATTATCCGGAATTGATTGCTCATAAACAATATTTTCAAGAACTAACAACAGGAACAACAATTGAACTTTCTTCTTTAGTTGACCTATCTCAAGTAATATATTCATCAAAAGTAGCATCACGACTTATAACAACTTTTTTAGTTTCGGGATTGTACCGCTTATAAGCCTTTGAAGCATCATTGTAACCAATGGAAATACACTTCTCACATTTATCATCCACCTTCTTTCTCAATTAATTTGGCACATGTGCATATGCCAAACATCCAAAAACCTTGAGATATCTTATAGAGGGTTTTTTCCCCCTCCAAGCTTCCTCGGGTATCTTATCACTTTTAGTTGGACACATGTTCAAAACATAAACAGCACAAGTAACGATTTTTGCCCAAAAAGGCTTTGCTAGAATTTTAGATTTCAACATTCACCTCACCATATCCACGATAGATATATTCTTCCTCTCAACCACTCCATTTTGTTGTGGAGTGTATCTAGTTGTCATCTGGTGTTGAATACCCTTTTCCTTTAAAAAATCATCACAAGCAATATATTGTGTACCTCTATCAAGTCTCAAGATTTTAATTTCATAACTACTCTACTTTTCAACAAAAATCTTAATTAAATTCTTTGAAACATCACAAGCATATGACTTTTGCTTCAGAAAATCATATATTCCTACTGAAATCATCAATGAAAGTAACAAAGTACTTACAACCTCTTTTTCTAAAAAAAAAAAAAAAAAGTACTTTCAACCTCCATATGAGGAAACCTTCTATTAACATAAATCTAAGTAATGAACAACCTGCAACTATTTTGTGGCTCTCCTTAACTTGCCCACGGGAAAAAGATCTCTATGTTTCTTCTCAATCAAACAAATCTCACAAATACGATCAGGAATATTCACATGGTAAATAAAAAACAAGCTCATTTCTCGCGAAATAATTTAACCAAGAGAAGTGAAAATGCCTAAACCGCATATGCCACAACCAATTATACCCTTTTTATGACAATTGCCCCATACTCAACAAATTTTGGTGTAGTTTAGAAACATAGAAAATATCAGATATAAAATTGTGAGTACCATCATTCAACTGAATCGAGATTTTATCTTTTCTTAAAATTTGCACTTTTGACTTATTATCAAATATGACTTCAGACCGGACTGATTTATCAAGTTCAAAAAATAATTCTTTCTTTCCACAAATATGGTTACTACACCCAATATCCAAGAACCATACAATTTCATTTGTAGAAAAATTGTTATTGGCCAAAAGTAAGGTTTTAGGTCCAATAAGACTCATAAGACTTTTTAGCAATGTTTACTTGTTTTCCACGATTGTACTCGTTATACCAACAATCTACAATCATGTGCCCATACTTGCCACAATTATATTGTAGCAATAAAATGAAAATTTACCTTGTTTTGTATTACCTCCACCTCTTCCTTGGTTGGAGTTACCATGTACTCTTCCTCTAAATCCTCCTCTAGAATTGATCTTACACATAGCAATGTTGTTTAGAATTTTCAATCACTTTCTAGTCACCACTATTAATTTTTTATTTTTATTTTTAAAATCGAACAGAATATTTTGTTTACATTTTGCTTATTAAAAATAGGTAATTTTCTAACTGTTAATGTCATATGAGGTTCTCCGAGAATAGTGTTTTTGTCATGTTTAGTCCTAAACTTTCAAATTGACCATCTGTGGTCCTTCGAGTTTCAAATTGTTATCATCTTTTTTTCAACTTTCAAAATTTAACCGGGCGTGGTCGTCTTGAAATGATCATGGGTGATTAAAATTTAATAGTTGAAGGATCATAGGTGGTTAACTTGGACTACAGATAGTAACAATTTAAAAGTCAAAGGACTATGTGTGATCAATTTAAAAGTTTAGAACTAAACGTAGCAAAAATTCTATACTCGGAGGACCCTAGATGGTATTAACTCGTGAATAAAGATACACAATGTATAACGCAATAGTGAAAAATCAAATACGGGTAAAAGGCCAAGGGCATTGTGGTCCAGTGGCATCAAACCCTTCCCTGTATAAGGGAGGTGGTGGGTTCGAGCCTCAGTGGAGGCGTTGCTGTCTCTCTGTTCTTCAGTAGGTTGAGAAAGTAGTTTATGAACAGATACTACACTATAATAGAGTCAGTAGCATTCAAAAAAAAAATACGGGTAAAAGAAAACTAAAATTACACTCTAAATTACAGAATTATGGGCTAAATTTTCTTCCAAAAAGAATTAACTCTAGGGGCGCATTTAAATTGAATTTGATATAATTTTACAATAGTGAAAAAATCAAATACGGGTAAAAGAAAACTAAAATTACACTCCAAATTGATTACTAGGATGACTACTTCAATTCATTTCTTATTATAATGCTTGCCAGCCAATAGATGAATGTGTACGTGCATGGGGACACATAAATCAAAAGTAGCCCCACCTTTTGAATGCATGGAGCCAACAAAAATTGTCCCATACAGATAATTCCATAAAAAATTCCACCTCCGATCCATTGTACCTCCCATGGCTAACCCCACCAGAAATGACAAACCCTAGCTGTATTAGCCAGTAGGTTGGTAGCCTTCTTTTCTAAAGTGAAAATGATTGATTTGGTATCCAATGAATAATGATCAATTTATTTATTTATTTTTACTATTTATACTTAATCATGTAAGCATGGTGTTTTTGGAACTATTTTAACATACACATTAAACTCTAGTGTTTATCCAGGCCAATTTAATTTGAATTCAAATTGTTTTATAAGTTTAAATTCGAAACTAAAAGTCATTCGCTGCTTCTACCATAAAAATGGACAGAGGAAATAAATCATAAGTTGTGTTTCACTTGGCTTACAAACACCAAAATATTTGTAGCATAGAGTTGTATTAGTAGCAATTTTGTATAGAATATTCAATATCAATAATATTTTATTTTCACCTATTTAGATAAAAAAAAATGTGTGTGATACCTTTTAATGATACGGGATAGAATCAATAAATTAAAGGAATATAAATTAGAGATCAGTTGCCAAGCACATTGTGCTTAGATAACATGTAGTGATTCGCTTTTGGTCTCTTAACTTTTGTTTTGTATTTTGTTCATTATGTCATTTTCCTTTTTTCAGTTATAGATTTATATGTGTCAGTCCATATTTAGTCCTTTTTTTTTTCAAAATATTTCAGTTGGTCTTAGTATTGTTGTGGCATGACCGTTTTTGGTCCTCCGTCCACAAATATATTTTAATAACATTAAAGATAACGTTATTAACCACTCAAAAAATAAAATAATAATAATAATAATGATGAGTGAGCTGACACTGTTGGTTACATTTGTCCAACTTACTAATCAGTAAATTGTGACAGCACCTGTGTGTATGATGTTTTGTCTGGGTAATTCTAAGTTCTAACCATTTTGCACAGTATGGTAATGCAATTAGACAAAGGGGCCGGGGTGGGCATTAAATAAAAGGAAGGAAAAGGCCATAACTTTTTCCCATTTCCATTTCCATTTCCATTATTATACAGAGAGTGCAGTGACTTATCTGCAGAATTGGACAGAACATACAATATCTATCTTTGGGGCGGGGGAATTGAAGGAATAATCTGCAGACTGCCGCCATGAAATTCTTGTTCCAGTGCCCATGTTGCTCTTGCTTCTGCTTCATGAAACCCCAGGCAGGGAAGCCAAAGAAAGTCAAAGATGAAGCTGCAAAACCAAAAGAAGAAGCTAAGCCAAAACAACAAAAAGAAGAAGCCAAGACAGATTGATCTCATCCATCTCATACAGACTGCTGCAACTCTTATCAATAAGTGCTATTTCTTTTTCTTTTTTGTTGCTTGTGTTCTTGGGATTTGATTATTGGCATTAATTATATATATTCTAGCTAAGCTAGGAAAACATAATCACTTTCATGTTTCTTCTAAACCAATGCTGAGAAGTGATCGAGACCACCCTCTTTCTACCAATCTAATGCATCTCATCTACATCTACATCTACATACATATATAATATAATTGTATCTATATCAAAATAATAATAATAATTTTTATTATTATTAGCTTCATAATTATACTCTCTGGATCTCATTTTACTTTGTTACATATTAGTAAAGGTCATTTCAATTTTTATTTTTTATATTTAATATTAATAACTAACACAGCTTTGTAAATTCTAATGAAATCTGGTTGTTCACTAATACTAAATTAATTAATTTAAAAATTAAATTATAAATCAATTTAGGTTTGTAATATTGGTTTATATTAGCATTTTATATTTAATTTGTGTTTAATTGTATAAAATGAAATCTGTCGGTGAAGAACACAGAAGTCCAAGAAATGAGACACAAACTTAATTGGTCACATAGAAACTCGAAAGGTAAATATCGTGAACTTTTTTTTACAAAGGTTGTGTGTTAGAGTGAGAAAGCTTGTGAGTCTTCCATGGCTCAGAGCTTGTTAATGTGTGTGTAAGTAGAGTTTGAAGAGTGAAAATGGAGCCTCAATTCCTTTACAGAGAGTCAGAGAGAGGTGAGCTCTCTGCTCTTCTCCTTTAATTTTGTTGCTTCAATTGGGTATCACTGAATGGGCCCGGGTCCGGGCTGGGCTCGGTACATCCATCACATGTGGTCACACTATTCAAATAGTGTAATTGGTTCAAAGAATAGACTTAAAATAGAGTAATTGCAAATAAATTCTTAAAAAGTAAACAACATATACATAATGCTCAAAAAGGTATGTGGCCAAGACTACAATACGGTAATCCGCCTAAGTTGTCCATAAGTGATCGGCTCAACCCGAGGCCAATAATAATAATAATAAAATTATTTCTATCTCATCATCATTTCAGTTTCATGTTCATTTCACCTTTCCCTATTACAATGACAATATCATCAAGCTTCCTTATTTGTCTTCATTCTTTTCTTGCCACAATATACAATTAATAACTCTGAATTGCTGTATATATGTAATGCATACATCCATTCACAAATCCATCAAAATTAAAGAACTCTACAATGGATACCCACAGACATCCATTGATCATCTTAGTTTTCTTGGTCTCTTTGCATTTTTATTCATCAACATCCTATGCTGTCTCACCAGACATCAGTGGAAGAGACAAAGGTTGGGTCTTAAGCCCTTTTGGAGGTAATATTCACTGGGATGAACATTTTAAATTTCATGTTAATAGCAGTATTTGTAAGTTTTTCTAGCACTCTTTTGTTTTGTTTTCTTTTTTTAATTTACATTATATTTTATTATATGCATTTTTGGTTGATCCAATCAAACCCCACAATAACTAGCAAATAGATAGATCAAAATGGATATTGTAGGACTTTTCAATAGGTTGAATTTGGACTAGCAAAACAAGTGAAAATACATTGTTAGTTACTAGAGCTAACCGAATCTAAGACTATTAAAATTTGAATATTGACCATACAATTTAAGATTCAAATATTGTAATGTTTTTTTGCATAGTGCATCGATATCCACATCAGAATAAAACTAATCCAAATGAGTTTCAAAATTAGTCAAAATAAATTACCCAAATTGCTAACTCAAAATTCATAAAAGCTTATTTATTTATTTATGTTTTGATTAATGGGGTGTAGTGTTAAAGTCTGATGAGATGGTACTGGAGGTGAGTAAGGAGGATTATGAAAAGTGCAACACAAAGAATCCTATAAAGAAAATGGATTATGGAAATTCAATGTTCCAGTTTGGTTGGTCTGGCACAATTTATATCATCAGTGGAAATCAAGAAAGCTGTGAAAAGGGTCAAAAATTTATCATCGTTGTTCCTCCTATGAGAAACAACCCCCCATACCATCCGCCTACAGCTAATCAAGAGACTCCGGGGACTACTCCCTCGTCGTATAAGGGATCTTTGGCTACTCAATCTTCTCCACCCTCGACTAAAGGATCATTAACCATTACACCATATAGACATGCCCCAAAAGCTGTTTCACCTAAAGGGTTTGTGGGTTCTACACCAATTAGCTACTCTCCAAGCAGAGTTCCACCAAAAAGATTCACTCCCACTTCCCCACAAGTAGTGATTCCTCCTAAAAGCTCTATTTCATCCTCAGCCAATACCTTATCATCATCGCATGCACCTGTCAAGGCTCCAACACCAGTGGCACACCTGCAGCCACCAAGCCACACTGCGAGGACATCTATCTCGCCCTCCATTGCATCTAAAATACCTTCTTCACTATCACCAACTACACCGCATGCTCCATTATCATCAAACATGTCCCCGCTCATGTCTCCTCAAGGATCAAGGATACCTTCTTCATCACCAACTCCACTCACTGCTCCATCATCAAACAAATCCCCGGTTACGTCTCCTCAAGGACCAAGTAACATTGCTCCAATTCCATCAGGTTCACCACCAAAGTCTAATTCAGCAATTGGAATGGCAACTACACCTACAACACTTATCTTGGCATCAGTCCTCGCACTTTCCATCAGTGTTGCTTTACAAGAATTATTTACTATTTATCATTAATCAAGAATACAAGTACTTCCAGTGGATTTTGTTCATTGGCTATCCAAATATTTATATTCTCTTTTATATATTTCGTTATTTATTTTAAATCTTTTGGATCACTTGAG
>CM008331.1:1116642-1131963 GCA_002525835.2 Ipomoea batatas
ATATATATATTTTTGTTTATATTGTGTATTTAATAATATGAGTTTTGGAGTGATTTTTATGATTATTCACTATCAATTTACGGATTAATTATTGATTAATATTGTGATTTATTTGTACATATTACGGAGTGTTTGGTTGGTGGGAATTATAATTTCATTTCTATCTAATTCTCACATAATTTCGAAGACAAGCAAATTTCTTCGTTTGGTTGGAGAAATTGCAATTCTGCATGATTTTAATTCTTTCATTTCATGGAATTAGAATCCCAAGCCCACTTTGTATTTCAATTACATGGTTTTTAGGTAGGAAAAATAATAACTTTGAACTACCCCAGCTTTTTTTTTTTTTTTTTTAAACATAAAATTGATGTCTGACTTCTCTTTCTGGATCATATAGCGTGTTTTTTCTTCTACTCTCAACATAGAACGTTAATCAGTAGGTCAATCTCAATAAAGTATTGTTTACATGTTTAATAATATAAGATAATTAAAATATTTGTTCTTTTATGAATTTGATTTATTATTCTAAATCAATTTAAGTGAAGTTGGATTTTTTTATTTGGTATAAAGTTTAAATAAAAATTACTACATACATAATACTTTTTATACTAAATTACATGAATTTTTCAGTTTAGTTAAGAAATGAATTTGGCATGAACCATGTTTCACACAGTTGCGTGGACCATTAACTTTAAATATACATTCTTAATATACTAAAATTCTGAAAGTACATTATTTGAGTACTAATTGAGCCAACAGCCTCTTCAATCTCCAATACATTATTAAAAACCTACAATTAATACTAAGTAATGTAAGTACAGAATGTAAAATCACTATAAATACATTACAAATTGGAAAGCCAAAGAGCCAATTGGAAAGCACTTATACCTCTCTACGAATTTGTATGAAGTGAAATCTTCTTGCCTCTCAGAAATGCCATATCCACGCATGGAGAGCAATCAGAGTTCGGTTGGTAAGAACATATGAAATCCCTGAAATGCGTAGAGGATCAATAAGCAAAAGCAAAGATAGCAATCCTTAAAAGTCATATTAGCACTCTACATATCTACATACAAGGAGAGCAATCCGAGATGAAGATGTAAAGTTAATATCACATTTTCTGACTTTAGAGAAGTGTTTATGACTTTTAAAGTTGATATCACATTTTTTGGATATGTTAGAATAATTGGATTTTATTCGAATTTATTATTTTTTGAAAACACTCGAATTTATTATTAATTGTTCGTGAGTTGCAAAAATCTCCTAGGCGCTAGGCGCCCCTAGACCAGGGCGAATTGTTCCCTAGGGGTCCGCCTAGCGCCTAACTTAGCCGGCTGGGTTGAATTTGGCCGAGTTAACTTTCCCAACTCAACAGAGTTAGCCGAGTTAACTTGAGCGAGTCGGTCTTGTTAATTTTTTTATTATATTTATATATAAGTAAGAGAAATAAGATATACATACATACATATGTTAGGGTTTAAATCCTTTAGTGTATTTTGTATGTATATGAGGATGAGTATGAAAATCACATGAAGAAAAGAAAGCAGATAGCCGAAAATCAGCCCCCCCCCACCCCCACCCCCCAAAGCCTTTCTCATTCATTGTTCTTATTGAATATTGTAGAGAGTTTTAAGAGCAATCACGTGAGTGTTTTCTAGAGAGAGAGCCAAGAGAGGAAAAAGTCCTTTAATTGAAGGACTAAGTTCCTTTATATAGGCCCAAAAGTTGACCTGCTGACTTTGACCTTAACCCGAACCGTTTGACCTTGACTCAACTACAAAACGAGAGCGTGACCGTATAGGGAGGTAATACCAGAGTATATTGGTTAAAATTTTTAAAACAATGATTTAACTTTCCAATCCCAATGATTTTGTTAATCAAAACAAACGGAGAACCAAATTGGTTAAAATTTTTAAAATTGATGGACTTAATTGTTCAAAAAAATATAATCAATGATCAAATCGATAATTTCGCTATAATCAAAGCACAATTTCGATAATTAACTCTTTGAACATTTTTTGTTTTTCTATAATTTTTTTCACGAAATTTTATTTTAGGCAAAAGTAAATTGCCACGTAATCATGGCCGACAACAATACCAATGTTTGATTTCGAGCTTTGCAGTTTCAATAATTCCATCCAAGTGGAATATTTATTTGGAAAATGATATATGTAGTCCAAACTCCAAAGACAGTAAAACTCAAGTCATGTGTCTTGATTTGGAGGAAGATAAAAAAAAAATTTGTGAGTCACATTATTTTGAATGAATCAAAAGGTGACATGTAAGCATGGAATAAAAGAAAGAATAAGATGTGGAAATATGTGTAGTATTACTCTATTTGTTTTAAATATACTTAAAGTAGGTTAGGCCATAGTGTCACAAGACAAAACCAATAACTATTTTAATAAAAATTGTAGACTTTTGCTTAGCTTTCTCCTTTTGGTGTGGGCAAGTGAATTATTAAGGCAAATTGGTCATTTGGTCCCACCGTGCTTTGAATAATCAACTGAATAGGAGGAGAGAATTATTGGTGTAAACGCGGAGCCGAAAGGACAGAGCTAAGAAATGCATACTGTAATGCCCATCCACCAACTTTGTCTTTCCTATCAATATTCTTGCTTAATCATTCTTCTGTAATTTAAGTTCAAAAAAAAAAAAAGAAAAAAAAAAGGGTTGAAACACTCTCAAATTTTCAAGTAAATCTTGAGTTTCCTTACCTTTTGTTCTTTGGCATGGAAGTGTTGGGTGCATGTGTTGGTTCAGCTCTAACCGAGCCTTTTCGAGTACTCTTTGGATCCATCTATGCTAGAATCAAGAATGTTTTCAAGATCCATTCAAATTACAAGGATCTTGAGAAAAACATGGAGTCTCTATCGGATCTAAAGAAACTCCTAGATGATGATGAGCTACAGCAACATCACTTGCCAAGAACTCAAGTGCGAGATTGGTTAAAGAGGGTTGGAAATTTGCAAAATGAATTCGATTCTGTGCGGTCAACTATAACAGCAAATGGCAATACCTCTGGTTGCGTGTGTTCATCACTGGAATACCGGTTGAGCAACAGAATAGTGAAAGGGCTTGTGGAAGTAAAACAACTGATTGGAGATGGCAGAGCCTTTGAGAACAACATAGTGGGGGTTAATCCTGTGCCTAATGCAGTTGAGTATATTCCGGCACCATTTCTCGAAGGTCAACCAACAGCAAAAAGAAATCTGGACAAGATTATGGGTTTGCTGATGAGAAATGAAAAGGCTAAGACGATTGGGGTATGGGGCATGGGAGGAACGGGGAAAACTACTTTAGTCAAGAATGTGAACAATAAACTCAGTAAGGACCCAACAAATCAGGAATTCGACATTGTAATATGGGTTGTTGTGTCTCAAAATGAACCTGTAGAAAGCATCCAATCAAAAATTGCTGCGCGATTGGATTTGGCTAAGAATAAAGAAGAGAGTAAAGAGAGAGCAGCCAATCATTTGTACAACAAACTTAAGGGAAAAAGATTTCTCTTAATTCTTGATGATATATGGGAAGGAGTTGATCTGAATGATGTAGGTATTCCTCCACTTGAAGACCATGATAGCAAGGTCATACTAACCACTCGAAATTTTCATGTATGCCAAGAAATGTGTACTGATATTGAGTTCGAAATAGGTCGTTTGAGTGATGAAGAAGCTTGTAAGTTATTTTCTGAGAAAGTGGGGGAAGAAGTGGTGAATGATGACCAAATTAAGGCGTCGGCAAAGGCCATTGTTGAGGAATGCGATGGATTGCCCCTTGCACTAATCACAGTAGGGGCATCATTGAGGACAAAGACAGAGGTTGCACTGTGGAAATGTGCATTAGACGCCTTGCAGAAATCAGAGCCTACTCATATTCATGGTGTTGAAGAAAAGGTGTATAAACCCCTCAAGTGGAGCTATGATTCTTTAAGAGGTGAGCAGTTGAAATCTTGCTTTTTGTTTTGCTGCTTGTATCCAGAGGACTTTGAAATTGATACTGATAGACTAGTCCAATATTGGCTAGCTGAAGGTTTACTTGATGAGCACCAAAACTATGAGCAATTACAAAATGATGTTAAACGCATTGTTGACTGCTTAATAAGCTCTTGTTTGTTAGAAAAGTGTGCAGTAGGCATTGATAAAGTGAAGATGCATGATGTAGTTCGTGATGTTGGGGTATGGATAGCAAAATCTTCAGAAGACTGGTGCAAATCTATTATCAATTCTGGAATTACCGAGATGCAGATCTCACAGCAACTATTGAGTTGTTCTGACAAAGTGAAGAGAGTATCTTTTATGGATAGCAAAATAGCATTTTTGCCAGACTGCAGCATACATTGTCCAGAAACAACAGCTTTGATTCTGCAAGGTAACAGGGGCCTTCATGAACTTCCTAACCCATTTTTACAAGGATTCCAAATGTTAACTACCTGACTCTCTTCTTCAACTTCTTGAACTTCGAGCTCTCATTTTAAGACACTGCCAGTCAATACGTGAGTTGCCTCCCCTTGAAGCTCTGAGAAAACTGCAAATACTTGATTGTAGTTTTACCACTATAGCTAAATTGCCAGTTGGCTTTGAAATGTTGGCAAACTTAAAGATATTACTCCTAGAAGAAACTCCTAAGTTGAGAGAAATTCCTACTGGAATATTTTGCAAGTTACATAAGCTGGAGTTTCTTAGTATGGAAGGCAGTGGTATCCGATGGGGAACTAGGGATACAATTGAGGCAAATGCACCGATTGAAGATTTGCTATGCCTAAACCAATTAATTGTCTTATACATACATTTCAAAAGCATTCGTTGTTTCACAACCCAGCATACTTGTTGGTTCAAGAGAATTAAAAAGTTTAGATTTCATGTTAATGATCATGGTGCATATTGGCCTAGTGAAATTGAAAATGAAGTGTTATTGAAAGGCCTTCATTTCTCAGGTGATGAAATGGTTGGGTGGTTGTTACTAAATGCTATTTTCTTTGATATTGTGAATTGTCAGAAAGTGGATCTCATGCTTGATAGCTTGGTAAGAAATAGTGCTAGCCTTGGTCCCTTTGTTAACTTGAAGATACTAAGTATTGGACGTTGGGTGAGCGGATTGAGAAGCCTTTCAAGTTTCTACAATTTTTTTGGACTAGGTTTCACTAAGCTAAAAGAAATAAAAGTTAGTTCCTGTTGGGATTTGAAGAGTCTACTAGTAATGGATGGAACTCTTCAAAAGCTTGATAAAGTGGAAAAAATCAGTATAAATGGATGTATGAAATTGACACAAGTGTTCCAGAACACACTTATGGACAACATTGTTCCAAACCTTGGGACCCTGAAATTGCTTACTCTTCCCGCACTAAAGAGAATATGCAATGCAAATGTATCATGGAAAAGTCTAGAACAACTTGAAGTGGGAAAGTGCAATATGTTGGGAAAACTGCCTCTTGGTATGCAAAGTGCAGAAAGTATTCAGTCTATATTGGGTGAGCAATATTGGTGGGATGCACTACAATGGGATTCTAAAAATTTCAAAGAGCATCTACAACCACACTTTAAAACACGACCTCAACATGGCTAAGGTATGTTGACCATGCTCCACTTTACTTTGGGGATCATACATCATTATTATAATATACTATTGTTTCATTAAGAGATAGTATTGATCATGTTCTTCAGTATAATCCCATAAGTTTATCAAGTTGACATTAATTTGCGTATATTATTCCTTATTTTTTTTTATATAAATAAAATCAATGTTACAATATATATTATTTAAAATATCTCATTAAGATCTTTTGAATGATACTTATATTAATATATTTTGAGTCCTAGTTTTTTTTTTTTTTTTTTTTTTTTTTTTGGAGAAATATTTTGAGTCCTAGTTATTCATTGATGGACGGGCAATATTGATATAGTGAACCTTCTGCATTATGAAAATGAACCTCCAATGGGTATTCTTCTAATTAATCTATTTTAGATTTAATATTATGATGTAGTTGCATTATTATTACAAATATTAACATTCAGTATTGTAAAAATGAACAACCAATATTGTGAAAATGGACTTACAAAGTTTTGTTAATGAATCTAGTTGACATCTCAATTGTGAAAACCTACAATTGTGAAAATGAACATGTGGTATTTTGAAAACGAACTTGTAGTATTGTGAATATGAACTTTTCGTGTTTGTCTAATTAACTTATTTAATGTTTATCAGTATAATGATATATTTGTATTAGTATGTTAAAAATAAACCTATAGTATTTTAAAAATGAACCACTAGTATATTAAAAACGAATTGAACCTAATATAGTGATGACTTAATGTAATATAGAGTAGTATATTAATTTAAATTATTAAAATAAAAATATCAATATGGTTTCATTTTACAAATTTCATTCTAGGTGAGTTTAACCTCCATATTTCACTCTTTTTGAGTTGGGTTTATCATTTGAGCCCTAAGATTAATGTTTTAAAATATTAGGGATTTTGGCAAGGAGTATTTGGGTGAGCTAAATAGAAGATTTGGATGTTTTAGGTAGGTGGTTAACTCTTCTCTCCTTATTTTTCAAAACTCATAACCTATTTTGGAATCTCTACTACTTTGAATACTCATTTTAGGGTTTGTTTGAGTTAAAAATGTTTCGGCCTTTTGATATAGTATGACTCATATGCTATTTATGATTGTTAAAGTGTGATTTCACTATTATTCAATTTATGGGTTATTATTATTAATTATTAAGGATATGTTCCAAGAATTGCTATGATATGTTTTTGGACTATTAAACTTGATTAAAGATATCCTTGGGCATGCCTAAGTATGGATTTTATGAATAAGTGAACAGGACTATTTTTTTATTATAATTGTATGTGTGATTTGTATTAATGTGTTTTGCTCTAAAAGGGGATCAAGTAATTTATTTGACAATTATTATTTTCTGATGTCATATTTATTTGCCAAGTTATGAGTTATATGGATTTCATATTACTTTAGGATTTGTACTTTTTTATGTGATTTTAAGGAAATGATTTTTGCTATACAATGGGCTATTTGATTATAAGAATTATTTTGTATGTTTGACCAAACTTATGAGGCAACCTACATTTTGTTATTTGTGTTGTTCGGCTTGGAACGTTCCTAAGAGCTCATTCCGAATCGTCGAATCTTACTTTTGAACTATTATTTATTGGAACCTTCCATTCGAATCATTATGAATCGTCGAGCCTAATTCATTCCGAATCATCGAGTATTTTTGGACCATTATGCTGATAATGGCCTGCGTCACAAGGTATAATGGTGGTTGTAGGTTGCCAATGAGTCATAGGTTAATGAATGATTTAAGCTTTTGAAAGAATTGTATTATGAAATAATGTTGATGCCCATGTAGCAAAAGTTTCTATTTTGGGAACTTGTATATAATATGATGGAATTATAGTATGACTTCGATATAGTTTGAAGATCGTGATTTTCATCTATTTACTACTCTAAAGCTAATTGTATTTTATTAAGGTTACTTGATCCATGGTTGAGAAGAATATCACTTATTGGGCATTAGCTCATTAATTGTATTTCCTCATGTTTCAGAGTAGTTAAGGAGTACAGTTCTGAATAGCACGAGTACAAGTGATGGGGTCTTGAAGGTGACTTTTGAAACTAGGAGACTTAGTCCCAGTGTTGGAGCTTATCATGAATTTTTGCTTGTGTTGGATAATACATTTGACCCTTTGTGTTTTTGGTAACTTATTGTGCTTGAGTTTTGGTGCTTGTGATGTATTTTGGATATACTACTCTTGATTGTAAATATTTAATAGTGTGTTTCTGGGAAGAACTAGTTCTTTATATTTTCCGATCCGATCCCATTTTGGGTTGTCAAATATTATGTATTCAAGTGTTGTTATGAAGGTCCCGAAAGGTATGTATGATTATGTTTCGTATTGTTACTGATTTTCATGTTACGGTACTGTTGGTTTTATCTCCCACATAATGGTCGAACGATAGGCCAACACTACCGGAAAATCGACTAACACAATTAGAAAATTGGAGTGACTTTTCAGGCCTCTTTATATTACGTATTGCCTTGGAGTACAATGAATTGCTTATAAGTGTGGAAAATTGCTTGTGTATCTCTTGAGACCTAGAACCCCTATTTATACAAGCTAAGAAATATTTTTCCCTTAGGAAACTTCTAAACTACTTTAGAAACTACTTCTTTATTACATTTTAGGCACTTTCCTAATCTATCTCGACCTTTCTTCCATATTTCCTGCCTTCCGCCGCCGAACTCTTTATAGAAAACCTTCATGACCGCCTCTCCTGCACCGCTAGGTCGGGGTGTTAGCGAACAAAGCTTTCGACAAACTACTCGTGTCCGTGTTCGGTAAGCGTTCGTTTATTAAGATAAATGAACATTAATAAACAAAATTTAGAGCTCGGTTAATAAACGAACAGAGTCTAAACAGTGGTAAGCTCGTTTGCTAAGAGATTGTGAAAAAGCTCGTTTGTGTTCGTTTAATAATGTTCGCAAACATGTTCACAAACATATATAGTTGTGTTGTCTGTTTGGTTATTGTTCGTAAGTAGATTATGTCTTGTTCACGAACGAATTGTGATCATGAACATGTGCAGGTGTTTGGTAATTAAGTGTTCACGAACCTCTTCATGAACGTAACGTGTGTTCGTAACCGTGTTCGCTAACGTTAACAAACACGTTCATGAACGTGTTCGTTAATGTTAACGAACATATTTGTGAACATGTTCGCGAACGTTAACAAACACTAATGAACGCTTAACAAACGAACACGAACAGGATTTTCAAAAACCTTAACAAACGAGCATGAACACGAACACTCCAAAATTCTTAACAAACGAACACGAACAACCTCCGTTCGTTTATGTTCATTTCGTTAATAACCCTATGCACCGCCTTACCTACCTCGGCCCCTTCTAGTTCGGTCGGGTCCGATTCATCTTCTTCTTGTTTCTCCAGCCTGACCTTTCCTCCATGGTAATTAACTGTTTCAATAGTTGTTCAATCACTCTCAGTCTAAGATCTCCAGCTGCCTTGTCACATTCTCAACGATCCTTCGACTGACCGACCGATCGTCGACCGACCTTCGTCGTGTCATCATATCTTCCTTCGAGCCTTCTCTCCCTCTATATTGGTTGTCCCTTCTTCCTACTCCAAGCTCCTGGTACCGAGTCTTAGCCTATCCCCCATCATCTAGTCCCTCATTTTCCTGAGCTACGCAAAGCACAGCTTGGGGAAATGCATTGCTCCTCTACTGTTCCTCTATACTTAGGAATTTTTTTTTATACACGAAGTACAACTCGGAAAAGTACTGCTAATTCATACTCCACCATCGACTCTCCTCTTGTATGCGTTTACGTCTCAAGCTTGCCTTTACTTAGGGAAAATTTTTACTCCCCCCTGGTGCTTTGGTTTAGGGTGAGGTGTGATGAAGGGTAAAACGGAGAAAAGAATTTCCCGAGTGTTGTGTTCTCAAGGATGACAAATTGGAGTTGACTTAAGTGTTGGCATTTAGGAGGTTAAGAGGCAAGAGTACGTCACATGAATGGCTAGAAAATGAAAGAATCATAAAAACAAAGGGAAGCAATAACGAAATAAGGTAAACGATGTAAAGGAAGCGGGGATTAGGACTCTTAGCTAGCTCATACAGTTGACACTACTAGGGGGATTATAAACTATGCGATTCAGACTCAACTAGGGAGTTCACGGCACATCACCGAGTGACGTCACACTCGTACTCCCACATCCTCATTCGGTTGGAGCATTTCATCGAGCACCTTGTCTACCACTCTTCCCGGACCTCATCCTTCCGGATAGAGGGCGGGGATGTGGATGATTTGGATTCGTGAGGACCCGCTATCATGCAATCACTCACTTTCACAGAGTTTGCTGCCTAATGTGGCCACACTTAGGCACAAATCGTACCAAACATCAACCACACAAGTCTTAGAATCCTAATTCCTCATGTCTACAATCAGTTAGAAATATTTCAACACATCATCCACATCAACTAGTTTGGGGTCACCAATCCTCTAATAATCTAATCTAAGCAAACATCAAAAGGAATAAACAAGAGAAAACAATAAAGGATTAAAGGGAAATAGTAATGAAATTAACAAAGATAAGTAGGAAATTCACATTTTCAACTTCCTAGCAACATTCTATTTCAAGGTATTTTGTATTTTAACCTTATTATGACTGTTCGATATTTTGTCATTGACATTTTTAACGTAATTTAAATTTTACTCCCACTCAGTTGACTTTCTGGCTCCCTCCGTGATCTAGTAGTCAATTACCCTAACTTGTACCATCCATCCATTACTATCTCTACCCATCCCCCCCCTTGGGCTTATCTCGGGCTTTGTAGGTACTTTTTGGGCCTAGCACTCCGAACAATAATACTACTATTTTTACACCCCCGATCTGCATCTTTATACTCGATTTATGGTGGACCAGATCCCAACAAAACCATCAAATATTTAAATTTAACTTTTGTATTTAATAGTATTTTTATTTAATTGTTAAATATATAAATTTTATAATACTAATACTATACTAAATATTACTAAAAAATTAACTATAAATAAATACTTTAAATGAAGTCACATTAATTAATCAAATTCGGCACCTTATTAAAAAAAAAAAAAAAAAGAAGAAGGTGAAATGAGTACAATATATAGTTATATTACCAGTTTAATTAATTAATTTAACAGTACAGTAGCTGCCACATTATTCTTACACCTTCATGATGCATAAAGTAATGAATATTATATTTCAAGTTTTTCTTAGCACAAAAAATTAACCTTGAACAAAAATGAAATTAAAAGAGGTAGGCATGCACAGGGCCGGTCCTGAGCACGGGTGGGCTGGGCGACCGCCCAGGGCCCCATGCTAGAAGGGGCCCATCCATATATATATGTATATGTATACATATATATTATAGTGTTAAAATTATATTAAAAAACAACTCTAGGTGATAGCTTAAGTGGTAAGTGAATTTTCTTTGTGAGGAAGAATTTTGGGAGGATGTGGGTTTGATTCCCACAAATGACAATTTCTGTTAGGTTGGCTCCCACAAAATTGTGAAGTACTTTTTAAAAATATTCAGGTGTTTTCTTTTTTTCTTTAACCCAGCTAATAGAATCACAAAGAGGAGATATAAATAAAATTTTCAAAAAAACAGAATAATCTAATGAAAATTTGAAACAATCTAAAGAAAATAAATGTATTTCATGTTATTTGAGATTATTATTTTTTAGTATTATTAAATTTTAATTTTAATTTTTTTATATAGGGCACATTTTTTAAAATTTCGCCCAGGGCTTCCAAAATGTTTGGACCGGCCCTGCTTGCTCCATCATCCAAGTGGCCATGATTGTCTTGCTACATCATCCAAGTGGCCATGAACTCCACCATAGAACCCTTAGGTTTCTGTAAATTGTTTTTGCGACCAAATTATTCCGTCGTGTACCAAAATACGACAAGCTGATAGACAACTGAATAGATTTTGTCACAAAACGTGATTAGCGACGAAATTTTTCCTATTCGCGACAGAATTTTTCCGTCACGACTCGCGATTTTTCTTGTAGTGTACATTTGTCCTCAAACGTATTAATTACGTTTTCTCTTACAAGTAAAAAACACTTTATTCCTAATTTGATAATATAAGTACTGCAGTTACATATTAGCCCAACCCAACCCGTCTTACAAATATGGATCCATGAGATGATCTCACATAAGTGAGACCCTATTTAAATACATCCATCCAACGAAATACTTCTAAATGTCAAACTATGCAACAGTGCATTGTGCAATCATTACAGTCCACATAGTTGTATGGACCACGGTTCAAAAACACATAAAGTACATTATTCTAACTCATAAAATAAATTATTCTAATACATAAAACACATTATTCTAACTCATGAAATATATTATCTTACTCCAGAATTTTCATTATTCTAACACATAAAATACATTATACATTATTCTAACTCATAAAATACATTATTCTAACACATAAAATACATTATTCTAACACATAAAGTACATTATTTTAACTCATAAAATACATTACCTTACCTCAAAATGTTCATTATTTTAATACGCGTGCATAGTGATAAGTGTCAAAATGTTCATGTTTTCACCTTGCATTTAAGTTTATATTCCTTGTCATTTGCTATAATTTTGCCCAAAATGTTCTCATTTGATTCATTTGTGTGTTTAGGCCCAATTCTTGGTGATTTAGATGAATTGAATGATTTTTGGAGCATTTCGGATGCATGTAGAGTCAATGGGAGCCAATGAGAAGCTATGAAGATGAGAGAAACACCTCTAAGAGAGCCAAATTATGATGTTTTTAATGGTCTTGGTCATTTGGACAAACAAAGACAAAATTGGAGCAAAAGAGCAAGAAGTTGAGATTCCCGCACAATTCGTCCACTACTCAGTTTTTGGACCATA
The DNA here is from genome assembly GCA_002525835.2 of Ipomoea batatas. Lineage (NCBI taxonomy): Eukaryota > Viridiplantae > Streptophyta > Magnoliopsida > Solanales > Convolvulaceae > Ipomoea > Ipomoea batatas. The sequence continues at coordinate 1,129,121 of CM008331.1, forward strand.
TCTCTGCGTAGGAATGTCCAAATCAAGTGATGTTTATATCATTGGAAAGCTAACTTGAAGGGTTACAACTTTGATGAAGACAACAAATGCTAATTCAAAATATTCAGGGGTGAAAATAAGCCTAGAAGACAGACAATGTGCACAGAATTCTTTCCAGCAGAAAGCCACAATTGTGGCCACGGGTCTGGCCACGCCCGTGGCCACTGGGCAGTATGCCCCCTGTTTCTGGCCACGGGCTTGGCCACACCCGTGGCCATGCCCGTGGCCAGCCTTCCTTGCATGTATTTAACTCCGTTTTTGGCCATTTTAACTTGGTTCCGACCCATTTTAGAACCCTAGCTTATCTCTTTCATTTTCTTTGATATTTTTAGGTTAGATTAGGCTTATATTTAGGTTCCTAAACATTTTGGAAGCTTGGATTGAAGCATTTAAACTTGGATTTTAAGGATTTCATATCTATTTTCACTAGATAAGTTCTTCTTCTCTTTATTTCATTTCTTGCAATTTACTTTCTTGTTTTATTGCTTTGATCTTTATCTTGTGTTTGTTATGGAATTCCTTGTTGGTTATGAATCTTGTGTTATTTTTCATTATGCTTATGTGTGATTAGTTCTCCTTGGAGGGAGGTAGGGATGTAGGCTAGGTTTTTGATGGATGATTTTGAATTGGTTAATGAAAGTTGAGACATGACTTTGATGTTGTTGATTGACATGATTATTTGAGTCCCGATTAGGGAGTGACAACCTAATCTAAGTTGAAGGAGTTGATCAACCATGCTTCACCTTTGAGAGAAGGGGAGTGTGTGATGTTATGAACACCAAGTGTTTGATGAAATGCCTCTTAGACATTCTTGAGTCATGAGAGTGTCCTTAAATGTTCTAGGAGTGTGGGATGACCTTGAGAAAGACTTCCCTTTTGTTATATGACATCTATCATCTTTTGGTCCCCATTTTGGTTTCAATATCTTGACCTACCTTTAGTTCCTATCTACCTCCACTTTATTATCATTTGTTTTCATTATAGTTTGTTGTTCGATATTGTGTTTGTATCCAAATCAACCATTCGGTTTAGCTAGATTTCCATAAGGAACATTAGTATCTTATGCTTGGAACACTAAAGCTCTACTCCTATCGCCAATCCTTGTGAGAATGATATCCGGTGTAAGGATACCCTCTTACACATCCACTCACCCAAAAGACTATTTCATCACATAGTAAAAAAGAAAATATATGACATCAAAACGACGTCGTTTTAAGCCGTGGTCCACGCAATTTTGTTCACCACGGTCGATACAATAATTGGCCTGCATTGTGCTCGCCAACAGGAAACATAAAACGTTTTTCACAGAAAAAATAATGATAGTAATAAAAACGTTTGATTCTTTGAATATAATAGAACATTCAAGAGAATTTTAGGTGAGATTTTTATAGGAGTAATACATTATAAGATTATAACTTTTTCATATGTATTTTTATTTTATTAAATGTTTAAAATACATAAGTGGTTAATTACTATTAACCTATAACATAATATTAAATAAACAAAAAATATATAGGAATAAAAACTCTATTAATATTTGAAATTTTGGCTTTTACCTTCGAAGAAACTCACTATTGACTGCTAAGTCAAAAAAAATTGTCTTTAAAACTTAAATTCTACTTTTGAGATAATAATATTTAAAGCGTAATTTATTAATTTATTAATTTTTCAAATTATATTATTTAACAAAATTAATTCTACAAATAATAAAAATGAAATGTAAGTAAACTAATATTTGAAGACTCACAATGTATATAAAATCAGCCACTTGTTGAATAATGGATGTCACAATAATCACATAAGTTATATAATTTGTTGTGCAACCATAAACCAATAGATATGATGATGAAGTAAGTTGTTGAGAAGCCGCTTTATTCAATTCTCATTTAATTCCTGGTTGACCAATCCTTTCAATCCACAATTATTTGTTCCGGCCTTTTTTTAGGTCAAACCAATCTTCTTGTCATGTCATGCTCACATGAGAATAGATCTAAGCCGTATTAAACAAAAGATCAATGATCATCATTAGTCCATGTAATTAACATTCAAAAAATAAAAGATTAGCATTTAGGTGCAAATTTGTCCTTTGTGTATATAGAAAGTCTACTTACCTATGGGAAAATCTTAGATTCCCTCCTTCCATTAATTATGTTTTTGTTGGTCAATCTTTTTAATGGATTGATAGTGTATATCTATATATTTATTTTGGATTTTTTTCCTCAGTACTTATTTAAATGGTTGACTTTGATTTGTTTCGTATGTCATTGCGTCAACGGTGGTGTAGTGTGTCACTTTTATGTTCTACCGTGTGTGCTTTGGTATGCTTCTAACGAATGAACATTATTACCCATGTGTGCACTTGCGCTATACACATATAGGTTGTTTGTAGTTGTGTGCACTCATGTGGTCATTTGTGTGTATTTTGCATGGGATGACGAGAATTTATTCATACATATAATCAATTTCTAGACGTGTTTCATTGTTGTATTGTTGTTTCATTTATGTACATTTGAGTGTTTTTTAATCCAATGCTATTTGTCTATTTTCCCACAGTGAGATGCTTTTGTCACATTACTTTTTTCCTAAGAATACTAACATAAATAGAACAACGCAAAGGCATTCACCCATCAAATGACATACCAGCAAAGCATGTTCCTAAACTGCACACAACAGTACAAACAAGTGCACACTATCCAACTTCTCTCAACCCCAAGCCCCGTCCGCCTTCCCTCGGCCATTAAGACCGAACAAACCACCGTGCAAACATGCCAATATACAACAACCTAAAATGCACACAACATTAC
>CM008331.1:1165288-1178398 GCA_002525835.2 Ipomoea batatas
AGTGCTAACAGTAAGGCAAAGAGATAATGCGTATAAAGACTAAAAAATATCTGGAGTAGACTACCTCTTGACGGAAATACTAAAGATGGACTAAATGTGGAACACATTAAATAATAGTGGTCGTAATGTAACAAAATTAAGGTGGACTAAAATTGGACACACACCGTAGGACAAAAAATGGAATTCAACCTTAAAATAATTACCACTACACTTGGTTTAATATTATAATAATAATATTATTATAATGTTGACTCCGAGCGGCGGCGAACTAAACTTCCTTCTGTTGGCGCAACTCCAACGACAGCAACATTAACAGCAGCTCCGACGCGACTCCGTCTCCATCTCCCAGATTAAATCATCAGAAGATATACGTGTACTGCTCTAGCTAAGTGTTCTCCTTCTACTACATTTGCTCCTCTTCTTCCCTAGCAATATCACTTTGTGCAACTAACGACGAGGTCGTTGGTGACGTCACGGCTTGTTGGCGACGGACGGAGCTGTTTACTTTTGTGACGGCTGCATTACCGAGATCTGGTTCGGCAGCAGCGACAGTGAGTGCAGCGTTGAAACACGTATTTTTTTATGCTTCCCACTTCCTCTTATCCCTTCAGTTTTGCTTCGGTTCATTTTATCTGGGCTTAGTGTTTCTGCTCCTGCCACTAAAAACCCACAATATTCTGCTGAGAGATTGGACTTGGAGAATGAGTTAATTGTAAATGAATGTGTGCACAATTTGCTGATAGTGTAATGAGCTTGAAGCTATCATTAGTTAGTGTTTTTGAACTTGAAAATTTTTCAAGAAAGATCATGCAGGAGTTCACGCTGGGCACTTTGCAGAAACTAGTAAGTCACTCATCTCAAGAAGCATGAGCTAAAGACAAGTTATTGCCAGAGATGGTTTAGATTTGCCAGGCCAATGATGGGTCAGTGATTATGGAATTCACTGTTTTACCATTGTTAGTTGAATTTTCTTTGATAAATGGTGTCTCATAGCTGTCTTGAGAATATTCGTTAGTTGAATTTGCCATAGTGTTAATAAGATGATGAGTTTTGTGAATTTAAGCTTCTAATGGGTTGTGCAGGTAGAGGATGTTGTTTGCATAATGAATAATTCTGCAACTTTAATTTGGCTGAGTTATTGTTCACTGTACTCTACATGCTTCTCAAATTCGTATAGATCTGCCTACTCTTACTGCTAAAGATACACAGGTATTAATTACAACTTCTAAGCACTGCAAACAACTTTAATTTGCCTATCATTTAAATTTTTATATGAGATGGTGTATAAGATTTGAAATGTTGAGAAATTTGCTAATAGTGATCTATGTTATACTGCTCACCTTTTTCTTTGTGATTAATAACAATCTTATTTATAGAGACACTAATAATAAGGCTAATGTATTACAAGCATTTAAAGAAAAAGTTTATTACAGAAGATGTCTCTAATGAAGTTCTAGAAATCTTAAAGAAAGGTAATTCTCATTTTGCACTAATCTCCTTTTATCATATATAGTTGTAAAAATCACTAGGGGCTTTCGAGCATTAATTTAAGTGGTGAGCTTATAGCTACCTGGAAAAGCTAAAGGTATTATTTCTGGACATTTGTTGGCACTAATTTCCAGCAATATGTTGTTTATTGGAGATGTATAGTTTGGACTAGGGGTGTAAACGAACCGAGCCGAGTTCGAGCATAGGGTGGCTTTAGCTCGAGCTCGTTAAGGAAGGCTCAGCTCGAGTTTGGCTCGAGCTCGATTGAGCTCAAGAATTGATGTTCGAGCTCGAGCTTGCCAATTTTCGAGGTGTTCGAGTTCGGCTCGAGCAGCTCGATTGTTCGAGCTCGAGCTCGAGTTCGAGCTTGAATTCGAGCTCAAGATCAGTGTTGAACTCGAGTTTGAGTTTAATTTTGAGCTCAAATTTTACCTGTTTGATTTTAAATTCATGTTTCAATTAAAAATAAACTATAATTTTATATGTATATATTATATAAATAAATAAATAAATAAATATATATATATATATATTTATTTATTTATTTATTTATTTATTTATATGGCTCTCGAGCGGTTCGACGAGCCATGAGCCTAAGACATTAGAGCTCGAGCTCGGCTCGAGCTCGAATTTGACCGAACTCGAGCCGAGCTTTGACCGAGCGGCTCGCGAACCGCTCAGCTCATTTACACCCCTAGTTTGGACCATCTAATATCTTTCCTTCGTTTCTTCAGAAAGAATAGTGTGTTGTATTATATTTGAACAATTATCTGGCTAACAATAGAGCATAATAGAAGCTATAAAAATTTAGTGCTCCAACTATCGAGTGAACTTGTACACTCATTTAATAATATTTTTTTTTAGAAATCTTATCCAAAACCAAAATATACACATTTTCTAACATGTCAAATGCCACAATACAGTATAAACACAAATTATTAATCAAATAATTTTCCACTATTCAATACATGAATAGAAGTTCTCTTACTGAATTTTTGCAGGACTATCCGACTGATTGAGTTTATTACCCAAAGTTCACAGGTGAATGGTGTGTAGCTTTATGTCTTTTATTAGTTGAGCTTCTTTTGATAGATGATTATTGTTAAACATCTGTGTTTTGAAGTTTTAATGATTGAAATTGTATTGTGGGTCTTGAATGCAAGTTAAAGCCCATAGTTTTACTTGTTTTTAACAAAACAAATTAACTACTCATTAATTAATGTTACTTTTCAAAAGAATAAGCACAAATTAAAGGAAGAAAGCAGTACCAGGAACACAACAATTGTTTGCACAGCTTGGAGCTAAACTTCTACGTCTACGGGGCAACTCATATTAGCCCAATCCACTAAACTCCTACGTATACGGGGCAACTCACATTAGCCCAATCCACTAGATGTTCATCAAGATTACAAGGAGGTTTGAATACAAAAGGCCTCAGCCACCTGAACCAACATCAATCTTTACAACATCTATTTCGAAGAGGTGCGTGATGCCAATGTTCTTTAGGCTTCAGCTTCAGGCGAACCAGTTTCAGGCAGACAGACTTGGCGGGATGATCACTTCAATACCACACAATAAGGTTGATATACTGATTAATTTAGAGGGAGTAATTCTAGAAATAACACTAATGAAATCTGTAACTTGTAATGATAAAAAATCAACCCTTTTATACTATTAAAATGTAGCCAACTCCCCAAAATGATGCTGACCAGAAATCCTTGAATAATTAATATCCACTCAATTTAAATCAGGTTGAAAACTTGTTGAATTAAACAGAAATTTGTTAGGCAATTTCGCTGGTAACATTGATTCAGTTCTAGTACGCCGCTGGTTGTGATCCAGGTAACAAACTGTGAGTTTTGAAGAGTCAAACTGAATTATGGACCAACCTAGACTAAGGAAATATAAATAAAATATAACCTAAGCTTTGACAAATAATTTAGCCAATTAAAATACTAATGTGCATCATTTGTGCACTTATTACAATCTCCACCTTCGACAATTATTTGACAAAATCAAATACAAATATACTTTAGGCCAAACATAAATAATAATTTCATTAAAATATTGCCTTAAGTATATTTGCTTACAATCATAATCTAAGCTTACAAGAAATGACTACAAAGCTCACAGAAAGTCTCAATCATATTCAGATTAGAAGACACTTTTAACTCAACCAGAATAACCAATAATCGACCAAGAGTAATCCACCCAATATAGATAATCCATAAATGAACAGATACTACATTGTAACAGAGTCAATAGTACTTTAAAAAAAAAAGAAGATAATCCATAATAATCGGAACTACCATCCAAACCATCCAAATACCAAAATAACCATCAAAATATCCAAACATTATTAATAAGAGTTAATTCCATTTTTGGTCCTAGATTTATAGGTGACATTTCACTTTTAGTCACATTTTTATCAAAACATCCACTTTTAGTCCTAGTATTATTGTGACATGACCAGTTTTGGTCCTCCGTCAACAAAATCGTTGAAATTTCGTTAAATACAATGACATTTAGATCTTTTTTTATACAAAGTAGGTAGACCCGCTATATTTTTTATATTTTTTTTTTTGAAACAATCCATAATTGAAGATCAAAATGCCGTTGTATTTAAAGAAATTTAAACTATTTTATTGATAGAGCACCAAAAATGGTCATGCCATAATAATACTAGGACCAAAAGTGGATGTTTTTATAAAAAGGGATTAAAAGTGGATTGTCACCTATAACTCTAGGACCAAAAATGAAATTAACTCTTATTAATAACCAAAAGAAATCCAACCAAAATAAATCCAAAAGGTATCAAGATTACCAGCAAAACAGCAGCAGCAGCGAAGCTCCGTCTCAATTATCACTCCCCCTTTTTGTCAAATAATTAACTAAGGTGAACATCTACTGAGCTGACGGAGTGCCTGAGTGACTTGAATTAGGGTCAGGATATTAATGAGCAACAAGGTTCAAAGCATGTAGCGATTACAACCTTGTAATTTCCCGTAGCAGTAACATTGACACTATCCATTAGTAATTCATCACTATCATCATGATTAATATCTACAACCAATTCACCAAATAATCTATCTTCCGTCATTATGATCAATAATAGCTCTAAGACTTCTTCCAAGCAAACCATAATCCAGTCATATCCATATCTCATCCAAAAATAATACCAAAAAAATTCTAGATATCCATACGAATAAGCATAATTAGATTATCCAAGAATTCCATAATATCCAAAGAGAAAAGTCAATTGACAAAGAAGAAAATACCCAAAGAATAATCCAAATTTAATAATTCAAATAATATGATAATCAGATAACCATGGCCATGCCCCCCCCCTCTCTCAATATGTACCTCGTGACTGTTTTATCACAATATCTTCATATCTTAGAGCAAGATTCCTTTTTCTTTGAAGATGTAATAGAGACATCCACTCCATAATAATTCTCTTTGCATTTTCTGGAATCTTTTGCCACACGAACCTACACAAGGGTAATGAAAAAGAGAAACCCAGAGCAAGACACATGCAACATGAAAACAACCTAACGAATAACACATAAGCACTTACAAACACACATTCAGGAATTGTCAGTTAGGGACAAACAAAGCAGAAATATCAGCAAATAAATTAGAAGCATATTCAACTATAACAGATTTGAGCACGGATTCATAACAGCTAGCACAGAAAGCACATACACAAAGCCAAATACGGTCATGACCGGACCAAACAAATAACACACCTAACAAATAACACAAAGAAACAAATATATATATGACATAACAAAAATAGCAATATCATATTCAGACATCAATTCAAAGAAACACATAGATTAACTCTGGAACATATACAAGCAAATCAAACAAAATAGGTTCAGAAACAGATCAAGCAGGCACAAGTCCAGAGAATATAAAAGAAAATAATAGAGATACACACATAATATCAGAATAAAAACAACTTAAGCACATTTAATGGAGCAGATAATGAAGGCAAAAATAGTGCATGCGAACTATGAAAAGAATAGGCAAAAGGACAGTAAATATAGAATGGCTAGACTTAGGTATTAAGGTAATACCAACTAAAGAATAAAAATAGAATATACCAAAAACTCCCGAAGAGATTTTCCTTTCAGCTTTTAATGAGCATTGAGTTCGAAAAAATTTAGAGATTCGAATCTTGAGATTTCACCTCTGAACAAAGTACTGAATTTTCAACAGAAAGCAAACTTTTATTCGAAACAATTATAACTTATTGAAATAGATGGTTTTATTTCGACGAAGATTCTTCAATCTTGAATATGTAGATTTCTAATCTGATCTCTTTATCTTCCAATAGTTCTTTAAGAACCATTTTTCCTTGAGCTGCGTTTGGTATTAATTGCGAAATAAAATCTATTTTCCTGACCCAAACTTGTTTTACAAATGGTGCAATGCGCTTGTGAGTGTATTTCTCGGTCCTTTAATCCTTATAAAAGTAGAAACATTCAGGTCTAGTGTGGCCACGGATCCTGTAATAATGGCAAATGGGGTTATAAGTTTTGTAGGTTCGTCTATTTTGCCTTACCGTACCACGGTTTTGCCTCGTTGCACTTGTCTCTGGAATATCTTCCGAATCTGATCTAGTTGCTTTGACAAAGACAGTTTGAACTTTGTTTTTACCACCGGTGAAGCCAAGACCAAACTTTGTAGATGATTTCCTTCCTGTGTCAAGAATTTCGTTAAGAGTTGAGGTAGTATCCATCATTTGTATCTGCTTCTTGAGAGTGCTTAGTTCCTGTTTCAGCATCTTCAATTCTTGTTTCAGCTTTTCTTCTCTCTCAGAAGCAGCTTTAAGTAGTAAATCTTTATCAACTATTTGATTCTGGTACACTTTGCTGGCATTTTCTAATATTCCTACCTGACTACACAGAGAGCGATTAGCTTTAAGCAAAAATTTCCACTTGGGATATAACTTTTTATACTCTACTTCATAAGAAAATTCAGGTATCTAAAGATCCTCCGCTGAGTTGTATTCACCGCCTTCTGAGTCAGCCACATCTTCAACTTCTAGATCAGTTCCAATTTTGGCCGTGCATGCAATGAAATTGCCAAAAATCTCTTCTATATTAGATCTAGCTTCTAGTTCAAGTTCATCATCGCTCCAAGTTACCGCAGCCATAGACTTATTTCTTCTTAGATAGGTGGGACATTCTACTTGTATGTGAACATACCCTTCACATTCATGGCATCGGATGCCTTTGCTACTGACTTGTCTCGTGACTGTGATGATCGTGAAGTAGATGGTTTGTAATTCGATCAATTTGATTTTGAAGGAATTTTTGACGAACTTGAGCTTGACCCTTTGTTACTTTGTGGTTTATTGCCTCGAAAATTCTTCTGTTTAACCTATTTCAAAATCTTATTAAAATGCTTGGTTAGTAAAACAACTGGATCATCATCATCAGCTTCTTCCGGATCAGAACCAGTATCCTGTTCACCAACTGTAAAAGCAACACGTTTTTGTTTCCTGGAATAGTTAGTAAGAATTTCCATTTCATATGTTTTAAGATTACCCATTAATTGAGCCAAGTTTTGATTTTCCCAACCTGTATTTTCTTAAATGGCGGTAACCTTCATTCTGAACCGAGGTCGGAGTGACCGTAATACCTTTTTGATCAACTTCTATTGGGAGAATGGTTCACCAAGTGTGATAGCGCAATTGGCAATCTCCTGAACACGTTCATTGAAACTGACGATGTCCTCATCTTCTTCATCTATACGCAGATCTTCAAAATCGCTTTACACAAGTTGGAGCTTAGATTGCTTGACTGACGCAGTACCCTCATAGGTAGTTTCTAAAATCTCCAACGCCTCTTTAACAGAATGACAACTTGTTATCAAGTTAAATTAGCTTTCATGAATTAAGGAGAATACAATATCAAAGGCTTTACTATTGTAACTTGCTGCCACCATTTCTGCAGCATTCCACTCGATTTTAGGTTTGATGACTTGAGGATCACTCTCAGTTGCACCAGCTTTGGTAGGATGATCCCATCCTGTTAGAACGGATCGCCAAATGAGTTCACCTTGAACTCTGGAGTGCATCTTGGTACGAGCTTTCCAGTATGCATAATTATCACCCATTAATGTTGGAGGAGGTCCATTCATTCTGAAACACTTAGCAACCAATGAGACCTTACAGGCTAAAATAAATAAAATAAACACAAAAGCAAGGTGAACTCTTGAGTTCAAGAAACACAATTTATCAACCAGATCGGTTAGACTAATAAATTAAGTTCCCGGGCTCTGATACCAATTGAAATTGTATCGTGGGTCTTGAATGCAAGTTAAAGCCTATACTTGTACTTGTTTTTAACAAAAAAAAAATTAACTACACATTAATTAATGTTAATTTTCAAAAGAATAAGCACAAATTAAAGGAAGAAAGTAGAACAAGGAACACAACAATTGTTTACGTAGTTCGGAGCTAAACTCATACGTCTACGGGGCAACTCACGTCAGCCCAATCCACTAGATGTTCACCAAGATTACAAGGATTTTTTAATACAAAAGGCTTCAGCTACATAAACCAACATCAATCTTCACAATATCTATTTCGAAGAGGTGATTGCATGCTAATGTTCTTCAGGCTTCAACACTGTTGAACCAGCTTCAGGCAGACAGACTTGGCGGGATCATCACTTCAATACCACACAATAAGGTTGATAAACTGATTAATTTAGACGGAATAATTCTAGAAATAATACTAATGAAATTCGTAACTTGTAATGATAAAAAATCAACCTTTTTATACTAGTTAAAATGTAACCAACTTCCCAAAATGATGCTAACCAGAAATCCTTGAATAATTAACATTCACTCAATTTAAATCAGGCTGAAAACTTGTTGAATTAAATATAAATTTGTTAGGCAATTTCGCTGGTAACACTGATTCAGTTCTAGTACGCTGTTGGTTGTGATCCAAGTAACAAACTGTGAGCTTTAAAGAGTCAAACTAAATTATGGACCAACCTAGACTAAGGAAATATAAATAAAATATAACCTAAGGTTTGACAAATAATTTAGCCAATTAAAATACTAATGTGCATCATTTGTGCACTTACATTGTTTTAATTACATATTCTTTTCAATATTGTAATTGTTATACTTTGATTATAAATAATGGTTTTTTGTTAGCTTTTGCTTTGTTGCCAAATGTGTAATGCTTTTTGTACTCTGGGAAGTGCCTCTTGGCACCCTTCAAGAGTCTCTATTTGTCATAAGAGCAAATATCAATTTTAGTCTCACAACTATTAGCAAAATGACAATTTTGGTCCACATGTTTAATTTCTATCTATTTTAGTCCCACGATTATTGTTTTAGTACCAACTTTGGTCCCACAACTACTGTTATAGTGCCAAAATTCATCGCGCCGATCACCCATCCGTTTAAAACGTTCTGAAATCTAAAATTTTTAAAGGTATTTTCGTCATTTTCACTAGTGTCCGGAATACCGCTTGAAGTAGTAAATCGCCATGTGGCCGTGCGATCAACGGATTTGGCAGCAAGGCATGCCTTCTCGCCCATGGCCCCGACCACCATGCCCAGGCTGACGACCACATCCTTTACCACCATGAGACTATCGGTTCTAGAGCTACCATCTACGTTCGGCCTCTGACCACAACTGGCGATCATCGTAGTGGGAGATCCGCCCGAGAACGCCTCATCGCCCGAGAACGCCTCACCACCCGACGACAAATCATCGGCAAAAATGAACTATTGAGCCTGTAAAAATTCTGTTGATTGGTTATGATTTGAATGTAAATTGGACATTGTTTGAATGTTGAGTGATTGTATTTGAATGATGATTGAATAGGGATTGAATGTTGATTGTGTTAGGACTCTATGTCTTTGAGTCTTATTGTGATTCACTTTCCTACTCTCCCTATACCTCTACCTATATGTATTTATATATACTCTCTCAGACTTTGTAACTGTTGTTGTCAATATACACAATTATACGTTCTCATCTGGTATCAGTTAGCCTAGGTTCTCAATGGCTAATGGTTCTGTGAATTCGTCAAAACGTACCGTCTCTGATGTGGCTATTTCTTCCGTCACGTCAATGGTGAATTCGTTGTCTACAGCCCATCACTTCATTAGTATAAAGCTCAATTATAAGAATTTTTTGTTCTGGAGGACGCAGGTGGTGCCCATCCTTGTTGGTCATGATCTCATCGGTTACGTTGACGGTACCATCCCACCCTCGCCGGTCACGCTACTTGCGACTAACAAGGATTCGCTGCCGACGCCGAATCCGGCCTTCGCTGTTTGGCGCCGCCAGGATCAGGCGCTTCTCTCCATGCTCGTCTCTTCACTAACGGACGAGGTTATGCCCTTGGCACTTGGTTGTCGCACCAGTCGGGCGTTATGGGATGCGGTTACTCAGGCTTTGGCGTCGTCTACCCGAGCTCGGACTCAAAACCTCGTCGGCCAACTCCATAGTCTTCGGCAAGGAGACTTTACTGTGGTGGATTACATCGGCCGTGCGAAGCTGATTGTTGAGGAGCTTACACTTGCTGGTCGCCCGGTCACCCTCGACGAGCAGGACATGTATGTCTTCCGAGGGTTGCGGCCGGAGTACAAGGGGTTGATGTCTTCCCTTGCTGTTCGTGGCGATCCGGTCATGCTTCAGGAACTGGCTGATCACTTGGGGCATCAGGAGTTCCTCGCTGCTGATGATTACGGTGGTGCGGCGCCGGCGGCATACAACATGCAGCGTGGTTCTGCCGATGGTGGTGGAGGCCGACGGTTTCATCGGCGGTGCTACGAGTCATGTATCTCCAGATATTGTTGCGTTGTCTGTTTTGAGGAATATGTGGGTATTGATACTCTACGTGTCGATGATGGTATGGGTCTTCCTGTTAGTCATATTGGTCATGCTACCTTTAGTACCTCCTCACGTTCTTTTCGTCTGTCTAATATTCTTCGTGTTCCTTCGCTTTCTACATCACTTTTGTGTGTTCAAAAATTCACTATAGATAATAATGTGTTTTTTGAGTTTCACCCGTCATTTTTTGTTGTGAAGGATATTGAAACCAAGGAAATTCTGCTGCGGGGCAATAGCTCTGGAGGTCTATACACCTTGCTAGTCTCAAGATCTAGTTCGTCTCCTTCTACGTTTCTTTCAACCCGCGCCTCCGTTCCTACTTGGCATGATCGTCTTGGTCACCCGCATGATCATGTTCTTAGTTCTGTTTTACGTTTTTGTTCAGTTAGTGGGCCTCAGTCTAACTCTCGTTGTAATTCAGGTCTTTGTAGTGCTTGTCAGTTAGGCAAGTCGGCTTGTTTTCAGTTATCTCGTGTTGACTCTTCTAGTCATGATGTTTTGGACTTAATTTATACTGATATTTGGGGTCCTGCTCCCATTTTATCTTCTGATCGTTATCGATATTTTGTTATCTTTGTTGGTGATTATTCGCGCTATACTTGGTACTATCCAATGAAACAGAAATATGAGTTATATGCTATTTTTGATAAGTTTCGTGTCATGGTTGAGCGGTCTTTTAATTGTAAGATTAGGTCTATTCAGTCTGATTTAGGGGCTGAATATAAGAAGTTGCATTCTACTCTTACTCTTTTAGGTATTTTTCATAGGCAGTCATGTGCTTATACTCATGAGCGGAATGGGTGAGTTGAGCGCAAACACAGGCATATTGTTGAGACTGGTTTGACTCTATTGGCTCGTGCTTCTGTTCCATCTAGGTTTTGGGATTACTCCTTTGAGACGGGTAACATGGATTTTGTCTCTCTTGCGTGAGCTTCATATTACTGGTGTATCGGTTCCCAAGTTGTGGTGTGATAATCTTGGTGCCACTTATATGTGTGCCAATCCAATCTTCCATGCTCGTACAAAGCATGTGGAGATTGATTATCACTTTGTTAGGGATAAGGTTGCTGCTGGAGAGATACAAGTGAACTTTATTTCTACGAAGGATCAACTTGCTGATATATTCACCAAAGCTCTTCCGGGTCCTAGATTTTTTTTTCTCAGGGACAAGCTACAGGTTGCTAGTCTACCCTGTGCTTGAGGGGGAGTGTTAGGACTCTATGCCTCTGAGTCTTATTGTGATTCACTTTCCTACTCTTCCTATACCTCTACCTATATGTATTTATATATACTCTCTTAGACTTTGTAACTGTTGTTGTCAATATACACAACTATACGTTCTCATCGATTGAATACTGCTTAATTAAGGTAGTATTCAAAATTGAAAATAGAGCAGAATTTTGTCACGTTGACTGTGAGTGTCAACGTAAGCCTTGATCTTTGCTCCAAAATTCATATATATTTTTTTCATTTCCTTTGTTCCTCTGGATCCCCATGTCAATGCCATAATATATACTTTCAACATGCTCTATTTCACTTTCTTAACCTCTCATGACACTAGAACACATGTTTTTGCCAATATGACTTCAAAACACATCCAAGTAAGCTTTAATCTATATGATCTAATTACAATCAATACCTCCAAATCACCTAATAAATGACACAACGGAATGAAATAAGCATATACTTAGCTTTCAATTAACATAAAATCATATGAGTATGATGTTAAATATGCACATAAAAGTAGTAACAATTAGTGCTTATCATGCACCAAGATTTTATGAGGATGTACCATCCACCACCACCTCTCTCGGACAATTGATTTGATTGCATTGGATTAATGATGAATATGTTTATATTTCTTACTTTTGGATTGCTATAGATGATGTTTAATTTGTATGCTTGGGATTATTTTAGATTTTTTAAAAATTTCTCTCTTTAATTGATGATTTAGTTAAAATTTCTTTTAATTTCATTGGTGATATTTGGATATTGGTCATTGCACTTTCAACTTTGACCTATTATCTCTATTAGTTTCATTAGTTTCATCATCGTTTTTCATTCTACGCTATACTAATTGCCTTGTGATATGGTTTGTTGTGTTTGAGGGCAAGGGTTCGAGTATGATTGTGGGGACCAACTTCCTTCCAACCAATTCATTTGAGGGAGTCATTTACTTTCTACTCTCTTTTACTTTGAATTCTTAATTGCCATACCTTGTTGCACCTCCTTGCTCGCACTTCAAATATGTGGAAAGTGGGAGAATTATCATCTCCTACATTGTTATATCATATATTTCCTCTTCTTATTTTTGTTGAACATCAGGGACGATGTTCATTTCTAAAAGTGTCAAAAGGGGAGTATACACCTTGTTGTATACTTTGTTTGTGAGCAATGGTTTTATGCGATCACATTTTCTATTAATTAGATGAAGCGGTTGTGTACATGTGTAATTCAATGTTTTGTTGTTTTAATTTCATCGTTAGTTTGACTATCTTGGAGTGGTCATTGACACATGTTCTCACACCAAAACTTTTGGGAACAAACTTCTTAAACCATTCTGACGCTTATTTAGAGTTACAAACCTCTTAGGGTTATATATTACTATTGAGGTTGTAGTACTTTGTGCTTGAGAGAAACATATATAAGCTTACATCTATTGTTCAAGAGAACGACAATTACTTACTTTCATAAAAAAAGAATACTCTTAACCGAATGGCACCATCATTGGAGATTAGTCTAGTGAT
>CM008331.1:1202882-1229565 GCA_002525835.2 Ipomoea batatas
ATTAGTTTGGGTTAAGCTAAAGAAGTTGGGTCATAGTTAATAATACATATACATAATTAGGGGCCTTTAATATAATTCTTATAATTCTTGGTAGACTATAATTTTGTGGGCTCACTAGTAAGAAATATACATACATACATAGCTATAGAGATATTGGGCTATAGACTATTATTATTGATCATAAATATAAACTATATGTATACAAAAGTATATAATCCCAAGCCCATAGGAAATAATAATAATACTTGTAATTATTCAAATAATTACTTAGTATGAAAATAACCCCTTATAATATTAAATAGAGTAGTAGGAATTTTCGGGGTGTTACACCGCATGACTCAGTCACTTGGCTCAAGTACTTCGATTGGCACCTTAGCCTCGAAGCCATATGTTAAGGAAAAGGGAGTCTCTCTAGTTTCTTTCCTCAGACTCGTGCGATAGGCCCATAACACTCGTTCTAGCTTGCTCACCCAACTTTCTTAGAGGTCACTCAGCTTTCTTCGTATTCCGTCTACTATAGTTCGATTGTCGTTCTCCACCTGCCCATTTGCTTGAGGGTAGGCGACAGACACTTTAGTATGCCGAATCCCGAACTGCTCACAGAACTCGGTGAAGGACCGACAATCAAACTATCGAGCGTTATCACTTATCTGGTGCTCGGGAATGCCAAATCGACAGATTATGTTCTTCCAATGGAACTTTTTACATTGATACTCGGTGATGGTGACCAATGGCTCAACCTCCACCCACTTGGTGAAATAATCAACGATTATGATGCAGAACTTATGTCGACCCAACGCCATGGGCAACGGACCCAACATGTCAACTCCCCACCTTGCAAAGGGAATTGCGGTGGTGACTAGTGTGCAGAAGGAAGCCGACCTTGTTTCCTTTCGAGCAAAGGCCTGACAAGTAGGGCACTTGGCTACTTTCCAGATGTCGTCTCTAACCATGGTCGGCTAATAATAGCCTTGTAATACTAACTCTCACACCAAGGTATGGACCCCTTGGTGCACTGAGAAAATTCCTAAGTGTGCCTCCTCCATCACCTTTTCCGCGTCGGTCGGGAATAAACACAACAGGAGGGGTCCCCCGAAAGACCTTTTGTATAATCGTCCTTCTCGCATGATATAAGATGGAGCTATCCTCTTAATTCTAGCTGATTCTATCGGGTCCTCAGGTAGTTCGACATTTTCCTTGTACATGATAAGGTAAGCCAATACTTGAGCCTCGGGGGGGATTTCCTCCTCGATATTGCTTTCTCCTTGATATCGCTCTTGCAGGCTTATCTCATTTACTTTCTCTGTTACCTTGTCCAGAGTCCTTATACTTGGTCGTTCCACCGTCTCTTTCCGACATATGCCTACCAAGTATTCTGGTATCCCTCCCAGTTTTATCTTAGATAGAACATCTTCCTATGAATATTCTACTCTAGGAACATTTTCGATCTCATAATCTTAGAACTTCCTCGGGAGTCCCCCAGTCACTTCTTTGTATTGTCTCATTTTATCCCCTTTTGTTTCATACGTTCCCTTCACCTGTCCGGCCACCAGACTTGAGTTAGTCCGGATGTGGAGTATTTTGGTTCCCAAAACATTGGCTACCCGCAGCCCGCCGAGGATGACTTCATACTCAGCTTCATTGTTGGATGTTTTGAATTGGTATTCTAGGGCCTAGTACAGTCGGAACCCTTCTGGGTAGTTAACATTACTCCCCTTCCATGCTACTTTTGGCTCGTGACACCATCAGCATGCATTTCCCACCATTCCTCGGAGTCAAGAACATTCAAGGAGTCGTCCTTTGAATCCTGAGTTGCGCATTCGACTATGAAGTCAGCTAAGACCTGGGCTTTGATGGCAAGCCGTGGTTGGTACTCAATTCCATACTGGGTCAGCTCAAACGCCGATTTTACTCGTCGACCCGACGAGGTTGGATTCTTGAGAACTCCCGCTAATAGTTGATCTGTCAGCACTCGTATCGGGTGGGCTTGGAAGTTGGCGACTAACTTCCGGGCCGTGACTACTAATGCATAGACCATCTTCTCAAGTGGCAAGTAACGGACTTCGACGGCCTTTAAATCCCTACTCACATAATATATTGGGTGTTGAATCATGTCTTCTTCCTGGATGAGGACCGAGCTAACTGCCTGCTAAGAAGTGGCTAGATAAAGGAAAAGCGTTTCCCCCTCGACTGGTTTGGACAACAATGGAGGAGACAACAAGTACTTCTTGAGGCCTTTGAAAGATGTCTGACATTCCTCCAACCGAACAAACATGTCCCTAGTCTTTAAGGCGTCAAAGAAGGGTAAGGACCGGTTGGCCGATTTGGATGAAAACCAACTCAATGCTGCTAACCGACATGTCAAGCACTGCAACTCCTTGATAGTTTTGGGCGGCTGCATGTCTAGGACGGTCCTAACATTTTCAAGGTTTGGCTAGAACCCTCGATGAGTTACCAAGTAGCCTAAGAACTTACACCTTTCTACCGCGAAGGCACACTTCTTAGTATTCAACCGTAGATTATGTTTCTCCATGACTTGGAAGTTGGCAGCAAGGTCGTCCGCATGATTTTCCTCCTTGAGACTTTTCACGAGCATGTTGACTACGTAGGCAGCTATAGACTTTCCCAACAGGTCTTTGAATAGTTACGACACCATTCTGGTGTAAGTTGCACCAGAATTCTTCAATTCGAATGGCATCACCTGATAAAAGTACACCCCACCAGGAGTCACGAAGGCAGTCTTCTCCTCGTCGAGTGCATGTATGAAGATTTGATGATATCTTTGGAAGGCGTACATGAAACTCAGTAAGACGCAACCCGATGTCTCGTCTACCATCTGGTCGATCCTTGGCAACAGGAACGGGTCTTTGGGGCAAGTTTGTTCAAGTCGGTGTAGTCAATGCACGTCCTCCAAGCAGGAGGCTTCGGGACAACACCACGTTGGCTAACCATTTTGGATATTTTACTTCACGAATATGGCCAGCAGCTAGCAATGCATCAATCTTCTTTTTTACAAACTCCCGTCGATCTGTCGAGAGATACCTCTTCCTTTGAACCACAGGTTGGTAAGTAGGATCAACCGTCAACCGATGAGTTATTATGGATTGGTTCACTCCTAGCATGTCCTCAAGTCCCCAAGCAAAGATTGTCCTATACTTCTTCAGCACTCGTACCACCGATTCTTTGACGACTTTAGACATACCTTTTCCGATCCTAGCATGTCTTTCATGGAAGGTTAAATCAATTTCTACCTCTTCTAACTCGATCGGTGGTTCAGATCGTTCCATGGTTCGCTCTGCCATGTCTTCCTTTGTGATAGTATAGATCCGAAGATCCAACCTTCCTATCTTGCGACAGAACTGTAGGTAACAGTCACGAGCTACCTTCTGATCACTACGTACCACATCTACTCCCATGGGCGTTCGGAATTTCATGCACATATGTTTTAGTGAGATTAAGGCTCCTAAATCCTCCAACCCTAGCTTCCCAAAAATCGCGTTGTGAGAGCATTCCAAGCGGACGACTACAAATTCCGTTTCTATCGTGGTAGTTTTCGGGTAGGTGCCTAACTCGACCAACAGCTTTATAACACCTTCAGCCTCGATTGAATCACCGGTGAACCCAGCCAAAAAAGTCATGACTAGCCTAAAAATATCCCTCTCTAGCCCTAACTTTTCAAAAGTGTCGAGGTAAAGTACGTTAACACTACTACCGGTGTTCACTAGCACTCGTCGTACGACGGTACTGACTATGTCCATGGCTGTGACTAGAACGTCTCTATGAGGTCCTTCACCTAAGGGTAGGTCGTCATTTGTAAAAGTAATTGGCTCTCGGCTTGCCCTTTTTACCTGCTCCGAGCGTCACCTCCTTTTGGTCCTCCGATGATCATGTTAATGACGTTTTTGCCCTTTCCACTTATCCTCCTGGTTCCCGCGCTGCCATGGAAAACCTTGACGCCACTGAGTCGGAGTACTCCTTCACATGATAGCCTCTATTTCTTTCTTCAAGAAGTCACATTCCTCGGTCCAATTGGTGGTTGGTTGATGCAACCGACAATACTCACATGACATAGAGGTCTGACCCATGGTTGGGAGTGTGTTCACTGGTTGTGCCTCCGTTTGAGGCTGAGCTTTCACTTCTTGAACTGCAACGGGTTGTTGACGGAATGGTGGGACACCCGTTCTTTTAGGGTTCTAACCGGTCTCCTGTTGGCCTAGCCGACTTTTATCGAATCTCCAAGTGCGTGACTCCTCTACACGAGGCTTCTTGGGACGTGACGTCCCTCCTTCCTGGATCCCCTTCTATTTTACCGCGTCCTCAGCGTCGGTGTGACGATTGGCCCTTTGAATAGCTTGGGCGTACGAGCTTGGCCACTCGGTATGGAGATTGGTGTACAGCTTCCCTAGCCTTAAATTCTCCATAAACAAGATCGGCAACGTCTTATCGTCTAGATCGTCCACCGCCTAAACCTCTTTCTGCCACCTTGCTAAGTACGACCTAAGTGACTCACCGGGGTCTTGCTTAACTCCGGACTAGTACATAAAATTCTTCTTTGGAGGCAAGTAGGCGGCATAATTGGTCAAGAAGAGCTCGGCCAGTTGCACAAAACTGTTAATAGAATGCTTGGGTAGTCTCATGCATCACCATTGCATCGAACCAGTTAGAGTCGTCAGGAAGGCCTTACACATTAGTGGGTCTTCGGCTCCGTGAATCTGCATCTGAGCTTGGAAGCTGAGCAGGTGCTCCCGAGGATCTCCAGTTCCGTCGTACGTTAGGTTCTCGAGCAGCTTAAACTTTGCTGGGGTCTTGAAGGATATGATTTCCCGGGAGAATGGGCACGCTCGCAAGAAAGATTGAGCATTACTAAGGTTCCTATTCATCTGGTTTTGCAAATCCCGCACTTGTCGTGCTAACGCGACAACGTCTACCGGCCTTTGACCTCGTTTCATACGTGACTCTCTGCTACTCTCACGGACCGAGTATTTCTCAACACGCTTCTGGACCTCGTCATATCGTCGCTCTCACCTATTTTTAGGCTCGTTAGGGGCGACCTCTCTTGGATCTTCATCACCCGGTATTTCTTTGTTCGTCAACCTGTTGAAAACAGATTGACGTGGTCCTCTCAACCTCAATGGAGATCGGTGTGAAGCAGCCGACCTTTCTTGTTCCACCAGCCGAGCAGACCTTGCCTGTTGAACCACTGGAGGCCCTTCTCTTTCACGGAGTCGCACCTCTCGCTCATGGACTTCTACCAGCCGAGTAACCATTCCCAGATTCCCCAGTCGCTCGGGTTGCTATGGTACTACCTGTATATGAAGCAGGAGCGCCTCTTCGACTTGGACCCCATTAGCAGGGGGGTCATCTGCTTGCCTTTTTCCACTTTGAGCACGAGATTGATTAAGCTGTTCTCACAGGTCGCCATTACGGGGTCGAGACAACTGCTCTCGCAGGTCCCTCACCTGAGAAACGGTTTGTCCAGCAGTATCGTTTGCTTGCGCTTGAGCTTGCGTTTTCCCTTGTTCCTGACCTTGACGACTCCTAGTAGTCACCATTGCTTTATAACTCCTACTTTCTCAGTCAACTAGAGACCACACAACCTTTTGATCGATCCCTACGGACGGCGCCAATGTTGGTTTTATATCCCACGAAATGGTCAAACTGCAGTCCAACACCACCGGAAAATCGACTAACCCTATTAGAAAATTAGAGTAACCTTTTGGCTCTCTTTGGATTAAGAATTGCCTTTGAATACAATGAATTGCCTCTCAGTGTGCTAGATTGCTTATGTCTCTCTCGAGACCTAAAACCACTATTTATACAAGCTATGAGGGATTTCTCCCTTAGGAAAATTCTAAACTACTTTAGGAACTCTTTCCTTATTACATTTTAGGCACTTTCCTAATCTATCTTAACCTTCCTTCCATATCTCTCGCCTTCCGCCGCCAACTCTTTAGGAAACTTCCTTAACCGCCTGTCTAGCCCCGCCCTTCTTTCACCGCCTTGCTTACACCACCTTTCTTACCTTGATTGGCCCCTTCTAGGTCAGTCCGGGCCGACCTTCCTTCCATGGTAGTTAATCGTTTTGATAGTTATGTTTAATTACTCTCAGTCTAAGATCTTCAGCTGCCTTGTCACCTAAGGAACCACCAAGCATATTCTTTTCATTATTAAACTCTTCCTTAAATATACTCCACAAAGCAGTCCATTGAATGACCTCCATCCGACCGACTTATCACCGACCGACCTTCGCCATGTCATCCTATCTTCCTTCGAGCCTTCTCTTCCTCTACATTGGTCATCTCTTTCGTCCAAGCCGAGCTTTTAACATCGAGCCTTAGTCTATCCCCCGTCAAACGTATTCTGCAGAAGGACTAATGTGGAAAGGGTTGTTAAAAGGGAAGTACATGTTATCTTATAGAATCATACTTGGAAACTAGTTTATCATCCTCCGGGTTGTAAACTCTTAAGATCTAACTGGGTGTTTAGGCGAAGGATGAAACCGAATGGTTCCATTGGGAAGTTCAGGGCTAGGCTTGTAATTAAAGGTTGTAGGCAACGTAATGGCCTTGACTACTTTGACATTTATTCTCCCGTAACGAGAATAAATTCCATTAAGATTATACTTGCCCTAGCTACACTGTGAGACTTGGAAGTTCATCAAATGGACTTTAAAATCGCTTTCTTAAATGGCGAGTTAGATGAAGAAATCTATATGGAACAACATGAAGGGTTTATTGTTCCAAGCTAAGAAAAGAAAGTGTGTAAATTGGTTCAATCTTTATATGGTTTGAAACAAGTGCCTAAACAACAACACGAAAAATTTGACCATGTGATATTAACCAATGCATTTAGAATAAACAAAAGTGACAAGTGTGTCTACTTAAAGGATATGATAAACAGTTATGTCATTATTTGTTTATACGTGGATGATATACTCATTGTTGGTCGTAACGATCAAATAATCAAATCTACCAAGAGCATGTTAAATTCAAGACTTGACATGAAAGACATGGGTTTGAAGAATTTGTCATCGAGATTAAAATCATTAGAAGGCCGAAAGGTCTTGTGTTAAGTCAACCTCATTATGTTAAAAAATTCTTGAAAAATTCAACAAGGATGATCATCAATTGATAATGGTAAGTCTAGACATATACTTCATAGACATAATGCTGGTAAACAACTTTTCACAACGGGTGTGATCTCTACCGATTAACTGAGGTCAAACGATAATATAGTGGATTTGATAACCAAAGGGTTATGCAAAGAGGTTGTAGAGGAGTTGACACGTGGAATGGGACTAAAGCACTTGGAATAAATTTTTTATAATAGATACCCAACCTAGCTGGCATCTAGGTTCAATGAGACAACTAACTAAATTATAGAACAAAGCGTGTCACTTTGCGGGTCTTGAACTCCTAACGTCTCCTCATTGAATAGTGACTCCTGTACAAGGCTATCATGCTTAATGGTTTAGTGATTCGAAGTGTCAGTTGACACTAGTATGTGGGAACAGAATTGATTGAGCTCAATTCTTTAGAAACTCTTGCAAAATATGAAACGGTGTTCCATGGCCAAAATGGCTTCATCCATGAGAACTAAACAAGGTTTGGAGGTTTCTATGTAAGATATGTCATCATCTACACAAATGGCAGTATGGTAGTCTGTCACCGTATTCTACTGGATAACCAATAGAGTAAATATATCTTCATAAGGAAAGTTCAAAGGATAACACATATCTATCCTCTACAAGGATTGTCCGCCAAGCACTATTGTGTCATTTTTTTACATCCCAAAAGATCAATTTTCATCCTTGTAAAGACTGTTGGGAAATTAGCTATTTTGACATGTAAAATTAGCTATATTAGAAAATGAAATATTTGTGTGAGATTCTTTTTTTACAGGTGTTTTAATTGTATAGCGTAACTAGAAACCTCTCTCATGCGTAAGATGTGTAAATCAAACCAAAATATATTTATCGACTTATTCCTCCGATAATAACATGAGGTAACAAACCACGTCATGTTGAAGGCAGAAAAGAAGCATATATACCACCGACTATACAATCATGCCTCATTTAATCCGTAACGCTGCTGGTGTCAATGCCACTATGCGCCACGATAACCATCAAGTCGCAATAAATATACATATATATATATATATATACACGCACACACATATAATTGCGGCTAGCTGCACTGCTGCTTTGGCTGCTACCCAACACTGATCTCTGATTCGCTGCCTAGATTTAGTGAACTGTGTATATATATATATATATATATATATATATATATGCATGGTGGGATGACAATGCTTTTTTCCTTCGTTTATAAAATTTCTTTTATAATAAATTATACCGTCTGACATGTCATATTGTGAGTTATCCCGTTACAAGCCAATGAAGCCATTCATAATATTAGTTTTCACCTAGTTATATGCACACATTTGTTAATACAGTTTTTGTCACATTTGATTATTTGACTAAATCTCTAATAGATATGATTATCAAACCAATACTTTAATTTTAGTATAAAAATTAGCTCAAAAATTGAAGTATAGTATGGACTTAAATATCATTCTATAATCTCTTGGACATATGATGTAAAATTCTATTATAAAACAAGTAAAATTCGTCACATTTTAAGTTTGTGATATGTTCATTCCAAAAGTATAAGCATTAATATAATGTTCAAGCTGGTGTTTGTTATAAATTAAAAAGAGTTAATTCTATTTTATGTTACAGATTTATAGGTGACATTCTACTTTTAGTCTTTTTTTTTTTTTTCAGAACATCACATGTAGATCCTAGTATTATTCTAGCTTGACCATTTTTTATCCACCGTCAACAAACCTATTTAAATGGTATTAAATATGAGGTCATTTCAGTCTATTCAGTTTTAAGTGTTAATTCTTTTTTTATCATAGATTTATGTGTCATTCCATTGATGCGAAGGCTCAGGTTGTGGAAGCACTACTGCGGAGGCGCGAATTGAAATTGAAGAATATAGAGGACTCTTGCCGTGAATTAGGGATTTTTTTAAAAAAAATGTTGGTTCCGGCGTGGTAAAAAGTCTAGAAGGCAGGAGGGGGGTTAAATAGATTTTTAAAAAATTCAATTTAAATAGTTTTAAAAATAGAACTTATCACCAGCTTATTGCAAGAGATAGGCAGCAAAAAACGTATAAATTTTGTCGCGCATTTTTAGTTTAAAATCAACGTAAAGGTGTTATCATGTGTGTTTGACTAGTTAAATCAATGAAACTAAAGAGCATAAAAATAGAGAGATTAAGAGAGAGATTTTTATAGTGGTTCGGCAATGGCATACTCCACTCTTCTCCTTAGCGTCCAAGAAGGATTCCACTAGTATTTCCACAAAAATACAAGTGAACCGATCACGCAGTGCATCCACAAAACACTATAGATTGCAACAGTATGTGCTTCTTCGATCCGGATATCCCCGCCTATATTCAACACTTGATCTCCACTCCAAGCGTCAACCACAAAGTTACGCAGGAGATCACCAACTACAACTCCAAAGAATGAGATTGAGTTTGTCTTCACAAACGAGCGTGGACAGTGAATCTGGATGATTCACAATGAAGCTCTAAGTTGCTTTGGATATTACGATGAAAGCTTCAAGTATTTCTCTCTGGAATATGCATAATAATTCAACAATAGCACAGTTAGCAATTTGGAGTAGGCTTTAGGGCAGTAATTCAATCGTCTACTTTTCTGAGTTTCGGAGTCCTCTATTTATAGGATATACGTGAGGGTAGGTTGGTAATCTTCTAGAGTTTTTGAACTAATCTATTACCCTCAGTGCGATGGTGTCTAGTTTTGCCACTAACTCCAATGTGTTACAAATGCACTTTTTGTCCTTTCCTATAACGACCTTTGTCCTTTTCCTTAGAGTTTGCGTGAATTTGAAAACGAACGTGGATCAATTGCCCCTTCTTCATCCAATGGCTTTAGAATTCCAGATGTTTTCATTTTAACTAACTCTGCTAGTTTACTTTGATTCTTCTGTTAGTGAAGTAACTTAGGACTCTTTTGAAGACAAGTTGAGGATTAGGATTGAATAGTTCTGTATGTCTCGAATACACAATTACACAAAAGAAATAAAAGTACAATAAGTAGAAGTATAGTAAAGCTAGAAGTAGTCTATGCTAAGAGTCCTAACACTCCCCCTCAAGCACAGGGAGAAGCGACCTGAAGCTTGTCACGCAAAGTGAGCTTGATGCTCACAAAGTGATGAGCCGATGATAAAGAATTCGGCAGGGATGGAATAGGCGCATCCGAAACAGTCTGCTCGAAAGAGACACCGGCAGAGCTGTCATTGGAGGCCATGGAAAAGAATCCTAGCGATGATACCAGATTAGGATTGAATAGTTCTGTATGTCTCGAATACACAATTACACAGAAGAAATATAAATACAATAAGTAGAAGTATAGTAAAGCTAGAAGTAGTCTAGGCTAAGAGTCCAAACATTGAGGACCTAGCTAGTAGGCGTCTGCTGGTAGACTCTGCTAATCCACTCTGCTAGTTCGATGTCTTCACTTTAGTTGATTCGCTATAAGTGAAACTTTGTCAACATCCTACTGATACACTAAGCTAATCAGAATGATCATATTCAAGTTGAAATACAAATAATTCCTATGTCTTTTGCCTAGATTAAAGATGCATAGTTGAATACATAAGCTAAAAAGATTGGGGTATCTAAAGTCCTAATGCAATATTAACATCATCAAAATTGAAGTACAATAGTTCCTAACAAAGATTAAAATAAAATATAATGGGTCAACCCACTTTGTACTAAAAAATCATAATGCCATCAATTCATATTTAACGTCATTTAAACAAGTATAGTATGTAGGATTAAAAATGGTCATGTCACAATAATACTAGGGCCAATAGGGAATGTTATGAAAAAAAAAATGACTAAAAATAGAATGTTACCTATAAATATAGGACCAAAAATAGAAATAATTCAATTGAAAATATGGCACATCCTACCGGCCTTTTATGATAGACTTTATTAGGACTAATAAATGTGGTATAAATAATTTTTTTTTAAAAAAATATTTTCTAAATGCAAAAAAATAATAGATAAAATCTAAACATAGAAATATAGTAGGATAATCGTGAAATAAATATATACATACATAATTAGAACACCCAATTAAAAGTTTCCTAGTACACAACACATAACAAAATTATGGTAACGTGTCCCACCGAATCTAAAGCAACTTTGGGATAAGGCATGCTAAAAGATTGCATCACCACAATAATAAGAAAAAGAAAATGGAGCTTTGAATAACGTAATAATAATCCTTGCACTCAGCCACTCATGTACTTTATCTACAATGCAATACCCAACAATATATATATTAGCGTAAATTCCACTTTATTGCTATGTTGGCATTATTCTCATACAAATATTCTGATTGCCTAATTAAAGCCCTAAGCTAAGCTGTTGACACATGGACGCATATCAATGTTCAAAAGATAATATAGGATTTCGACAGCTCAAACTCTTTATAATTCAATTGGAAATGATGATTTTAAAAAATTAATAAAAAAAAGTTTGTAATTCTTAATTCATTAATTCACTTGAGGCTCTAATTCGATGTCTTAAAGTGTATATAAGTTATTGTTATTCGATAATCTAAGCATGTTGCTAAGATCATTTCATTACTTTAGAGGAATAATTTTCTTCTTGTCATTGTATACAAGTCTTAAAAACAAAAAAGATTTAAACATTTATGTTTTAATAGGTGAAAAACCCAACTTGTTTGGCGTGAGTGGTCGTGCACTCTTGTCCCTTAAAAGAGGTTGGAGTTCAAAGCCCTTTTTGTATGAAAAAATCAATCTGGCCAACACTTTGTCCCTTAATTGAGGCGGTCCGGTACGAACGGGAAAAACCAATCAAGCCAGCACTTTGCCTCTTAATTGAGCAAATCCGGTGCGAACGGGGATTAGTATGAGTATGGCTGGTACAGGTCTAAAGGTGTCTCCTACAGTTAGGGCCCGTTAAGGACACCTCGTGCGATGACCCAAAAAAATTATGTGAAAATAGTAAAAATGATAATGCACTAAATAAAATTATCTTAAGAACATAATTAAACTTTATCTTTTTACTTTTGACGTGAATAAATTATGTTATATGCAGGGGTGTTATCTAAAACATTTACGTGTGCATTATTCTTGAACTTGATAGCCCTAACTGGATAGTTGCACTAATGAACCTTACAAGGGTTTAAAAAGTTTAATGAAACACAAAGCAAAGAGACATGAATTATACATCTATATAATAATTATAAAAAAATGAAAATTTTAAAACATATTTAATTAGTTTGTATATTCATTTTAATAGTATAAGTTTCTCTTTAAGTTGTTGGCAAGTTCTGCAACAACAACAATAATAATACGGATTAATTTTTAACATTAAATTAATTATTATGAAAGTTATATTTAAAATATAAAATACGTTAAGACAAAGACAATTAAGGGTATGTTTGGCTCGCGCATGAGAATCGGAATCGGAATGGGTATCAAATACTTGAAAATCAGAATGGGTTTTGGTGAAAGTATTTTGCATGTTTGGTAATAGGGTGGAATGGGAATGACTATTAATAATTGGGGAAGAGAATGGGGAGGAAGGGGATGAAACCCTTATTTTATTAGGGAATGAATTTTGCAATTAAAGGGTAACCAAAACCCATATAGTAGTGTTCTAAAAACCTGTCAACCAAACAATAACAATGATTTTGATACTCATTCCTTATAGTTAAACATGTCAACCAAACACACCCTAATAAAGTTCATATATAGTCAAATAAGTTAAACCTACTAATCTGGTTATAAAAGTATATTTAATAATCAAAACATGAAGTTTAACCTATTACACTCTAACCACAGTTTCATGTTATTAGATTATTGAATATAACAATTGAAACATCTTTGTTACCGACCAGTAGTAGATCCTTAATTAAACACACACATGTCTATGTACAAAACTAGAATAGAGTTGTCAAGCGCACTTAACCAACTTTAATTTGACAAAAAAGAGAAGTACAAACATATATTAGTCTACTTAACGTACAAGACAACCATCCATATCATCTTAAATCAAAAGAATACAACAAATTGATGACTCAAAGGGAATTTTCATACGATTCAATTCGTCGTTTATTTGTCACTATTGAATGAACTTGCTCTACTAACAAGTATCCACATTTTTGCGCTTCGTTCGTATCTCATATGAAAGTACATAAAATTTAACTATACTAAATGATTAGCAGGACAATATATATGCTAGTTTTAAAATAATTCTAACCGTCCTCAATTAGAATTTAAATTATTATAACTATGTTTGGCATACATAATTGAAAGTTGAAAACTTAAAACTAGTAGCTAATAAGTTAATAGATTGAAATTAAAGTATTTGATAAAATTAGATGTTGAATAAGTTAAATAATTATGAATTTTTCTCATTATCACTCAAAAAGTTAACATTTTCACAATCTATTATAGTTATAAATAATTACAAGCTAACCAGTATAAGAATATATGCATCAATTAATCTAAAATCAATAATGGGTGGTACCAAATCTAATCTTAACCGTGGACAAAGTTTGGCCGGCTTATGTATGTCGATTTGAAGCAGAATAAAATAAAAATTAAATAAAAAGCTGCAGGAATTATTGAAGCAGAAGAGAAGACTGATTCTGCTGGTTAAAGTCTAGCCAGTCCAAAACGACAGTGATGAAAAGATGGTTTAGTCGCCCAAGGAATTGAACACTCTAGCTAAATGGATTGCCATCGCCATCACCATTATTGTCTCAATCTTTCGTTTTTCTTGAGATACAATACAAAATTAAATGTATATTATATTATTCATAGATTAATACTACACGTGTATATGTTCTGTTCATTTTTATTTTTGAGTTAATTCCAGCAATGGTCATCCGACTATGTTGATTTTTCAAAATTAGTCCCCGACTTTTAATTTGGACAATTTAAGCCCTTTGACTTTCAAATTCTTTTCAATGTTGGACTTTTAGTCAAATTTTGGTTAAGTTGGGGTCAAATGAAGGGGTAAAATTATCCGTTCACCTATATAGTGTATTATTACTCGTATTTCTCATGTCCTATATGCTATATATATGAAAATAATCTCAGTCGAAAAGACTTCGGCTGAGATTAATGGTTTCGATTGAGACTTCGACTGAGATTATATTCATATATACAGCGTATATGACAGAAGAAATACGAGTAATAATACACTAAACATGTGAACGGACAATTTTACCCCTTCATTTGACCTCAACTTAACCAAAATTTGACGAAAGGACCAACATTGGAAAGAATTTGAAAGTCAAGGGACCTAAATTGTTCAAATTAAAAGTCGGAGACTAATTTTGGAAAATCAACATAGTCAGAGGACCATTGCTAGAATTGACTCTTTTATTTTTTATACGAGTAATAATTTTCTTTTTTTTATCAACAAAATTATGAGACCGTGACTGAAAATTTTACTCTTTAATATACATTATATGTATCATTTTCGTTATTTATATATTTAAAGTACACTGACAAAAGGTGACCGAATAGGTTGAAAAAATTGTCACTGCCATATGCATATGACAATTATGCCTTTGTGGTATAGCTCAATAGTCGAAAGCCTAAGTGTAAGGGCGTAGTGTTATGTGTAAACCCATAATCGGATACCAAATAGGAGATGAGACTCCTAAAATTAAAAATTTATCGCACTTAAATTACTATTTTACTGACACACATTATGCGATATATACCTCTCAACTATGGGCAGAAATGGGATTGATAGTGCCGTCCTGACGTCCGGTGCTATTCTGTATGTTACAGTATTAACTATGTAATTGAAAAATAATAAATTGAAAAATAATAAATTGAAAAAGAAATTATAAAAAGATAGAAAGGCCAAAGAATGGTGAGTGGGACGAGGTTTTCGACTTGCATCATATGTCAGTATTGGATTCGGCAAAGTTGAGAAAATGAAAGAATTGGCACGTGGTGTTTTATCAAACGAGTGGAGCAGAATAAATTTGAATAATAAAGAGATAAAACCATCGTTTTCAAAAAAAAAAACAGAGATAAAACCATCCATGCTAGCTAGGTACCCTACCCTCTAATTCGCACACCGAATTTTCAAAAAAAAAACTGTACTACTACCAAACTTGTATACATGCTCAATAGCGTAATTAAGAGTCCGTTTGGAAAGTAGGAAAATGAATTCTGAAAAATGATTTTTGGAAAATGAGTCATTTTTCGGAAAATGTTTTTATTTCCGATGTTTGGTTGCGTTATGAAAAATTGTCTTGGTGTGTTTGGGTGATATGGCTTGGTTTTGGCCGAGAACATGCAAAACAGTCATTTGGTCATTCCAGAAATTGACTTACAAAAAAAAATTCCGTAAGTCATTTTTCAGAAAAATGAACTGATTTTCCTTGGTCAACGGAAAACATTTTCTGTTGATCGCATTTTCCAGACGTTGCCAAACACCGAAAACTTGGAAAATATTTTCCGAAAGTCATTTTACGGGTTACCAAACACACCTTAAGTGTAATTAGAAAAAAGAATATAGGAGAGAAGAGAAAAAAAGAAAAAAATAATAATAAAATCTGAATTAAAAAAAATCAAAATAACATTGCACAGGCGTGACCAACATGAGAGACATTTATCAGGCATTTTATCTTCTCTCTTTATCACTCTCTCTTCCATATTGGTAAAAATTTTCTCAATAAGTGAGAAATCTTCTAATGGAGATTGCCTTAAGGTGTCAAATCTACCATTTTAGTTAATAAACATTACACGTTTCAAGTGAAAGGCTCTTATACAAAACTGCCTCTACTGGAGGTCGAATCTATTTCATTTAAGAGAGTCATAGATGTGTCATTGAATTGCAAGCTATTTGAGAAAACTTATTTAATTTAAAAACATATCCGTTTAACAATTAATAGTTAGTAAATTGTGTTAATTGTTAATTTATTATTTATTATTTTAATTTATTTAACTAGTTGGTAGTAATAATTAGTTGCTAGTTTGTGGACAAATGTTTAATAAAATTCGTTATTAACTAATAATAATATGTAAACGACTTTTAAGCACATAAATATATGAGTCATTTCCATTTTTGGTCCTACTGTTATTGGGACATTGCCAATTTTAGTCCACTTCATTAATTTTTGCCACATTACATCCAGTCTTATTTAGTTCTTGCCACTTTTAGTCCACCGTTAAAATTTTCGTCAAATGATCGTTCAAAACAGGGGTATTTTTTGTCTTTTCATGCTTTGCTCATCTCCTTTACCCTTTATAGTTGTTTTCCTTACACATTTTCATCTAATGAAGAGGTCCGGCGGAAGTCATGTGAGCCACATTACAAAGTCATGGCTTTTGTCGGACCTCTTCATTGGATGAAAATGTGTAAGGAAGACCACTGCAAAGGGTAAAGGAGATGATTAAAGCATGAAAAGACCAAAATATCCCTATTTTGGACGGTTATTTGATGAAAATTTTAACGGTGGACTAAAAGTGGAAAGAACTAAATAAGACTGGATGTAATGTGGCAAAAATGAATGAAGTGGACTAAAATTGGCAATGCCCCAATAACAGTATGACCAAAAATGGAAATGACTCTAAATATATATAATTTATAATAACAATTTATTCATTATATAATAATTTGATTTATTGAATAATAAATGAAAAATATTATTTCAAATAATAAAAATAACAACTATAACATGTAACAATATAATAAAGAACATTTAATAACAAATATTTTTCACACTATTTTAACAAATAAAAATAAACTAATATTAATGAGTTAAAATTAAAAACTAAAAATACTGTGAAGAAAGATTCTACAGCTTAAGATGAGAAATTAGAACATTAAAATAACTTAGAGTAAATACCAGTGGAGGTCCTCCGACTTTGATGGCACTGTCACTTTTAGTCCTCAACTTTTAAATTAACAACTTTTAGTCCTCCGACTTTGATAGCACTATCACTTTTAGTCCTCAACTTTTAAATCAACCACTTTTAGTCCTCTTACTTTTTGTTTCTAGCCACCTATGGTCCTTCCTTTACAATTGGACATCTAATGTCATTTTCTCAAGGGCAATTCAGTCATTTGGTCCAAAATTTAGTGTTAACAAAGGAGAGTGGAGAATAGGATTTCTTCAATTATTCTGATGAGGAAACATAATACGTAATACATTAATTATGAAATGACTGAATTGCCCTTGAAAAAATGACATTAGATGTCCAATTATAAAAAGAAGAACCATAGGTAGTTAGAAACAAAAAGTAAGAGGACTAAAAGTGGTTGATTTAAAAGTTGAGGACTAAAAGTGGCGGTGACATCAAAGTCGGAGGACTAAAAGTGGCGGTGCCATCAAAGTCGGGGGACCTCCACTGGTATTTACTCAAATAACTTAATAGTTGTTATAGAATACATTTATAGGATTCTATCACGTGATCTAGGGTTTTGTCTTCTCTCCTTGAGTTCTAGGGTTTTTGCTTAATTTTGCATGCATTTTACGTTACTCTTGGTCTGGCTTCCATTCGAACTGGTCTAAATTAATGTCTAAGAGGTGTGTATCCGTTGGCATATATGGATGTTTATGGCATTGTCAACGGTTGTGTAGACATCCGGTTGGCTGAAGAGGAAATCGGTATTCGGTTAGACCTAGGAACGGAATCGGCGTCGACGGCTGAAGCGGCGCGGAGGATGTGGTCTCTCGTCGGTATTTTCCTGACAGATCGACTAATCAAGACTGAGATCATGAAGAAAATTATGGCATCATAATGGTGTCTATTGCTAGGGGTCTAGATCGTTGATGTTCAACCGAACCTTTTACTATTCTCGTTCTTCCATGAGATTCGCATGTAGAGGGTATTGGATGAAGGGCCTTAGTCATTTGAAAACTCCATGCTGGTCTGCAAGCAAATTCGAGATGGTGGTGCTTAATTTTGTGGATATGTGGCCATGTGGGTTCAAATTTATGACCTACCGTTGGGATATAGCAAAGATGTTATCCTGGAGTGGATGGGGGGTTACATTGAGATTGTAGCAAAGGATGAAGCTGATTAAGCGGGATAGTACTTAGACATGGGTCAACTTTAAGTACGAGCGGTTACACATGTTTTGCTTTTTTTGTGGGTGGCTCGGTCACACTGATAAGTTTTGCATGGATGCAAGGACAGCGGCGATTGGCCTAAAAAGGTACCTTATGGTGCTTGGCTTCGAGCTGGTGGAGGGAGGGGGTGACAACTATTGGAAGTAGATGGCTGGTAACTAGCGAACGCAATGGGGGTAGAGTTTTGACGGTTATGAAGAAAGTAGGCCAACCGAGGATGGTTGGCATGGTGGAGCATGGCGGTGTGAGTGTCGTAAGGCAGTGCACTGGGTATTTTGGATAATGAGGCGGTGGGTCTGAAACCAAAACGATGGCGAGGTGATGGTAGAGGTGGGCTGAGGGAAGACGGAAGTGGAGATATCAGCATGCAGGATGGTTCGAATAATTCTTTTTTGGCGGGTTCTTGATCCCTGGCCTGCCTGTGTCAATGAGTACCTTAAGCTAGAACTACCATGGCTTGGGCAACCCACGGACAATTCACAAAGTGGTAGGCATTACGTCTGCAAAGAAGCCTGATTTTGTCTTTCTGATGGAAACGAAGGTAGGACATGTGCATGCTTAGAATTTGAGGGTCAAGTTCGATTTTAAAGGGTGTTTTTGTGTGGATAGTGTGAGGCTGAAGGGGGCTGATGTTTCTATGGAGAACGAATAATTGAGCTCATCTATTGGCTTATTCGTCGAACCATAGAGACGTAGTGGTCTCCCTTCTAGGGTGTCAGCAGTGACGACTTACTTGTTACTATGGCTATCTTGAAAGGGCAAAGCAAAGGGAGGCGTGAGATTTTCTGAGGGATCTGAAGGGTAGTGTAAGTGTACAAATGATACACATTTTGTACCCTAATTAATTTGACTTATTATTTGTCAAAACTTAGGATATTATTATTATTTTATTTAGTCTAGCTTGGACCGTGTGTAGTTAGCAAATGTATCTATCTAATTTCAATTTGGTTGAGCAAGCTTGTAGGCTGCATTTTGAACATATGGTTAGCATTAATCCAAGGGAAATTGGCCCGCAACTTATGATCAGTGAAGTTGGTTGCAATATTTTGGATATAAAAAGGCGTGGTCTTTGTGAAGTATTCGAATGATTGAAATGCCAAATTTAAAAGAAGAATTTCCTCACCAAATTACTATGTTATAATAACTTTGAGAAACCAATATTGAGAAGATGCCTTTGAAGTACGTGCGCTGCTTCTACAACCAAAATTGAAGAATTGAAATGCAAAATTCAAAGCGATAAATCCTCCCTTTCTTTTCATACTGCCGAAATGTTCATGAAGCTACTTTGAAGATGGTGCGCTGCTTTACATCATCAATTTGAAGAATTTCTATTTTGCTGTTGGTATGAAGATTGAAGGCATGTAGTGTTGAAGATCCAATTGTAGGTGACGAAGATTGGTGTTGGTTAATGAACTGTGGTGTATCCTGGTTGTGTAATTCCAATGTGTGTAATCTTGGGTGGTCATCTAGTGGATTGGACTTACGTGAGTTGCCCCTCAGACATAGGAGTCTTATCTCCGAACTGCGTTACCAATTGTTGTGTCCTGGTTCTACTTTCTTACCTTTTTTTGTTAATTCTAATTTCAACTTTAATTAATGGTTTGATAATTTGTTATAAAAATTAAGTAGGAACCTTAGCCTATTCTTGTGCATTCAAGATCCACGATGCAATTTCAAGTAGGTTTCAACTACCTTGGGTGATTTTATGGGATTTCAATGACTTAATGGCCCAGTATAAGAAAAGGGGTAGGACCACGCACTTGTGGGGTTTGGTGGAGTGGTTTGGGGATGCTTTAAATGACTGTGGTGTGGTATTCCTCCCGATACTGGGGTATCCTTTCACGTGGGAGCGAGGGCGGGGGACGAGGGGGTAGGTGGAAGAGAGGCTTGACAGGGTGGTGGCTGATGCGAGGTGGGGATAACTAAATGACAAAGAAAGGGTGTTTAATATTTAGACTACTACATTTGACCACTCGGCTCTATTCTTGGACATTTATGAGCAAGTGGGAGAGGGTAGTGGTGGGGCGTTTCGATTTGAGAATGCATGGTTGTTGAATGAGGGATGTCGGGGGGTGGGGGGTGTTTGTGGAGGGAGCTTGGGGGAAGTCGATTAGTTGTCCTTTCCAAGATAGGATCCTTTGTTGTGGGAAATTGCTAATGACAGGGTAATTGGGTAAGCACCCGACCCGAAACAACAAGCGGCACCCTACCCGAACCACAGGTAGACAAGCAGACACAAGAATCAAAAGGCCACCTGTTACACCTGAGGAGAGAAATTATTACCAACGGTTCCATACACTTAAGACTTGTCATCATGAGTCCGTTACAAGTGACAGGAGAAGAGTTGTTGCACCCATTGTATAAGTAATAGATCTTTGTAGAGGTGAGGGAGGAAAATTCTAGTACACAAACATTATTGTACTGAAACTAATTACTCACTATAGTACTCACTTTTCAAACATACTCCGGTAACTTTCTTACCGTCAGCTAAAGTATTGGGTGGGGATAGGTTCCATCAGTTTGGGGCTACAATTGAGGCTCTAAAGAAGGATATGAATGCCTTCAGAGAGAGGTTTCATGATGGATCCTTAGCCAGATTTAGGGAGCTGGAGGTTCAGTTGGGAAAGGCTTTGACTCATGATGAAGCATTCTGAAAACAGAGGGCCAAGCAGCTGCACTGTAGATCAACCCGAAGGAAACTGGACCCGACTAGCTGCGGGGCTTTGGAGCCAATCCCAACCTCAACCGAGCCTGGCTGACCTGTGCATGGCCGAGCCCAACGCGCGCTGCTTGAGCCGAGCCCAATGCTCGCCGCCCAGGT
Source organism: Ipomoea batatas (assembly GCA_002525835.2). Taxonomy (NCBI): domain Eukaryota; kingdom Viridiplantae; phylum Streptophyta; class Magnoliopsida; order Solanales; family Convolvulaceae; genus Ipomoea; species Ipomoea batatas. The sequence continues at coordinate 1,223,884 of CM008331.1, forward strand.
CGGGCTCAGTGCTCGGCCGCCCAGATGCAAGTATATTGTACACTGAGCATTAATACTAAGTGCACCTAATGTTATAACTAGGCGCACCTAATGTTATAACTAGGTGCATGAATATTAACAAGGTAAACTACTTGCACTTGTAAGTGAAAATAGGTGCACAGGTGCAAGTAAAATGTATTACAAGTACAAGTAAAATGTACGTTGAGCTCAATACTAAGTGCACCTAATGTTATAATTAGTTGCACCTAACGTTATAAGTGGGTGCACTTAGGTTCATAAATGTTAACTAGGTAAATTACTTGCTCTTGTAAGTGAAAATAGGTGCACTTATAAGTGAAAAATAGGTGCACTTGTAAGTGAAACTAGGAGCACTTGTAAGTGAAACTAGGTGCACTTATAAAACAATTACTTGTACCAAAGTTCGAATTATTTACGAAAATGTCACCGCGTCGTTTTTTTTTTTAAAAATTACATCTGATTCGTTGATCTTGACACGTGGACGGCTGCGAAGCGTTCTCATTTCCTTCCTGGGTGACAGTACGCACTTGAGCGCACCCCTATATATATATATATATATATATATATATATATATATATATTTATTTATTTATTTATTTATATATATATATATATATATATATATTTATTTATTTATTTTGCGTACATGTGCGAACTAGCATTTCCATGCGACCATGCAAATTTCTGAAAGATTACACAACTAACGAATAGGGATGACCATGATTCTGTTCGAACCGAATCGTGCATTGTTTTAACCGGAACCGGACGGGAACCAGAATTTTTTTTTAATTTAAACTAGTATTTTCGCCCGTGCGTTGCACGGAATGGATTTGTTATAATATTTTAAGAATATTTGTATCGATATGCAATTATATAAATTATAACAATGAATATTATATAGCGCAATTGATGAAATTGGTTGGATCGATTATGTTTTATGATGTTTTTCTTACTTGAATTATAACAAATAATTGTCCAATTACCCGTGCGATGCATGGATAATTTTTTTTAATTATATATTGAGAAAATAAAAATAAAGATGAAATTATAAAAAATTCTAATATTGAACGTGTACATTTATTTGATTATAAGATTAGTGCAAAAGTATTACTCAATTAATTGAATAATATATTATTTGTTTGTCTACAATTATCTTAAAGAAGATCTATAAGTAATATGACTTATGTAATTATATTATTACTAAAATAAATATGGGAAAAATGAGAAAATAATTTAATTATGGTTATTATAAAAATAAATTCAACGATCAATGTTTAGCTTAATTACCATAATAATTATTAGCTAATTATTATTAGTCAATTACACTTATATATGTGTAATTATACTTTTATGCTTTAAGTATATTCATTTTCACCATATTGCATTTAGTTTTATCTTCCTCCTCTATATTTGAATGAATTAATTTTGATTATTATAAAAATCTAACAACCCATGCCGAATTAATTTTTTTAAAGTTTAAATAACTTAAAGTTTTCAAAAGGAAAGTATAATTATTTTTTATTAAATTTAAAAATAATTTTTAGTCAATTAGTAATATCATTTTCCTTTTCCGATAAATGATTTTACTTTTATTAATAGTGTTGATACGTGAATATAACAACGATATTACCAATTAATAGATATTAGTTAATTTCCATTTTACATTTTCTTACCAAATAAGCTTTATTAATTATTTGACCAATAAAATATTTAATTAATTGACTACAAAAGCTTGGGCGGGAAAAATGAAATAGGGGGATTTTACTTTTATATATAGTATAGATAGCATAGATAATACGTGTAAGTTTAATTTTGTTTAATTATTGATGTAATATGTGTACCTTTAATTTCATTTAATTATGTCGTAATATGTGTACCACTAATTTCAATTCCTTAATTGATTACATAAATCTATAGTATGGCAAGCTATATTTTGGCAAGTATAAAAATAGTTTAATAAAAGTATAATGTGTGAATTAATTTCTTAATTACTATAGTTAAAGATTTTATTCAGAAGTAACTATTAGCATAACTTTATGTGTAATAATATGTGAATTTGAATAATTTGCATAATTGTATGGACACAATAATTTGTAAATTAGCGTAATAATCTGTGAATTGGAACAATTATCATAATTTTTTAAATATCCTTTAATTATGATGGACTTAATAGGTGTATTATCAATTTCCCTAATTGATTATATTTTTTTGAAAAGTCCTTAATTGATTATATAAAAATATAAAATTTAAATAACGGAAAATATTAATACATTTATTTCTATAATTTTTCAAAAGTAATAAAAGGAAGTGAATGGGCAATTGATATTATTTGAAGTGAAAAAAAAAATCATCATAGGAAGGAATTCTCAATGTTTAATTATACCATAATAAATTTAGATGTTAAATACAATTGGTAATTACCATGGGTTATTTAGATGGTATGGTAATTACCTATATATATTACCTAAATAAACAGATTAACATATGGATCAACATTATAAAAAATTGATGAAGCCTTAAGATATATTAGGAAAAGTATCAATTAATTAAAATATGATATATAGTACTAAAAAATTAAAATATGACAAAATAAATTATATTAGAAAATTTATTAGCTAGTATCAATCCTGCTAATTTTTCGTAATACTATATTTGTAATTACCGTTATAAACATATTTAATAGAAAAATTTAATTAGGAACTTATATTAAGCATTTTGGATTATTATTATATTATTATTAATATTAGGAAAATTATATTAGAAAAATTATATTCGGAAATTATATTAAGAATTTTGAATTATTTAGTATTGTTATTATTGTTATTGTTATTATTATTATTATTATTATTATTATTATTATTATGATCTTAACAGCATCGGTATTATATTAATGTATAAATTTTATATTATTATTATTCATGCAATAGATCCACCTCATTATACCAAGAGGATTATTATTTTTATCCTATCCCAAAACCATAATAATATGCAAGAGTATAAGATAAACTTTTCAAAAGAAACACAACTAAGGGATAGAAATAGCAAGTAATTTTAATACAATATATTTATAACAACAACCAAACCAAATTAAAAAAGAAAATACATAGGAACTTCTCCATAAATTAAAAAAAATAACTTTTAGAGATAGAAAAATATATAATTTTACCACTGCATAATTGTAACAACAACTGAATTGAACCTTTGCATGCCATTTGCTCCTCATCCATTGCCCTTCCTGATCTAATTGCTGATACGGGTGGTAAAAGCACTCAACAATCTTCATAAGTTATTCTACACCCAAAAACCCCAATATATAATTCAAGGCCTTGAATCACGTTTACCTTTTTCTAATCCACTCTCTTGTAGTCAACAAAATCTTTCTTCGGCTTCACTTGCGGGGAAGAATATGGTATGCTCTTTCTCTCTTCCTCCGCTAACCCTCTCATTTACCCTAGATGACACCGGTGAATGTTTGCGATTTACTGGTGCCGGCGACTACGCATAAAAAATCATCTTTTTCAACCGATTCAAGTAGGTCGGTGCAATTCTTGGTGCATGCACCACCGTAGCTTTCTCAGAGAAGCTAGATGGGGCTTCATTATCGCTAGGAAATGGTATATCATCACCAAATTGAATTACAAAAAATTTCAAAACAATTGTTAACACGAAATCATAAACTAAACAATGAAAGGAAGAACAACAAAGCATAACCATGAATCTAAAGAAAGAAACCAAAAGATTTTCACTTACTCTTGAGTCTTGAGCTTGTCCATCAGAGTTGTGATCGGAAACCTACGAAACGAATGCCAACTTTGCCGAGTTCAGAAGTTGTGAGGGTGCAATCTCTCATGCTCGGAACTTATATGAAAGAAATTGGGATTATGGCAATAAATTTTATAGAAATATATAAATGGTTAATTAATAAAATAACCATATATATATATATATTTGGTTTTACTAAAATAATTCCCGTGGTATTATGGAATAAAATTAGGAAGAATGCTATTGGAGTAGAGGTTTTAATTTTCTTGGGATTATGGCAATAAATTTTATGGAAATATATATAGTTAATTAATAAAATAACCATATATATATTTGGATTTACTAAAATAATTCTCGTGTGATTATGGCATATAATTTTACTAAAATAATTCTCGTGTGATTATGGCATATATATCACACCAATTATATAATCAATTATTCAATCAGCAATTAATATATTACAATTATTCAATCATCAACATTTAAGCATAATAAATTAATAATAAATTAATAATTAATAAATTAAATGAATAAATAAATAAAATAACTGAATTTACATATATACCACTAACTTTGGGCGGGAAAGTTTAGAAGGAGGATAATGGTTTTATATATAGATAGATTATTATTTATTATTTAATTAAAGTTTAAACTTTAAATAACATTTTAAAATTCAACTATAATTTTTTTTAAAATATAGTTTAACTTTGAAGTTTAAATATTTAATATAACTATTTAAAAAAAAAAACATTTTAGAATGACATCTTTTCAACAAAAAATATTAATTGTTGAATTTGGACAACTTTAAAAATTAAAAAAAAAATTACAAATAAAAATATAATAAAAATCCAGTTCGAACCGGAATCGTCGGTTCTGAACCGTACTTGGAATCATACCTAGAAGGTTCTGTTCCAGTTTGGCCAATTTTAGAATCGGGAACCGCCGGTTTGGAACCGGAACCGAACCGTGGTCATGAATACTAACGAATGCACAACAACTACTCCTAGGCATGCCTGGAGGACGCGCATGGATGTGTGCAGTACACTGGTGTAGTAGTTGTGTTGCATTATGTAGTAGTCACAAAATTGGAGTAGTTACAGTGCATTCATGTAATAATTACAGTGCATTCATATAATAATTACAGTGCATTTCTTTAGGTCACAGGTTCACGTGGAGTTCGCACCATAACGGGATCCAATATATTATTTACATTTTTTAAAAATGTTAAAAGACTATAATATTGTCATATAAACTTTTATATGATTTTCACATCAATGTATTATTAGTTTTATGTCCTTTCAATGCAAATTAAAGACTGAATTGAATCTTAAATTAATTAATTAATTAAATTCAACAAAATAGTACTCCTATAATATACAGATCTCATTAGTATTTTGAATGAAAATGAAATGATATTAGAAAGTAAGGGAAAAACAAAAAACAAAGAATCTATTAGCAGATCGGCTCCTCCATGGACGGAAATTAAACGTAAGGGAACTGTGTGGCGTTTGTGGCTGTGATATTGATGGGCCGGAAAGCAGTGTGATGTCGGAAGTAATATTGACCAGACGAAGAATGCTGGAAAACCGCCATACCCAGCGGAGCGTGAGGCCACTCGCTTCATTAATAATGACGGAACGTACTGTTAGTTGATATGACTAGTGGTCCTCCATGGAAGAAGAAGAAGTGTGTAGCAATACTGCAATAGCAACCAGCAACTGACATTGATTGATTGCATTAAATGTTGTGGTACCCTTCTTTGAATTGAATGAAAGTAGTAGTAGTAGATTATTGAAACATATACCGGAAAAAAATTTCGGCGCCTCTTATTTTAGTGTGTCAAAGACTAGATACTTAGATAATAAAATCGAAATATAATTTATTTTTCTTTTAACATGATTA
>CM008331.1:1238543-1250008 GCA_002525835.2 Ipomoea batatas
TTGTTTTGATTTTTTGTTTATTTTGGTGCTTTGGATGTTATTATATTAGCATCATTTGTTTTAATTTTTTGTTTTTTGTTTTTTTTTTGTTTTTTATTTTTAAAACCTTTATTCCTATTATAGGGTCATAAATAACTAAACATTAATATTGGTAATTATATTATTCCAATTCCATTCTACTACCAAACATAAAAAAAATCTTTCACGAAAATCTATTAACATTACCAAATATTTGATTCTCATTTCAATTTGCGATTACAATGTGAGAACCAAACACAGCCCTAGTTCTATGATGGTCTAGGACCAAATGACCAACAATATATGGCCATGATTATAGAAAGAGTTCATTCCAACAAAAAGTCGCTTGATTATTGAGTTTCTTTTAACATTTGATCACGCTTAATCCTTGGTTATTGAGAATCTGTAAGATTAAGTCATTTGTAATCAATTAGTTGGCTAATTACCAAATTAAAAAATAAAGTTGAATTTTTTTTTTTCTTTCCAAAAGGTTGAAATCCAACCCCAATATACTTATTGTGTTGCTACACTGTGGGGGGTGAGACTCGATCCTGGTCATTCTTTTTAAACTTTACTCTTGTGATCAATTGAGTTGTTCATGCGTATAAGTTGAATTTTTTTTTACGTTAGTCCCTTAAAGCTTTAACTAATTAATCTAACAAAATCAAAATTATGAAAGTAAGAGTTAACATTATAAGTACTCTACACTCTCAATTTGAATGATTTTCTATTACTTTAGATCAGATTAAATGACAAAGATTTCAATTCAACATATTGAAATTACAATTTTACCTTCGAATTTAACATACGAACCAACAAACAGAACTGGTATCGGAATACTAAATTTGAAAAATTAATTTTCAATAATTTAGAGCTAAATGTGATCCATTTGAAAAATAACGGCCACATCTAAAACAAAAATTCAACAATCAAGAAATCTTTATTCTGTACGGTGTCCTCTAGAAATTATATGGAATTGACCAAAGAAAAGATCCAAGTACAAAATGCTGGATTAATTAAGCAGTAACTGTTGTGCATCACATGAGTAGCTGACGACCATGTATATACATTCATACTATCATTGTCAATTAGTCACCAAAAAAGTTCTTATTTTTTTTTAAAAAATAAAATAAATAATCTGAAAAAAAAAAACTAAAATAGTGTTAGAACTGACACATAATTTATAATTTAAACAAAATTAAAATGTCAATGACCTTGTGGTCTAGTAGGATGAAGTGATTATTTCAAATGTGAGGTCATGGATTTAATCTTCAATGAAAAAAGTATTGACTCTTTGTACTTCAATAGGTTGAAAAAATAGTTATAAATTAATATTACATTTTAACATAGTCTAATCAAAGAACAAAACTAAAATCATTTAAAAAAAAAAAAAGAAGAGAGAAAAACACCGCGTAGAGCCAAGAAAATAAAAATAAAAAAAGCCGCTTACGTATAGTATGATATCACCATTATCCGTCCGGCCAAAATTATCCTGTACGTGTACGCTATCTCTACGCTCATTTGAAGTGCAATCGGAACACGCTTTAACGTTAGACCTTCCCCGTTGACGTTGGAATTCTCAGACATCCTCTGCTCCACACTCACTTGTATAAATATACTCCTACTTACCCTAATTTCATCCAAAATATATACCCATTATTCCATTCCATGCAATTACGAACCCCAAAAACCCACTTTCACAATCGATATCACCAAATTGAAATCTCACAACACTTACTGTTATATTATATCTAACAATTCATTTCTTGATTCTCCGATGGAGCGCAACGAGGAGGCGCCATCGGCGGTGAAGTACAAGGGAGTGAGGAAGAGGAAATGGGGGAAATGGGTGTCGGAGATACGCCTACCCAACAGCCGGGAGAGGATATGGTTGGGTTCTTACAACACGGCGGAGAAAGCCGCCAGGGCTTTCGACGTCGCCCAGTTTTGCCTGCGCGGCCCCACCGCGCAGCTCAACTTTCCCGACGACCCCCCCGACGTTCCCGGCTGGCAGACGTTCACCCCGCCGGAGATTCAGGACGTCGCCGCCCAGTACGGCAGCGATTATTCCCGACCGCCACCTGCTGTCGGGCGGCAGGAACAAGGAAACCATGAGGAAATTACGCACGTGATGGATTTGGATGACACGTCACCCTCCTCGACCTCCGAAGGTGCGGTACAAATGGGAGATATTGATTGGTCGTTTTTTGACGCACTGGATGGGGCTCCTACTTGTAACGATTTTGGTCTATTCTCAGGTGATGATCTCTACGTGCCACCACAACCACAACCACCGCCGCCGCCGTCAACCACTGATCACGACAATGAAACCCAATTTTCTCACCCATCTTTCTTATGGAACTTCTAGCTTCCTATCCTATATATACTACCTCACTCACCTCTCTACTATCAACAATATAATATAATGCCAAATAACACATACACACCAACAAAGAAAAAAACATATATATATGAGTAATTTTTTTGGGGTAAATCTACAGGGTCTTTCTCTCCGTCCGTTTAACGGTCCGGGGTCCACCCAAGTTCGCTCCAGGAGGCACGGGAACTGGCCCAGGGGGAATCGTCACTTGTGGGAATTGAACCTGGTTCTCCCGAAATTCCTCCCAACAAAGAATATATATATGAGTAATGCTATAAATTACTTATGTATTTTACCTAAAAACTTTCCTTTTGATGCGGCGTTATCGGACTATAAAGTGGGGTCAGCTAATTTATTAGCACTCAATAAATGAAAGTCTGCCCACGAGGAAAAGTTTGGACGGGAATATATATATATATATATATGTACGTATATATATACTTTTGTTTTTAATGGACTTTCTATAATATAATACAATGTGGTATGACATAGTACCGCAGGATAGTCTATATTGCTCGTACTTGATCTTTCCGGTTTCTTGTAGTAAAATTATGTTTTTGCCTGGAAAGGTTTATATATCAATATATGGAATTTTATGGGATAGCTTATCCATTTTCTCTTTAGAAATTTCCTTTAAATCTTTGCATGTTTTCCATTGTGTCTATACCTAGCCTCGCTCTTATATATTATATTAGGAAATTAAACATGTTTGGTTATATGCTTATGGCTTATATTATCACGTTTAATATTAATTTTGATCTCTTAATTATTGCGTTTTTACTGTTCTGTGTTTTGAGTTTAAAATTTATCAGATTTAGCCACCAACTATTATTTAAAATTTTTATATTTAAAGTATTAAAAGTGATGAGTTTAAAATTAATTGTTTAGATTTAGCCTCCAATTATTATTTAAAATTGAGTTATTACCGAAATAGTCCATTGACTATAACAAAATTACCACATAAGTTCCTCAACTTTAAAAATCTTAACCACTTTGGTCATCTATTTGTTTTGTCGTCAGACATCCATTATTTCGGGACGAAATTGGTAATTTTGCTACAGTCAAGGAACCATTTCAATCATTACAAGCACTATTTTTTCTGAAAAATTAATTACCGAAATGGTCCCTTAACTATAACGAAATTATCAATTTGATCCCGAGTTAACAGATGTCTAACAGTGAAACAAATGGAGGACCAAATTAAAAATTAAGGGACTTAATTAGTAAAAAAAATAATCAAAAATAAAATTGATAATTTCGCTATAGTTAATAGACATTTCAATAATTAACTTTTTCAAAATTTTTATATTTAAGTATTGAAAGTGATGAGATTTGGAGAAAAGTCTACTGAGCCTTTTTTATTGTCACGTGGTATATATATAGGTATGTGTATGGTGATGTGATGCCTTTTTTGTCGCCAATTTTGCATGCATATATATGGATTATATATTTATATGCTGTTCTTTTACTCTACAAAAGCGAACTGCAGCACTACGGAACATACTATTTTCAACCTTGTAACTAATGGGCTCTCCAAATTGTTCTTTACTCCCATACCTAAACGGTGGCGTTGGCCGTCAATAAATTCACTACATACAAAAAACTCATATTTTCAACATACAGTTAATGCCCTCGGGGGCCCGTACAAATATTTTAGAGACCCTGAGCGAAATTAAAAAAAATGGGCCCCTTATATAAAATATTAAAATTTAAATGTAATAATACTAAAAAAATAATAATATCAAATAACATGAAATACTATTATAGAAATTTTTTTAACATTTTCTAAAGAGTTAATTCCATTTTTGGTCCTAGATTTATAGGTGACATTCCACTTTCAGTCCTTTTTTTTCAAAACATCCACTTTTGATCATAGTATTATTGTGGCATCACCATTTTTGGTCCTCCATCAACAAAACAGTTTAAATTTCGTCAAATACAAGAGCATTTCAGTCTTCAGTTTTGATTTTGTTTCAAAAAATAAACATAAAAAATATAGCGGGTCAACCTACTTTGTATAAAAAAGATCAAAATGTCATTGTATTTAACGGCATTTTAATGATTTTCTTGACGGAGGACTAAACATGGTCATGCCACAATAATACTAGGACTAAAAGTGGATGTTTTGAAAAAAAAAGGACTAAAAGTGGAATGCCACCTATAAATCTAGGACAAAAAATGGAATTAACTATTTTCTAAATACAAAAGTAATCATGACAAATGAAGTCTACGTGCTATGCAAAATCATCGATAATTGCATCAAGATTAACATTCTCTAGCATATCCTTCTCAATACACAAAATCGTCATTAACATGACCTCGGTCATTTAAATTTTATTTAGATTGTTCCAATTATTCATTAAATGATTATGATTTTTTGAAAAATTTATTTATAGCTCCTCTTTGTGATTCTATTAGCTGCTCTATTTGTTTTTTTTTTTGTTTTTTTAACAATCACATAAATGCTTTTTAGGTAACTTTATATAAAACAATTTTAAAAACTGTGTATAAGAAAAGAACAAAAGCACGTGGATATTTTTAAAGACAGAACAAATTACAAATAGAAGAGAACTTACAAGTTACAACGGACAATGGAGCCCAAACTTGCAAACAAATGAACAATCATTGATTAATCGAATTGGAAAAAAATTTATTGAAGAAGACAAATGGGTTAGCCGGTTAGGGTGTCGATTCTAATAGATAAAAGATAATTAGGTGTCCTCGACTCCCCATGTCGATTCTATTTCTAAATTATTTAATTAAGCATCGATTCTCAACTTCGTACAGTCCCATCTATTCTTAATTTTTTTTTCTAATATAATTATAACACTAATTTTTTATTTTCTAATATAATTATAACACTAATTATAACACTATAATAGATATATGTATACATATACATATATATGGATGGACCCCTTCTATCCTAGGGCCCTAGGCGGTCGCCCATCCCCTCAGTGCTTAGGACCGTCCCTAATGCCCTTATTAGCTCTTGGACTCGACCTCCGTTCGTGGATGGTTGTAGTGGGCATAGTGAAAGCGTTAGACCCGGTTAAGGAGGTCCAAACTATCCATCATTTTTTCGTGGGAGTCATTGGAGCGCTGCCTAGTATAAAAACACTCCTCTCTGTCTTATGAGTTATGATGACATCATCATTCAATTCTCTTGTAATAGCTTGATACGAATCCTAATACAAATTTGTCTTCGTGACTAAAATACTTGCTCTATATTCACTATCCTTGTCTTTATTTCTTATTATTCTATATTTATTGGGTTATTTGAGTCGGACCACCTGGATCAATATAATCAATCAACCAACAATGCCAAGTTCGACTCCATGTAATAACTACTTGTTAATCTTCATGATTTGAGCCGGTCAGCTATAAGCAACGCAATTTAAATTGGTTCACTTAAAATGCATATTCAAATACTAATGATAGGTTTTCATATAAATTAAAGTTAATGCCCTTGGCTTTTTTTTTTTTTTTTTTCGTTTCCCCCTCAATCTCTGCATTTACACTTATTTTCCCTCTAATAATAATATAGGTACCCAGCTACAACAAAAAAAAATATGGCGGAGGAAACTCTCTCTCGGAAGAATAGCGAAGAACAAAACCTCCTGGAGCGAAGTACCAAGAAGACGAAGACATCAACCGAATCTCCGATGGGTGAAGCCTCCCTGAAAAGAAAGATGGCACGCCAGAAGAACAGATTGGAGCGCTATCGTTTAAACAGGTAGTTGCAAATGAGACTGGAAGCACTTCTGTGAACCCAAATGCATTTGAGTTAGATCTCATCTCAGATGACGAGGAGGAAGATTCGGACGATAAGATCGACGGCGGATGCCCTATCATCCGTCTCTCCAAAGAAGAAAAGCTATGCCTGAGAAGCAGATGGAAACAGACACTCATTGTCAAAGTCTTGGAAGGAATGTATGCTATGCATATTTGTTGAGGAGATTGACTGCATTATGGCACCCGAATGCTAGAATGGAACTAATCACCATTGGGGCATTGGGGGAGGATATTTTCTGGTTAAGTTTGCATCCCTGAAGGACTATGAATTTGCTAAGTACGGAGGACCCTGGATGGTCCTAAATCATTACCTGATCGTAAAGGAGTGGGTTCCAAACTTTGAACCTCTCACTGACAAGACGGAAACAGTAATAGTGTGGGTGCGCTTCCCCTGCCTATCGGCGGAGTACTACGACCACAATTTTCTCATGAGGGTGGGAGGCAAGATTGGTAGGCTGATTAACATTGATACGGCGACGAGTCTAGTCTCCCGGGCAATGTTTGTGAGAATCTATGTTGAGGTAGATATTACCAAGCCATTGCTATCCAAGTTCACGTTAAGGAGGAATGTGAGAGGCATCACATATGAGGGACTACACCTTATATGCTTCAAATGTGGTGTTTATGGCCATAGTGCTGAGAAATGCCCGCAGAATCATGAACATGTGAGGAAGTGGAGAAGATGGCGGAGGGAGATGCAGGTGGCCGTACACCGGTGCAGGAGGGTGCTGGAAGTAATGGTCAGAATAATGCAAAAAGGAAAGAAGGATCTTAACAAAGGTAAGGCGCGAATCAGACCTGAGGCATGGAGGATTATGGTTCCTGGATGGTAGCCCCTTGGAAAGGAAAAAGATATGCGAAAAATCAGGAACAAAATAATCAGACTGGGAATGGATATTGAAAGAAAGATTTATGTAACGTAGGAAAAGGGAAGGAAAAGATAGGCGCAGATTCGGGCTCCAGGTTTGCTCACCTCATGGAAGATAATGCGGGGGAAACAGAATTAGAGAGTCAAGGACCTGATATGGACTTGAGTGAACAAGGAGTGCAAAAAGCGACCACCCAAGGCCCAAGTTCTTCAGGAGTTACTAGAGGGAAGATACCCACAACACAAGTATCAGAGAAACAAATTTAGGGAAATAATAGACATGGTAAACACAAAGTAACGGTGGAAGGTCCTGCCAAATCTGATAACTCTAAGCGAGCACAAATAAACCAGCGTAAAGCAGCCAACTAGGTCGGGGCGGCTAGTGAGCATACTCTAGTCACAGGTAATATTAACGAAGCCAAGACGACGAAAGTAGTGGGAATTGATGCTGAGATGTCAACCAACGACCTACCCAATGTTGATAACCAGTTGTTGGAGCATCATGGCGATCCCCCTGACCAACTGGATGGTGGAACTGCGTCTCTTACGGACGTGGACCTCTTTGACGATAGCCTTGAGCATCTTGGCGAGGGAGATATGAAGGTGTAGCTCTGAGGTGCTGCTGCGGATCGGTAGCAATTTTGGGTTTTGCCCCTACCCCTTCTTGTGCTTTTATGCTTCTGTGTTTTGTCATTGCTTGTTTGCATGGTTTTGTTTTTTGCTTTCTCTGTTTTCCTTTGTTTTTGTTTTTCCATGAAGGTCATCGTTTGGAACTATCAAGGAGTAGCGTCTAAAAGTTTTATTAGAGTTACTAAATGGTTTCCTAACAGTCATAAACCGAGCATTCTCTGCCATATGGAGACCAAAACATCGGTATCTAATGCAGATGGTGTCTGCCAAAAACTGGGTTTCGAAAATTGGGTTTGAGTGGATTTGTGTTTTAGTGGCGGTATCTGGGTCCTTTGGAAGGAAGATATTGAAGTTGAGGTGCTGAGTTCTCATCCGCAATTCATTCATCTAATGATCAAAGAACAGAATGGTCGATCTTGGAATTTCTCTACAGTTTATAGTAGTCCGTCACTTCACCTGCGATGGAGATTGTGGAGTGCCCTATCATGCTCTAAAGTCAGTATTCGTGGCCCCTGGCTGGTTGCGGGGGATTTTAATGTGGTGGTTAATGTTGAAGAAACCTCAAACCCGGAGAACTCGGGAGCTCACCGTAATAATGATTTTAAAAATTGGATTTTCGAGGAAGCTCTAGTCGACTTAGGGTTCACTGGCTAGAAACTTACGTGGAAACGAGGGCAAGAAAGTGGAACTTTTAAAGGCGCAAGACTTGATAGAGCCTTAGTGTCTATGGATTGGCTGGATAGGTTCGACAACACAAAAGTGTCGCACCTATTGAGAATAAAGTCTGACCATTGCCCTATTTTGATTAATTTAGATTGCCAGCAGGAGAGTCACGCTCATACATTCAAATTTCAAGGTGCCTGGTGTAGGCATTCTAATTTCTTGGATGTGGTAAAACAGAACTGGATTGTTAATGCTACTGTTTGGGAGAATGATGTTGGTAGTAAATGCGTGAGTGAATGTGGAGGGTGGTAAAACGAAGAGTCATGAACTCCCCGAGTGTCGTATCTCTCGCGGATGGCAAATTGGAGAATATACGGATTTCCTATCTTAAATTGTTTGGACAACACTAAGATCAAACATGTATAGATTGTAGAATTGAAGTAGTAAGGGAACAAAGGTTGATAAGATTGAAGGTAAGTAAATATGAATGAAAGCGGATGGGGGCTAGAGTATCGTGGAGATTGGTTCGAGGCGTAGAGTAGAGTATTGATTTCCATTGAGTCATGGTTGAAGGAGCTTGGAACATTGTCCTGAGTGGCGTCACACTCAGATCAAGCTCCCAATCCTCAGTCGGTTGGGGAATTTTGTCAAACACTTTGTCTACAAGTTCCCTCCGGATCTCATCTTCTCAGATTGAGAGCAGGAGATGTGGGTAGTGGGCTACATCTCTTTGCGATATCTCGCCAAAGAGATGATCCTATACTCTTGAAGAGATCGGGGCCCTCGATCTAACAAGGTCATACAAAACATACCCACAATTTCAACATTCCCCAAAGAAATCAAACTCATTCATCAAATTAGATCATGAATACCAAATCTCCATTCTACCTAGCCCCTATCCTAGGGATTAGCCCTTCATAGGCTTTAACAACATCATCTCATTCAAATAGAAAAGCATATTTACAAGATCAAGACAAAAAACAAATAACTTTAAGGAAAAGGAAAAAGCAAGAGAGTTCCAAAGAGAAAACAAGTCTTAATGAAAGAGTTTACCCAAATGATCTCAACGCTAGGGAGATCCAAGTTCTCTTTTCCAAGGAGCTCTTCCTCCTCCTCCTAATCCTATCTAACCCTAACCTAAAGTGAGAAGTGAAAAATTGACTAAAGACTACCCCATCCTAGCTGAAATGTTCCTTAAATACTAAAACATCGCGTAGGATTCTGGTGCTGGCCCACGCCTGCTCACACGCGTGTGGACTGGCGTAGACAGTTACTGGAATAATTCCACGCCAGCTCACACGCGTGGTGGTGCTCGTGGGCGTGGGTTTCTTCATTTTCGTCTCGTTTGTTGTTTCCGGTTTGGTCTTTTTGTGTTCCTATGTGGATGGATTGGTTCTTCTTTTCACTGGTTCATGCTCTCTTTGGTTGATTTCAGCCTTCAATCTTGTGGGAATTCTTCAAAACACTCCACACAAAACGCTTTTGCAATTTGTTAGTAAAATAACATGAAAACGCACAATTGCACTCTTCAAGACTTTGTTTTGGCAAGAAATCAACTTAATTAGTTCTAGATAAATATGTACTTTTGGCGGGTATCAGAGAAAAAAGAAAATACTGCAACTAATCTTCAAAGTTGGAATAGGAATAATTTTGGGAATATTCACTCGAAAAACGCCATCTCCTTAGACGTCTTGAAGGGATACAGAAACACCTCGAAAGCAACAACCATTCTGGATTAATAAAATTAGAAAGGAAGCTCAGGGGAGAGCTAGAAAAGGTCTTGTACCAAGAAGAAATATTATGGTACCAACAAGCTAGGGAGCACTGGATTGCATCTGGAGATAGGAATACAAGTTTCTATCATGCTGCCACCAAGGTAAAAAAAAAAAAACAAAGAAGATGAGGTATCAACTCATGGATAATTCGAATCAGCAAGTGCTCAATGAAGAAGAAACTAAGAAGGCCATTCTAAATTTCTTCAAGGATATCTTCACTAAGGAAGGGGATACGGTGGAGGGGTGTGCCCTCAAAGGCAAGCTTCCTATTCTAAAGGAGGAAGATTGGAATATGTTTAACGCAGATTTCTCTATCGATGAAGTTAAAACCGCTCTGTTTGACATGGGACCCCTTAAAGCCCCGGGACCCGATGGCTTCCATGCTTGTTTCTACTAGAAAGCCTGGCAAGTTGTTGGAAATTCTATTTATAAACAGTTCAATGCTTTCACAGAAACTGGGACACTTGAGGAAGGAATGAATGACACTTTAATTGCCCTGATTCCAAAGAATAATTATCCTACCAACGCTAGTCATTTTCGGCCCATCAGTTTGTGTAATGTTATATACAAAATCATTACGAAGGCTCTGACAAATAAGCTTAAGCCCATTCTTAAGGATTTCATTGGCCTAGAGTAGAGCTGTTTCGTGCCTGGGCGCCAAATCACTGACAATATCCTGGTGTACCAATAACCCCTCCACTCTATGCGCACTGGAAACAGGAGCACAGGTCATATGATTTTAAAGATTTGACTTAAAAAAAGCGTATGACTGATTGGACTGGGATTTCATTCGAGATACGCTTAATGAGGGCGAAATGAACGAAAAGTGGGTCAGAAACGTTATGGCTTGTGTGTCATCACCAAAACTAAACATTCTTTGGAATGGGAAACAACTAGAGCAAATAAATCCTACACGGGGTATCAGGCAAGGGGACACAATATCACCCTATATCTTTGTGTTGTGCATGGAGCGGCGTAGCCATTTAATCAAGGAAGAAGTGCATCAAGGACATTGGAATGGCATCAAACTCAACATGTATAGTTCCATTCTCACTCATTTGTTTTTTGCTGACGATTTAGTTTTGTTTGCAAAAGAGACTCGTGAACAAATAATAGTGATAAAAACGTGCCTTGAAAAATTTAGCAATGCCTTTGGCCAACAAATTAGTTGAATAAATCCCAAATATTTTTCTCCAAAAATGTTAGTCCTGACGAAGCAAAGACACTCTCG
This sequence comes from Ipomoea batatas, assembly GCA_002525835.2. Classification (NCBI taxonomy): domain Eukaryota; kingdom Viridiplantae; phylum Streptophyta; class Magnoliopsida; order Solanales; family Convolvulaceae; genus Ipomoea; species Ipomoea batatas. Next base: position 1,249,904 of record CM008331.1, read on the forward strand.
GCTCTTGCTGGCATCCTGTTGACTAACAACCTAGGAAAATATTTGGGGGTCCCATCCATTCATGGAAGAGTCATGAAGAGCCTTTTTGACCCCATCCTTGAGAAG
>CM008331.1:1301648-1312477 GCA_002525835.2 Ipomoea batatas
TTATATATATATATATATATATATATATATATATATATATATATATATAATGTATAATATTGTGAGAAGAAAATAAATTATTAGGTTAATTAAGCTAATAATTACACATATATTAGTATAATTACAATTAATTCATTCAGATATGGAGGATGAGAAAAAAAAAGTAAAAGCGATATGGTAAAAGAAATATACTTAGGTATAAAAGTATAATTGCATAGATATTAGTATAATTGTCTAATAATTATTATTGTAATTAAACTAAACATGGGTCTTTAGATTTATTTTTATAATAATTATAATTAAATTGTTCTATCTTTTTTTTCTCATATTTATTTTAGTAATAGTATAATTACAAAATCATATTAGATATCGATTTTTAAAGATAATTATAGACAAACGAGTCATATTTTATTCAATTAATTGAGTGATACTTTTGCACTAATTTTATATTCAAATAAATGTACATTTTCAAATATTATAATTGTTTATAATTTAATCTTTAATTTTATTATCTAAATATCTAAATATATAATAAAAAATTTACCACGGATAATTGAGCAATTCTTTGCTCAAATTCAAACAAGGATAACATCACAAAACATAATTGATCCAATCCATTTCATCAATTGCACTATATAATATTCGTTGTTATAATTTATATAATTATATATCGATTCAAATATTTTTAAAATATTATAACAAATTCATTCTGTGTAATGCATGTGTGAAAATACTATAATAATAACAACACATCAATAAGTGATTTTTGTAGGGGAACGTAACAATACTTTTTTTATTCTCAATTTAGTATTATTCTTTTTCTCCTCATCTCCCAATCCACGAATGACAACGCGTTGCATGATTTGTTTTTTTTTTCCTTTTTTTTTTTTCATGAAAAAGGAGTAACTTTCAAATTGCTAAATTAATGTTGCCTTGATGATATGCCATTCTTTGAATTTTATACTATTGATAACTCTTTCTTTCTCTTTTTTATTTTTATTTCTTATTATACTATGGAAAACAACTAAAAAAATATTACTATATGACGGCCAAGCAATACCTACAAAATTCAAGGGAGGTCAAACTCTAGGTAGAGGTTTGGGGAACTCGTATAACCACCCAATCTCTAAATCCTGACCAAGTGAAGTCATTCCGTTAGTTGACACGATAATTAGCTTCGTGATGAATATGGACTTGTTTGCACTATCAATCTTTCTATAACAAATCTTAGGTACATATATAGCTTAGCTTTCAAAATGAGTGTTGGTGATCATGGAAAGATTTCTCCTGGGGTGTTTGATAAATAGATATTAACTGATTGAATTAGTGAATTTCGACTAGTTGATATTATTAATTGATTGTAGAAAAGTATTTTGTAAATTAGCTAATAGCTGATTACATGCAAAATGATCTTTTCAAAAATTTAATCGAAAAAGCTACTTTGAACAACTTTTTAAATTTTAGCATTTTGGAGAATAATCTATTACAAAAAGCTTTTTGCACAAGAGTGTATTGCCACTGAGGCTCAAACCCACCACCTCCCATATAAAGGGAAGGGTTTGATGCCACTGGATCACTAAGGTCCTTGGCCAAAAAGCTAATTAATCAAACATTCATATTAATTGTTTAACCAAGTCAAACAATTCAAAGTTAACTGATAAACTAACTGACCAAAATCTTTACAATAACTTGTGAATCACTTTTTAACAAAACATTATTATCTCTAGAACCTTTCTTCCAACTAAAGAGAAACTAATAAATCACCCAGATCAGACCACGTGAACTACTTAAGATGAATGATCTAATCAAATACAATCGGATGAAAATATATAATAACTAAAAGTACAAACAATGACATTTCAACAATAATACAAACATATAATCCCAACATATATAATTAAGCTTAGCCATCCAGTACTTCAAACAAAAGTGACAGTAGTACAAAACACATGATAATCACGAACAAGAACAACTACAAGTCTTATAATATAATACAACAAAATACTGATACATGGAAATTAAAAACATCATTAGGAATAGTTAAGCTGCCAGCAGTGATAACCATGCATGCATAACCTGCGTGCAGTTTAGTTCATTCATATATAGATATATTATATTTATCTGTCTTGAAGATTGGGTTGCATTGGCTGCACACTGAAGGTGAATGGCATCTGAGATTCATAGTCGTTGCTCTCTCTCTGGTTGAACACTTCCCCCATCTCTCCCAAGTTCCGATTCATCGCTGCTATCTCCAGTTGCCGCTGCATCCAAATTAAACAACGACAATCATACCCCAGGATCAAACGCTTACCACTATGTCAAAAATTATAACTAGCAGGGAAGGCCCAACTTTATTTTCTCACACCCCCGTCACATATTTTCAAAAGTCAGAGTGTCAAACTTGACTCTTTACTGACCTCCACCCAACAAGCCTCTAGCCACATGGTGCTAGACTTGGTGCGCAGGCCTCCGCTCAACACACCACCCGATCACCCTTACGGGATAAATTTATATATTTTTTAAATGGCTAAAAAGTTGTGTTTTAAAAAACTATAAACTCATCATAATTTTAAATTTATAAGGGTGCGTTTGGTTTAAACATTAGAATCGAAATGGTGATGAGAATCAAATATTTGGTAAATGGTAATGGTAATAAATTTAGGTAGGATGAGTCACTTTATTTGGTAGTAAATAAGAATTAGAATCAAAATAAATAAATAAATAAATAAATAATTAAAATAAAAATAAATAAATATATAATACAAGTATGCGCGCGCACACGAACCATGACTTTTTTATTTTTTTTATTTTTTTATCCCTTATTTTTTATTCCATTGTTCAAAAGTAAAGAGGTAAAAGAGTAATGCGTTATATAATTATTAAATGATTTTATTCAAATGGTAGGATAGTAAAATCCATAGTAGGGTACACAAGTCTCAAACCAAAAACACCCTAAGAAAGTATTAGCTAAGGAAATTTTGATTTGATATTTGTAATTATAAATATGATAATTTATGGACAACATAACACACAAAAATATAGAGACTAAATTAAAGCAGTGATAATAAATGGATTAGAAGAACACTTACCAACCGGTAACTAAGTTGTTCATTCTCTTCTGCCACACCTTGACTCTGATCATACTTCTTTCCAGCATTAATAAACAAAAAAAATATAACACTTTTAGCAAAAATCAAACTAAACAAAGTTACAAGCTACTCTTCATCTCACAATGACAAAAAAAAAAGATCGAAGAAAAAAAGATGGTCATAAGAACATGAATAGTAATTAATATTGGTTTTTGCTTACTCGTTTTGTAAGGTTCCTCCAGACTTCCATCTGTGACAACAAGAAAGGAGAAACCAAGATTGAATAGGAAATTCAGAATAATAATTTTATTATGGTAAAATTAATTATCACAGAAGATCATCAGTATATGCATGGTGTGAAAAAACTTAATTATTGCCTGTTTCTCAGAGATGCTCCTCAGCCCATTTTGAAGGGTATCCTCCAAGATCATAAGCTCTCTGTAGTTCAGAGATGAAATATCTTCTCCCTTCAGGTGCCTAAAACATCCATAAATGCTCAAACAACATCAGATAAATGCATGCAGTCTGTCTAAATCTCATTTTTCTGCAATTTTAAGGTTTCATCAATAATAAGAATGCATGGGATTGCTTATTATAAGTAGTTTCACCTCAGCTCAATCTGCATGTTGTCATTCTCTTTCTTGATTCTGTTGATTTCATTCTCCAAATTCTATTGTATTCCAATAGAAAACAGGAACATTATTAAATCAAGATTAAGAAGGATTGAAGGGGGAGAAAAGGGTAATTAAACATTAATCTTTTATGATAGTTTTATTTGATTAATTTATAGTAAAATTAGTCAAAGCAATGATGTCCCATATTGACACATATCACAAACAACATCATTTAAGACACCATCATTCTGGACACCCAGCTGGTTAGGTTGGAAATTCCAGATTTTTCAACAGTGATTTGATGCAAAAACTTTAGAGAAAATTGATGTTTTCCCATCTGCATGTTACAAGTTTGTGTCTCTAGGTTAATTAGCAAGCTCTACAAACTTAGGACCTGCAGGTAAAAGGCAGTTCATGGCATCAATGGATCTTGTCAAAGGGTACTTTAAAAAAAAAAACACTTATTTAGATTTGCCTTTAAAAGTCCTACATACTCAAACAAAACCAGGCTGAAAAGACACATAGTTATATATCAATATTTTGCAAATAAAGGGAAAAAGGGAATAAAATGAATACCCATTTCTTTAACTCAACCAGATCTGTCATTTTGATGTAACATCCTAGCTTAGCATTTCTTTTGTAGAGAGAGATCTGACTATCATCTGGTCTGGTGAGAGAATATAGGGTCTAGAGAGCTGAGATATCACAGGGAAAGTGCATCCTATTTCTAGATCTCCTCATACAATTCTTGTTTAACATGTTTCTAGCAAAAACCCTTGCTTTTATCCCATAGTTCTTGCACAAACCCCTCTTTGAATTCTCATGCCATTTCTAGATCTGCTCATAGATTTCATACTCCAATCTTCTTAACACACTTTTAGCAAAAACAAAACCCAACCCAAAAGGACTAACCCCACCAAAGCAAGATAGCAAGAGATCCATACTTGTAACCACTTACAAGGTCACGGGTTTGAATCCTTGACCCCTTGATTTGAGCCGGTTAGACTGGTTTAGATTTACCCGAAAGAGTTGCGGGGTTTCTTTTGTCATAAAAAAAAGGGTTTCTTTATCATTTAATTTCATTCTTGAATGGAGTTAAAGAAAGGGGCTTTGAGAAAGAATTGAACCTCATGCTTGGCATCCCACAATCTTTTCCCAGTGAGTTTGTGGTATTGATCCAGAATTTCCACAAGCCTTCAATTGCAAACAAGAAGGAATTCAAGAAACAATAACACAATAATTACAGTTTCTTTAAGCAAAAAAGCCAAAAGAGATATATAGATACATACGGGGAGCTGGAGAACTCATGCATCTTGCCGGAGCTGCCGAAGATGATGACCGACACGCGTGCATCGCACAGAACACTGATCTCCTTAGCTTTCTTGAGCATCCCATTTCTCCTCTTGGAGAAAGTCACCTGCCTGTTACTCGAGTTCTCTATCCTCTTTATCTCAATCCTTCCTCTCCCCATTTTAGATCTGATCTCTAAGGAATGAAGAAGAGAGTTGAATTGGTTTGGGAGGAAGAAGATAGGAATAGGGTTTGTTTAGATAGAGATGGAGTAGAGGAAGTCATAATAACAATGGGATTTCCATTTTAGGTTTTGCAGACAAGTAACTTTCATGGGTTTCAGCCAAGGCTGTCCTTTTCTAGGACTTTGACGCAGACTAAACCTAATAATGTAGTGTTTGTGTCACCTCACCTTCTTCAATTCTTGGAAATTTGAATTTGATTATTATTAGCTAACCTAGGTTGTTCGCACCTTCTTATCTTTTGGTTTCTCTTTTTCTCCTTCTCTACCTTCCCCCTTAAGCTATATTGATGAAAATACTAACACGTTTAATTAGTAATCCGATGTAAGGTTCATGTTTATTCTCTGTAATAAACACATCATAAAAGATTAGAATATTTGGTTTCAAAAAAAAAAAAATTAGAATATTTCGATGCCTTGTGTTCCTTAGGATTGTGGTAAAGATTTTAAGTGCAAAAACTTGTGTGAGACCAGGATCCTTATCCGTAAGATGGGTCTGCCAAGATGAAAATATAATACTTATATTGAAAAATGTAATATTAATAAGGAATGAAATGTTTATTACTTTTATGATAAAATGTAATGTTTTTAATGAAAAATGTAATACTTTTACATTTTGATTTAAAAGTATTACATTTTCTGTTATAACTTATAAGTAATAGATACTTGTCAATACTAATAAAGAAAAGTGTAATACTTTTGATGAAAAATATAATACTTTCTTCATGATTTTTTGAAAATAAGAGACACTTTATTCCTGATTAGTATTACATTTTTAGTATAAGTATTACATTTCCATATTAATTCAACCCGACTCGACCCATCTTACGGATAAGGATATGTGAGACGGTCTCACCCAAGTGTGACTATTAGAATATTATGTAGTTTTTACATTTGATTTCCAAGTATTTAGCCAATTTTTTGGTAAGTAACAGGCAAAGTGTGTCATATTTCTAATTCAGATGCATTTCTTTTAATTTTCAGAAGTACTGAGATGTTGAAGTAGAAGTAGCTTTTAATTAAATTGGAAATGTAACACATTTTGATTTGTTTTTTTATTTATTGAAGATTTGGTTATAATAACCAAAGACCTTGTGGTCAAGCGGCATAGCTGTTGCCCTTCAATACTACATTGTACCAGAGCCAATAGTGTTCAGAAAAAATAAAAAACAAATGTAACAAAAAATAAAAACAAAAATTGTGCACTAAATATAAAAGAAAATTATTAAAGGACCAAGTGTTAAGATACCTTTTATTATGGAAAAATCAAGGTAGACAATCCATAGTTGACTGACTCAAATCAAGAAGCTCAATAGATGATAAATGCTCAAATGCACTTAGTTTTCATAGTTATTTCTTATCAATTTGGCCTATTTCATGTTCATCTTGATAGAATTTGGTTCTTAGTTAATTAACATATGATTTTCAAGAACTTCGGGGCAAAAAATAATAAAATATGACACTCTACAAAGAGTCAGGAGCATTTTGACCACAACCCTGTCATACAGAATCCAATTAGGGTGGTTGAGTTGTCAAATGAAAGCCAAGCATACAACTTTCATATTGTGGTGCAGGACGAATTAGCAGAAAAATCAAGAAGAATATGTCATGCCTCAAAATGCAATCATGTGACACACTGGTAGTTTTTTTTTTTTTTTTTTTTTTTTTTTCAATTAAGGTGATTTAGGTGTCCATGGAAAACTAAAACAATGTGCTACAACTTCCATGTTTAGAGTTTTCCAAGGTTCGGAACATATAGCAAGTCCAAAATCGAGGACAAAGTTCAACACGCCCGGCCCGTGTCACCTAGGCAACTTTATTAGGCAGCAAAGGACACGATCGTGCCATGCCACAGGTTGCGTCAATCATGAAAAAATTGGTTTTTAAGTCAATCATGAAAAAATTGGTTTTCAACCTCAAGGCTTCAAGAAACGTTTCAAGACACTCATGGGGATGAAAACCACTATTGGGAAGACCTGAAAACAAGAATTCTTCATGGATCAAGGGGTTTTCTATGCTTTACAACTTTCTTATCATTTCTTTAATTTCATGGACCAAGCCCGATCTTGATTGTTTCTTGCCAACTTATAATTGTTTTTCCTTTGATTCAATTGTGTTTCTTTATTCATTCATTTTGAATCAATAATTGCCAGTGTATTGAATTCTTGATTTGTGCATGAACTATGCGATAGGAATATCCTTAGTGAGTGTAGATCTCACACAATTGGAAGGAGTGGATTGCAACCCTAGAGGTAGGATGACATCAATCATATGTGTTTGAGACAAATCGTTTAGTATAACTTATAAAATGTTAATGCAATCCTTAGGAAGGTGTTGATGTAGGAGAGATTCTAATTAATCAACATAGGGACTAGCTATTAATACTTTTGAGAAAGATATTAGCAAGAAATAGGAAGTCTCACGGTTTTTAAAATGAGCAATTAGTATTGGCATGTATTTGTTGTGGTCAATAATATCCTAAGGGTTCCACAGATACAAATACCATTGTCTCACTGGTTGATCCCCTAAATTTTCCTTGGTTTTGTTTGTTGATTAGTCATTCATTTTTTACTTTTTTCTTGATTCTTCTCCATAATTTTAGGCTACATATTAACTTGATGGATAGTACTAGTATATGTAGTCCCTGTAGATATATATGATACTCATTACTCCACCCATATACTCTGAATGATAGTTGTACTTGCCTAGATGTATTTGTATAGTTGTAATTCGAGTATCAAGTTTTTGGCATCATTGTCAATGACTTACGATATTTTGAATTTTTATGTTTTATTAATCTAGCCATTTTTTTTTATCAACAAGGGAGGGGTAACCCCGAGGAAGAAAGTATTATCTAATCTCCCTCACTCTTCGACTACATGTAGCTTGTGCCAAATCATTCAAATACTCATCCTCACTGCCAATGGGACATGTAGTAAGGGACTTCCAATCATCAAGACTGTGTGCGCCCACTGAGGCGAGGCTGTCAGCGACTATATTTTGCTCTCGGTAAATTACACTGATAGCGACTCTCCAGTCTCTTATGAGCCACCATCTAGCCTCATCAATATACTGTCTAATTGGTCCTCTTCCCTTAGCCTCTTCACGAATCCATTGGACTACGTTCTTTGCGTCCGTTTACACTTCCACGTCTCGGATATTCTTCTGCCAGGCCCATTCCAATCCTTTGACAATTGCTCTAGCCTCGACAATTGTTGGTTCTCCATAGTCGGTCTTGGCCATAAACCCTTCTAACCACTCACCTTTCGCGCTCCTTAGGACTCCTCCGTAGCCAGCTTTGCGAAGACTCGCTTTGACACTCCCATCGACGTTGATAGTGAACCTGTGATTGGTTGACGGCTTCCATCTGAGTTGCATCACCTTCTCAGACCTTTTTCCACCCTTCCTGCTGTCATGGTGGGAGAATGCGCGACTTATCTCTTCATCAGTTTCCTTTATCCAGGCAGTTTTCCTATGGATATCTAGATGTTTGTTGTTGAAGATTCTGTCATTCCTCCACTTCCAGATCCACCACGCTGTGATAGTAAACATGCGTGGCCAGTCATTGTCCTCATTCCTGCCTCTAGTTAAGTTCCTGTCCAGCTAGTCCTTGTAGCTTAGAGTACTATTCCAAGCACCACACTTTTGTCGTCCTGCTATAACTCTCCAGACTTCTTTCGCGTTCCTACACTTTCTCAGAATGTGCACTACAGTTTCCGATTCACCAGGGCAGATGTCGCATGTGTCATCATTCGTAATACCTCTTCTCTTCATTTCGGCCTTTCCAAGAATTCGATTATGGAGAGCCATCCATAGGAAGGTCTTCATTTATTGGGGGTTTTGACGTTCCAAAGTTTCGTCCAAACTCTTTCCTGCAAATTATTCTCGATTCCCTTTATTAGTAAATAAGCAGAGTTAATAGAGAATTTACCTGAGGTTTCCTTAGTCCAATAAAGCTCATCAACACTGTCATCTTCATCCAGAGTCGTTGCTTCGAGGAGCTCTTTCGTTGTATTCGTGATATCGGTTAAGATCTCCCATTTCCATCCCCTGCTATCATCCCAGAGGTCTCTGAACTTAGTGTTAGTATCACTTGGTGCCATTTGATCTCTTCTTGTCCTCTTCAAAGGCTGATCATGGATCCACGGGTCTTCCCAGAAGCGCGTGTCCCTCCCCCTTCTAACCATAAAATGACTACTTTGGTGCAGGTATGTGAAGGCAAGTGCAATCCCCTTCCATGAATCGGAGCATCTTTGTTTGGGCGCAATACATTCCATCCTAGTTTTACCTTTAGCATATTTTTCTTTTAAAACTTTAACCCAAAGACTACCTTTTTCAGAAAGGAACCTCCACCCAAGTTTCGTCATGAAAGCCATGTTCATTTCTTTAGATGATCGGATGCCTAGGCAGGCCCCCTTCAGTCTTCGGCTTAGTAACAATCTCCCAGTTCACCAGGTGCCACTTGGGTGCGCTTCTCACGCATGTTTCCCCAAATGAATCTGCGAATCCTTCTATCAATAGCTTCTCACGCATGTTTCTCCCAAAATTTGAGATCTCTAAAAAATCAAACCCTCCGAAAAAAAAAAGAACTGAAAATCTAGTAGAAACAACAAAAGAGGAAAAATGATGGTAGGAACAAGCACGTATTACGCACGAGTATCAATTGCTTTGTAAATCAAATTAACCCAAAAGGGGATTTGGGATTTGGGAGGGAAATGGCAGCCCACTCGCAAGAGACCGCCGCGTGAATTTTCAGTTGTAACAGATTCAGTGAGCAAGAGACAGCTGCGTGAACTGTCAGTTGTAGAAGATCCAGTGAGCGCCCCCCATCAATAATACAATTTTTTTTTGTCACACAGGTTTCTAACTCGATCTTCTCTCTCCTCTATGCTCCTTCTCTAGTTTTTTCTTCTCCTTTGTAAAAACATTCTTAATCAATTAAGAAAATTAATGATACACATATTAAGTACATAATTAAAAGAAATTAAACATACACATATTACATACGTAATTAAAGAAAATTAACCTTGCACATATTACGTTCATAAATAAACGAAATTAAATATCTACATATTATTTTATTAAGAATAATATATACTCCTTAATTACCGTAATTATTGAGATTACATAGATGTCAAAATTAGTTTAGTATTAATTAAGAATAATATATCCTCATTAATTAATTACCATATAGTAATTATAATAAAATGACCTCATTTTTATTGGAATTAATGATAAATTTGCCTACCACATAAGAAATTAAATATACACATATTACGGTGGGTAATTAAAAGAAAATAAACATAGACATATTACATCCATAATTAAAGAAAATTAAATATACACATATTACGTTCAAATTACCAATCTGTATTTAAAACTTTAATCTTACTATGATAATTAAACATAGAGATTTCATTAATTTTGATTATATTATATTTTTATTACTTAAAATAATATCAATTAGGCATGCTCTTCATTCTAATTTTTAAGACTTCTTCTAAAATAATTTTTAAATAATCAATTTCGACGCTATTATACAAATCTTATAATTTCAAATAAATGTTCACTTTGAAATATTAGAATTGTTTATAA
>CM008331.1:1396394-1406740 GCA_002525835.2 Ipomoea batatas
ATCTTATAATCAAATAAATGTATACTTTCAAATATTATAATTATTTATAACTTAATCTTAATTTTAATTTTAATTTATCAACATCGAACGATTAATTTATTAGTTAAAAAAAAGAAAAGAAAAGACATTAATGTGGCTAAATCCCTAAATGACTAAAATCGGTAAATCCTAATCAAACAGTCACTCTTCGTCTCTTCTCCCACGACAGCCCGCAGCTGACAACGACTTAGTGAGCACTCTGAGCAGGTGAGCAATCAGGCGGAGCAGTGACATGAGTGACCCAGTAGGCAGCGACGCATCCCACTCGCAGCGAGGCAGGCCTCCAGTGTCCGGCAACAAGTCCCAACGACACAACCCTCCACTCTAACAGTGAACCACCAACCACCACCAGGTAATTTATTTATTTTCCTCTAATTTAATTAACTACATGTGATATTTCTTCCAGTGTATATATATTAGTATATATGATGATTATTAGATTATATGAATGACATAATTTCTTCTAGTGTATATATGATTATATGATATGAATGGTTGAATCATTGAGTGATATATTTTTTTCCCGTGTATATATGAATGAGGGATAATAATTACTCCGTATTAATTAGTATGTAATAATTAACATATTTATTAGTTTCCAAAAAATTAAAAAAGGGGGCCTCCGCCTAGTACTGTCAAAGCGTGCCGGCTTGCCCCATTATACTCGCCCCACCGTGGGTTTAATTTCTGACAGGCTTTTGTAGACCGACCCGTTAGGCCCACAGGATAGGGTTCATGCAACCCTAGCCCGCCCCACGCGGATTGGCGGGTCCTTCGGGCTTTTGTTGTTCTTGTTTTTATTTATTTATTTTTTTGTTTAAATTTTAACATTGAGTATATATGTATATATATTCATGTGTGCACTAATGTGTACACAATGTATATAAATATATATATATTCTTTTTTTTTTTTAATTAATAGTGATTGGCCCGCGGGCCAACCCGCAACCCGTGCGGGCTGCGAGGCTTAGCGGGCTAAGCCCGTTAGGCCCGCTTCTTCACGGGCTATCTTTTTTGTGGCCCTAAGCCACCCCACCGCGGGGCGAGTGCGGGTCAGCCCGCGAACTTCAGCCCATTTTGACAATAGTACTGTCAAAGCGGGCTGCTCCGCCCCATTAAGTCCGCTCCACCGCGGACTTAATTTCTGACGGACTTTGTAGACCGGCCCGTTAGACACGCGGGCTAGGGTTCATGCAATCCTAACCCGCCCCACGCGGGTTGGCGGGGCCCGCGGGCTTTTGTTGTTCTTGTTTTTTTTTCAAACATTGAATATATGTATATATATTCATATGTACACGTACTATGTAACATGAATATATATAGCATATATTCATGTGTACACAATGTATATAAATATATATATCCTTTTTTTTTTATTAATAGTGATTGCCGATTGGTCAGCAGGCCAACCCGCAACCCGCACGGGTTAGCTCGTGCGGGCCTCAGCGAGCCAAACCCGTTAGGCTCGCTTTTTCGCGGGCTATCTTTTTTGTGGTCCTAATCCACACTACCGCGGGGTAAGTGTGGGCCAACCCGCGTGCTTCAACCCATTTTAACAGTACTACCCGCATTGACAACTCTGACAAAAGATGTACATTTTATTTTCATCATGTTTTTCTATTTTTTAAATTTGTTTTGAAATTTTGGCGGGCGGGGGCTATGGTGGGACGGGGCCAGCTGGTATTTTCTAGGCCCGGCCAGGACCGGCCCGGTCTGGCCTGCACAGTCAGCCTACATTGACCGTACTACTCGTCTACTCATTCCTTCATCTCACTTGCAGTCCCGCTCTTTCACTCCTCCGCAGCCCAGCCATGGCCGGGATTGTGAAGCCGCCGGGCGCTTTTTCCGTCACACCTCACAGGGTCTCCATTTGCATTCTGATTCAAATATACGCTCCGCCGGCCCAACCCTCCGTTCCCTTCCCTTTCTCCTCCGTCGCTCAACACAACGGCCTTGCCATGTACTTAATCTCTCTCACTAAGGTATTTCAAATCAGTCCTTCTTTTAGTGCTTCCGTGTTCCATGGAATTTGAGCCTTTATTCATTTAATTGTTTATCTTGTAGTCATGTGAGGATATTTTTGAGCCGAAGCTAGATGAGCTGATTGCGCAGTTGAGGGAAGTCGTCGGACCATTGAATGATTGGTTGAGTGAGAACTTGACACGGAGGCTATCGTCTTTAGCATCCCCTGACGATTTGTTTAACTTCTTTAATGAATTGCGAGGTGAGCAATGCTTTGTTATTGGCTTAGGGTTTTGTGTGCTATGTTATATGTTGCTCTGCATTACTGAGGTTTATGAGGCTGTTCTGGTTAGGCGTACTTGGAGGTTCCTATTCGAATGATATAGATGATGATCAAATCAGTTTGGATCCTAGTAGCAACCTTGGAATGTTTGTTCGTAGATGCCTACTTGCATTCAATCTTTTGTCATTTGAGGTACTAACGGGCCAAAACATATCCAAGCTTTTTACTTGATGCCTATTGCCTGTTTCTTTTCCACATTTTAGTGTATATCTATTTTGTATATTCTGAGTTGTAAAGTTCACTCTTTTGAGAATCTGAAACTTGGTGCTTTCTTCTTGTTGTTGGACATGCAGGCTGTCTGTCATCTATTAACACATATAGTGACTTATTGCAAGGAGTCACTATCAAGTTGTTCTCATTACGAGTTGAATTTTGATGATCCAAGTTGTGATCCAGAAGCACCAATGGAGTATGAGAACATGGAGCTGGAGAATTTTGTTTATGAAAAGGTCAACAAAGAAATGGAAGCAAAAAACATAGCTAACGAAAGAGTTTCATTTCATAATCATGCTCCTAGGGCACTTGTTGGGTTAGTTGAAGGTTGGTTTTTTTATTTATTTATTTATTATTTATTATTTATTTTGGTCTTCCCCCCCTCCCCCCTTAATATGTTCAAAATAGTTTTTATGATTAATACTTTAATTGATTGAGTGGGATGGGTGAAACCTCTTATTCAGTATTTAGCTTTTGGGCAATACATAATATGATTATCTACATTATTGTTTTCCTACTTTCACTGGATAACTCAATTGCATCTGTCATCTGTGGGAGTGAATATGTCATCTGATTCTAGATCTAACATTTCACTTTTATTCCACACAATCAAACATCTCCTGTGATAGACATTCTATAGAAATTGTTTCTTGGTTGACCTCTTTGTTCTACTCTATTTTATTTTTTATTTTTATGTTCAGTTCTTTTGGTAGTTTTTAACCTAACAAGAATGTAGTCTATTTCATTTACTTCTGTTTTCCATGGTTTCTACTTCTTTCAATTGTTTAAAATTATGAAATGCCAGATAATTTTAAATATTGATACATGGTAGAATGTAGTGATAAATCACATGCAATGCAGGAAATGTTGTTTCTCACAGTCACATTGGTAAACCTGAGGAATTCAGCCCAAATGGATCTTCATCATGTGATGCATCAAATGGTGCTAATTCTTCAGTTGCTATGTTCCTACGAACAAACTGGCAAATACAAGGTTACCTATTAGATCAGGCTAATTTAATAGAAAAGTGAGCAATTCTTTCTTTAACTTCTTGATTATCATGGATATTGCTTTTTGGGGATAATTTCAGATTATAAAACAATAAGACAGTTAAATTCGTACTCAATGTTGACAGGCATGGAAGCTCCTTCCTTCTCAATGCATTTGATTCTGTTTTACAACAACTCCAGAAACTGGCACCTGAGCTACATCGTGTGAGTTTCCCATGAGATTGATATGATTTCTATGTAAGTTTGAAACTTTCTTTGCTGACTTTTGACCTTTTGTTCACTAAAATGAAGGTTCACTTCTTACGATACTTGAATAGCCTTTATCATGATGACTTCCCTGCTGCTTTGGAAAACCTGCATCGCTATTTTGATTACAGGTATGCATTACTTAGTTGTTGTTGTTGTTGTTTTTTTTTTTTTTGGAACTCATGTTTTTCTGCAGTTGTTGATATGTGGTTTTGCTTTATGTTTCAACTAATTTCTCTCAGTACGATCTATCTCAAATTACCAAGTATACTAATTTGTATGAGTTGCAATCCTGTTTTTAGTGCTCATTATTTTCATTAAAAGCAAAATTAAGGTAGCTGCTTATTCTTGTTATCTTGTAAGCGTAGGCATGACTCTCTTAGCACACTTTGGAGGTTCTGTTTAGACCTTCCATAATGGTGACCGGTACTTGTATATTTTCCATTTATAATCCTAAGAGATCCACTTTTATTGTTTAGCATGACTTGCTTTTGACTTAGTCAAAGTTAGTTCTTGGGTGTTATTATCATTAATTTGTTATATCTGAGAGTGAAAGTTATAGAAACCTTGGACATTTTAGTTACTGATTAAACCTAAATTTTAGTGGAAAAATCCCTGAATTAATGTGTTAATTTCCACTTGAGTGCATTCTGTGTTGTCATGACTCATGAGTCATGACTTCTAGATTAAAAGATTTGATATAATCAGCCTTTGTCCACTGAAAATATTTTGAGAGCTTGTTATCTTCTCATCATTATGGACATCTTTCCCCATCCCACTCTCTACAAAAGCAAGAAAAAGTAATGAAAGAAAATATCTAACTTCCTAAATTTCTTTGCATCAAATAACACTAATTTGTGTGGTGTTACCGTTATTATTGTCATTCGTTTTTCAGCTTGTGCAAACTTGATCCTTGTGGAGATAATGTTCCTAAATTGGAAATTACCTTTACCAAAGTGCAGGGACAGAAGGATGTGACTATGTACCTCCTCCTTCTTCCGAAGGTGGCATATTTGGGAGATATGAAATTGCATTGTTATGTTTAGGAATGATGCATTTTCATTTTGGCCACCCAAAACAAGCTTTGGAGGTATGCATATGTAATAGACATCTTTCACCTTTATTCCTTGCTCATTTATACTTCAGAAGTTTGTATATGTCCCTTTTTGGTCATTTTATTTTTCTTTACAATTTGTTGAGGTGGTATGGGGGGTGGGGTTGTTTTGTTTTCTGCTGATTGCATGACAAATTGTTTACTTAATTTTTAGGTGTTCAGTGAAGCTGTTCGAGTTTCTCAACAGGTATTGTTCTTAGCTCTATTAGGTGTGTCTGCATGTATAGCCATAAAGTCATTTAGAATTTATTTATTATTTTTTGCTTCAAGTTGATGAAATACCATTTGAGTTCACTAAGAAACACCTAGTGAAATAAAGAGATGAAAGAAGTAACTTTGTGACAGTAGAGAATGCTTCTGGTAATTGTGTCTGGTTTTTAGCCAAGTGCAGGATGAACCTCTCTCTGATACTTGTTAAATGGAGCATTGAAATGAATTGTCTACTACTTTCCATTAATTAGATTACTACTAAAGGAGAACTTTACAGAAATGTGTGAAAATTTAAATTTTAAATACATGCTATTCTTAGAACATTGACGAAAATGTGTTAAAAGTGACTTGGAATAACTCCCAACCATATTTAACACATTTCTGTCCAAATTTAAAAAATATCATGATTTTAGAAATGTTTTTAAAATTCTACAAATTTCCACCTAAAAACAAAAACAAAATTTAAAAGGTATCTCCTGCATAATATGTATTGACTAGATATATTTGAAATTTCAGTCTCATTTGATAAAGACTCTTGCAGAATACATATGTATACATATATATGCATATGCAAATACATTCTGCATATTTTTGATCTTGCAATATAGGATTCCTCAATGTACTTAATAATTAATATCTGCTATGACCAACTGCAAGGTATACAAGATAGAGATGTGTAGATTGATATTTTGTAGTCCCCTGTATATTCATTTGATGTATATTTGAAAATCTAGTCTGATGTGATAATATGATATTTTAGTCTTGTGTAATATTTTGAATACAGTTGTATATAATTGAAATATATGATTTCTATAATTCTATTTTATAGAAAAACAATTCAAACATAAGTATATCCCTATTTGTTTGAATAAGTAATTCAAATATAGAGGTGACTACATTAGGGGGTTTCATACTTCTTCTATCATAATTTGTCTCAATATTTCTCTAAATGATCAATGTGGGACTTTAGAGGAAATTCATAATATGTGTGAAGGTAGATTAAGTATAATAAGTTGCATGACAGTTACTTCAGGAAGTGGGAAAATTTAAAGAATTTTAGTTCAAATCCTAGCAGATTGTAATTCATTTGTTTCTCCTTTAACATAATATATAGATTTGCTTATATTTGTATTCCATGACTCAAATGTTTCTGATTCCTTATGCTTATATTTCTATTTCATGTCTCAAATGTTTCTAATTCCTTTTGCAGTATAGTGATGATACATGCCTTGCTTATACATTAACAACTATTTGCAAGCTGTTGTCTAATGTTGGTCTCTCAAACACAACCAGTTTTATTGGATCATCATATTCACCAGTTGCCTACATAGGCACTTCTTTGTCAGTTCAACAACAATTATATGTTCTCTTGAGAAGGTCCTTGAAGCGAGCGGAAAGTCTAAAGTTGAAACGATTGGTGGCCTCTAATCACCTTGCCGTGGCTAAATTTGACCTGACAGTAAGAGCATGAATTTCTGTATGCTAGCATAATAATGTTATGATTGCTATGTATTCTTGTTTTAGTCTTAGCTTCATAAATTCTCCAACATTGTGTGTAACTCTTTGCAAAAATAAAATAACAAAAAAATTGCCATGCGGCCCATGCATGGTCATACAATTTTGACCTGACTGTTTACTCGAGATTTTATTATGTTTACATAGACCTGTATTTGCTGAATATAGTATGATTAGTTATGGAAATAGTGATTTACTTTGCAGCATGATCAAATTGTTTTACATAAAGTGCTGTATCTTAATTTGCAGCATGTTCAAAGACCTCTGCTCTCATTTGGTCCAAAGGCCACCATGAAGCTTGCAACATGTCCGATCAATGTCTGCAAGGTTATGTTAGCTCTTGTATCATTTTAAGTTAACTTTTTAAGATTTGTTTAACTTTTGCTGATAACTTTTTTCCGGTTTATGGTGAATATTGCAGGAACTGAGGTTAAGTTCTCATCTGATTAATGACTTTGGAGATGAAACTTCAACACTAACCTCAGATGGTGCTTTTTGTACTGAATGGCTTAAGGATTTGAAAAAGCCAAATGGTTGCCTTATTTTTGCCCAGGAAAATGAATCGAGTAATAACGGGGCTTTCCACTTCTGTGCACAGCCTAGTTCCATTCCTGGGTCTGTGTTGCAGCTCTTAGGTTCTTCATATTTGGTTCGTGCTACTGCATGGGAGGTCTATGGCAGGTGATATATAGAAATCCTTGGTGTAGTATTTGTTCTCCATCTAGCTTTGTGCACTTCTTTTCATGCAATGTATATTTCCTTGAGCTCTTCTCTTTGAGATTGATACGGAAGTTCAAGAGTAACTACCTTGAATCGTGGTGTTTGGAAGACTACGTTGTTATCCACTTTGTACCCATGACAAGAGATTGCCAATTTTTTTGCTTGTTTGTGGCAATTCTATGCTGGTAGGCGATGGAGAAATTCCTAGGGCTATGCATGCATTGCTTATTTTTCCTTTGTGTTGCAAGCTAAGTCTATGTTTCCAACATCAAACCTTGTTAAGAGTTCCACGTTGAAAATATAAGAAAGAACATATGGGTTTATAAGGCCATGGGTTAGACTAACTAATTGTTTGGATTCAGTATTTTAGTGTGGTTTGGCCCATGTGCATTATAGCCCAATTGAGTGACTTTGGCCCAATCTTAGATTATAACATGGTATCAGCCTGTTTGGTCCACTTTGTGTTCACCCTGTTGTCTATCCGTGGTATTGGTGGTGTCCAAGCTTTCATTTCAGGTTGGGGTCTAACCCCAAGCCCGCTTGTTAATTTCAAGTAGTCAACTGATTAGATTCAAAATGACCCAGTTGTCCACTTGAGGGGAAGTGTTAAGAGTTCCACATTGAAAATATAAGAGAGAACATATGGGTTTATAAGGCTATGAGTTAGACTAGCTAATTGATTGGATTCAGTCATTTAGTGTGGTTTGGCCCATATGCATTATAGCCTAATTGAGTGACCTTGGCCCAATCTTAGATTATAACAAACCTCAAATTACATTTAAGCTTTTTAGATGGTCTTGGATTATCTGTCATTTGCATCATACATACTGGTTGGGTAAACTTTCTTCCCTCACATCCCTGATCACCCAATCCCAACATAGGTTGAAATGCCAAATACCTTATATTTAGTTCACTGTTTAACAATATTTCCTTCCAATCTTTTGGTGGGTGACTGGGTGATCACCTCTTAACCGATAAGGATTGAGGACTATTTGTCTATTTCACTCTTTCCATCAGAAGACTGGGTTATACTACACAAGTTTCCAGTCTCCCCCTATATAAATCCTGGATCCAAGCACTATAATATCTACATGTATAAGTATGACATCTCTCTTCGTATTGTATTTTAGCATAAAATCTTGGTGAATGTGACTAATATTTGCATATTTTGTCCTGAATAAGGCTCTTTTATCACACCTCAATAGAAAAAAATTACTTATTTTCTTTATAGTTGGTCAAATTATGCAAGATGATTGGACTTTTTGTAACCGTGCCCTCTTTGGGTTGCTATTACTTGTACTTTCAAGCTTGAGTAATCAGGAATCCTTTTGGATGAAATTCTGTATATTTCAGTCCAGTCTGACATCTCGTAATCTTAGTCATCTAAAGTTTGCAAACGTGATCTTTTAACTGTTTGACTAATTACTTTTCCTTACTGTATTCCTTTCAGTGCCCCTCTTGCTCGAATGAATGCTCTGGCTTTTGCAACTTGTTTTTCCGACTCATCAAGGTAAATTTCTCAAAGTTTCCAATATGGTTTAATGGCCCTGATTCGATATCTGACAAATGTTTTTTTAAATTTATTTTTTGTCCTTGCAGTTCAGAGGATGTCACATTGGCTTATGCAAAACTTATCCAGCATCTGGCAGTATATAAAGGATACAAAGGTCAGGAGAAATGCTTTAGCATATTGAATCAAATTTGTATTAGGATGGTTGGTTCTTGGTTGACCAAATGTTTTTGTGAAAGCCAGTGCTACAAAGTGTGCCTATTCTATTTGTGAGAATCTCATACATACATTCTTTATATCTACATTTTAGGTGCATCATGATTGAAATAACTAGTTAGAAAGTAAAAGCTTCTCTTGGTTCTGCAGCATGTTCATGATTTACACAACAAGCTGGCAGTTGGGCTTTATTGCTTTAAAGAAGTGTTTGGTCACATGCTTAACAAAAGGGCAAAAATCACACAGCAAATTAGCATTTCTTTAATAGAGAATGAAATGATGCAAGTTAACTAATCTCCTTTCCCTCCTTATTGTCCCTTTTGTACAGATAGTTTAAGAAAATCCCATTAAATGCATTCTTCTAAACTTTTGTAACTTTGTAAGCTATTCCAAAAATACAACTCCATTTGCTAAGTTATTTCCATTAATAACCTTTTGCATTTACTCTTACTACTAAAGTGCATCTTGGGAATTTTAATATTGGAAATGAAGGGGACTGCACATTTTGAAATTTGAAAGTAGCCAATATTTGTGTGCACATCCTGAAAAGGAAATGAAGGGGACTGCTGTTTTTGTGTTAGATATATGATTAGGAGGGTTCCTAATGGACTGGCTAGTTGTAGGATGATGCTGATGAGATAGAATGTGGACCTCAGTATGGAGCACTCCCATGGCTAAATTTGGCGACTATCTTTTGCTTCTTATTGACTCACATTCTGTTTACTTTTGAACAAAGGTTAATCAAAGGCTTTAACTGAGGGGCCTCTATGTGCTCCATGTTTAATGCATTAAAATGGGTTTGTGATTCCAAATTTCTAGTAGCAAATCATTTTTGCATTAATCACTCTGTTTTCTAATTCATAACACTGAAGAGAAATGGAGAACAGCGCAGTTTATGGAATTTAATTTGGATGGTAAGGTGGACATTGATGATCTATGTTTTGTAAAATAATGAAAGGCAAGCAAGTCTTAGAGAATACTGAGAAATTGAAGAGTATGGCAATGGGGAGGAAATTAGGGGACTAAACGATGTAGCTTGACAGTCATTAAAGAATTTCCTCAATTGTTCCCCACAGAGAAGAAGACTTGAGATATCCATAACAAGTCAAATTAGCAAAAGAGGAATTTGACTCTTCAGTTATTAGCCTTTTAGGGTGCAGAGTATGGTATCATGTTTTTTGTTGCTTAAGATGTTTTTGGCCTTCTTCAACTTGGAAGCATTTTGTAGGCAAATCATGTATAATGCCC
>CM008331.1:1421959-1436150 GCA_002525835.2 Ipomoea batatas
TTTTTTTTTTTTTTTTTTTTTTTTTTTTTTTTTTTTTTTTTTTTTTCCAGATCTGCAGTTGTATTTTTTACACACAAAACTATTACAAGTAATACACAGAATGTTACCATAGGATGCATGTAATTATTTATCACCAAACATAACATGCACAACAACAGAAACCATTTTATGTTATTAGTCTTACAACACGTTTGGTTCACGGAATGAATTTTGTGGTAATAGGAATGCTATTCCATAAGGAATGGAGTAGGCAAGAAATAGAATAGAAATTGTATTCTATTGTTTGGTTCGTGTAAGGAATAGACTTTAGGAATTATATTACAGTGTTTGGTTCTCATGAAAAGGAGCTCATTTGAGCTCCTCTATATAATAGAAGAATTGCTTCTCTTTTGAAATTAACAATAGGATGAGAAAACCTTAAAGAGACAAAAACTCATTCATTTAAGGAGCCTTAATTTCTTTTAGTTACAAGTTGTTTTTTTTTTTTTTTTTTTTTTTTTATATAAATAATATAGGAGTGTTTTGGGAAAAAGAAGATTTTTTCCTAAAACGTCATGGGGTAAAATTGGAAATAACAAAATTAGGCTATTCTTGAGAACGCATGAATAGCCCAATACCTAGGGGGGCCAAGGAATCTCTATTCCCTTTGCAAGGGAATAGGCCATTCCTAGGAACATTGTTCTTTGGAATAAAATTTTTTACCAAACAGCGGAATATGCCTATTACTGGGAATGCTATTCCATTCCAGGCCTATTCCGCGAACCAAACATGCCATTATATTGCACTATGTAATACACAGAATGATACTCTATAATACACAGAACAATACTCACTAATACACAGAATATGAACTGCAATCCATAACATGTTCAGAGTTAGAAGACAAATTTAGAAGCCAGGGTTTATGGTTTAGCATTCAGGGTTTATGGTTTAGGGTTTAGCATTTAGGACTATGAATAGAGATATATCATTGAATACACAGAATGTAAGTCTACAATACACATAATATTACTCTGTAATACACATAATATGAACATGTCTACACATAATTTTTATGGTTTAAGGTTTAGCATTTACGGTTTAGGGTTTAGCATTCAGGGTTTAGGGTTTAGGGTTAGAGCTTATGGTTTACCATTTAGTGAATACACAGAATGACAGCATGTAATACACATAATGTTACTATGTAATACACAGAATATATAATTCAAGTCATACACATAATAAATTTTGTAATGTACAAAATAAACTTAATAGATATGGCACCCTATAATATACGATGAGACAAAAAGATTTATCATTTCAGAATGAAAAGAGTTTCCATAATTCAGAACACAACACAAATATTTGTTTCAATTTCAGTTTACAAAAGATCCACATCTTTGCAAATCACATGAAGTTTCAATTTGATTGTTTGTACATTTCCTTGGCTGCCTTGGTAACTTCTGGTAGCAGGGAATTCATTGGCGACATGAGTATGGTCGCTGCATATTTAGCTCTTAGTGATGTGAGGAATGTATACTGCAAACAACAGAATGCAAAATTAATTAGAAATGAAATGTTAAATATTTTAATATGGAAGAAAGTTGAAAGAATATTTTTGTACTTACATCTTCTTGGCCTCCAGTGAGTCCTGTATCCTAGTCTGCTATTGACGTGCCTGTATAAGTCTCCATATGCATCATGGAGTATATGGCACAATCTACAATATTTTCTTCATTTTGCCAAGGCATCTCCATGTATTCCACTTTCATAGATTTCATCTTCTTTGCAAGTGGATTCTTCTTTAGGGTGAGGTACTTTGTGAAGGCAGCCAACTGTAGAATATTGATATAGTTGTGTGTAATTAGTATGTATGTACAAAATACTCTAAACAACATGTAATGTACCTAATTATAAACAAAGATACACATAATCTATTGAATCAATACACAGAATTAATAGAGGTATGATTTCTTACTAGTTTCTCTGGGCATTCCTCATACTTGTCTTTAGGTTTAATTCCTTCAGGAACATGCCTGTTGTCAATTACTTGAAGTCTTGATATCATGAAATTAAAGCACATCAAGAAGAAATGTTGATGTTGGAAGATACTGAAGAAGATCTGTTATGAGTAATAATAAAAAATAAAACAGTGTGTTATATGCCCAATTCAAATGAATAATATACAGAATTTACATAATTATGGTACAGTTATTTTGTACTTACAAGGTTGGCATCACTTATATCAAGAGGAATTGATCAAGAGCTTGACAGAAATCATTGAAAATGGCCTATTGAGGCAGCACTTTTACTCTTCATCAAATTTGTGGTTTTTTCTATTGTCATCTACAAAGAATTTGTTTTTTGTTATATAGTGCACTGGTATGCATAAAGGAAAAAAAGTTTAGGGTAAAATGTTTACTTACAAAAGAAACTTCAGAGAAGAATACCCTTTTCGGTTGGTTGATTGATCTTCTCATGTCTAGCATAGTCATTATTTAGACCAAATCTGGACAATATTTGTAGATATGTAACCCGATGCCATTGTGATGAAATCTTCCCAGTAAGCTACCAAATTGTTTCCCAAATAAAGTATGTCACTACAAGAAAGAAAATATAGATTAATGATAAGGAAATAACATTTTAAGTAATATAATTTATGTCTATTAAGAGTTATCGAAATGGAATTTTCTTACTTTATTGAATATTCACCACTACAAGTCAAGAATGCATAGTCTGAAAAGATTTTTTGTCTAGCTGAAACATTTGTGAGCTTGGATTTGTTTTCCGCCCAATAAGGTGAGCGTAAGGCCAGTGGGAGTTGTTTATATTTTCTATGTGGTCTTTTCTTTAGCTGGACATCTTCAATATTGTCTTTAGACTCTGCAAGAATGATGTGTAGATACACAAAAATGTAATAGTGAATACACAGAATGCCAGCATGTAATACACAGAATTTTACTATGTAATACAAAGAATATATACTTCAAGTCATATACAGAATAAACTTTGTAATATAAAAAATACACAGAATGCCATGCTAGAATACACAGAATCACTGGATAAGATACACAGAATCAGTAACTACAATACACAGAATGTAAGCCTAAGTATTATCAATAGCTTAAGTATATACTGAATACACAGAATGACATGCTAGAATACACAGAATCACTGGATAAGATACACAGAATCAGTAACTACAACACACAGAATGTAAGCCTAAGTATTATCAATAGCTTAAGTATTAGTATTACTGCTGTTTCATGAGGTTTTGTTCTAGAAATCAATAATGTACAAAATGACATGGTAGAATACACAGAATCACTG
This sequence comes from Ipomoea batatas, assembly GCA_002525835.2. Classification (NCBI taxonomy): domain Eukaryota; kingdom Viridiplantae; phylum Streptophyta; class Magnoliopsida; order Solanales; family Convolvulaceae; genus Ipomoea; species Ipomoea batatas. The sequence continues at coordinate 1,425,269 of CM008331.1, forward strand.
AATAAGATACACATAATATAAGCACAAGTATTAGAAAATTACACATGGTTATAAGCATAGGTGTATACCTGCCAAATTCAATCTCCGCTGGTGTTTGTGGTGTTGTAGCAGATGGTGTTGGTGGTCTTGAAGTAGGTGGGTTCACTTGTGGTTGCTGTGCGGCCCCCTTAGAAATATTATCCACTAGAGTTTCCAACATGGTTACTATCTGGGCAAATTGTGGGGATGAAGTTACTTCTGGTTGCTCTTCTGCCGCTGTTGGTGCTGGTGGGATCTTTTCTAGTGGGGCTTGGGCTGATTTTGCTGCCAGTGCTTCTCTGCTTGGGGATGATCTTGCTGCTTGTGCTGTTGTTGCTGGTGGTGCTGGTGCTGGTGGTGCTGTTATTGTTGTTTCTGTTGGTGCTGCTGTAGCAGGTGATAATGGTGATGCTGCTTGTTGATCTTTTAAGGTAGGATCTTCACACTGTGGTGGTGATGGTGTTTGACTTCATAGCTGGAAAGAAGGTGCATTGATTTCAGGGGTGATGTTCCTCATGGTTGCATAGAAGGCAGCTTCAAGCTCAGCGACTGCTTTTAAGAAGCTCGGCTGGTTGAAGACATCGTCATCTCTTAGTAGGCTCTCGGGTGGGACCGGTGGGGTTGGATTGGGGCTTGGTGTTGGGTTGACAGAGTGGGGGGAAGTCGACAAAGGTGTTCTTTATGATTTTAGCTGCAAAATTCTATGTTCCAATCCCTGTCATCACATCCCCGAACTCTGCAATGCTAGAAACCATTTTCTTCAGGGAGTTAGTGACTCGTTGTACAGTTTTGGACTCCATTGGTTTATGAGTCACTTCCTCCTCCAACATTGGCCTTCTATCAATGACCTTTCCCCTACCATACTTTCCTGGCTTCTTATGCACTGCAAGCATTGCTCTAACGTCTTTTGTTGTCCAGTCTTTGATCTGGACTCGATCCAGGTAAGAAACTTCAACGAAAAAAACAAACAAAGATTAGAATGCACACTTTGAAAATGTATAGAATTGTATAACAAAATACACATAATGAGTAACTAGGATACACAAAATCAGTAACAAGAATACACAGAATATAAGCCTAAGTATTATTAGTAGCTTAAGTATTTAGGGTTTAGGGTTTAGCATTTAGGGTTTAGGGTTTAGCATTTAGGGGTTAGGATCTAGGGTCTAGTATTTAGGATTATGTACTGAGATATATCATTGAATACACAGAATGACTAACTACAATACACAAAATATTACACAGTAATACACAGAATGTGAACATGAATACACAGAATCTTTCAACAGAATACACATAGAGTACACAGACTCAGGTAAGACATTTTATTCAATAATGTATAGAATTATATGACAGAATACACATAATTACTAGTAAGAATGCACATAATTATAAGACTAAGTTAATATTGTGTACCATAAGGAAAGTTGCAGGCCGACTATATGAGGTATCCTTGTTTGACTTCCAGGTTTCTGCAGTGTCTAGGAGACTTTTTATGGTGTAAGCACACCAATTCATTTCGCTAATTCTGCTGACATCCTATAGTGAGTACATGATCCTGTAGTTGCAAAAGGTGTTCTTTTACCCCCTAATCAGTGTTGTAACCACAAAGATGACAAAGTCGCGTTTAAACATGTCACCACAGTCTTGCCTCTCAACAATTCTGTTTAGCATCTCGGTGGTTGTTGGGGTCCTCTTCTCTATTCCCCATCCTTGTCTCCAGTCTTTAACCAAGGTGTTGAATTGTTCAGTCTCATTAGTAGAAGTGCCTTCTATCACAGGGAGTTTACCCTTTGGGAGTCCAAGCGTAGTCTGGACATCGTCTTCTAACACACAAAGTTCATCTTCACCATCACCAAATTGAATTGAGCATCTCTCTATGTCCATTTTCTTTAGAATGTGCTTGATTAGCTTCCCATCACAATGAGTGACCTTTAGGTCTACCAACGACCCAAATCCTATATTCTTGATAGCTTGATGCTGCTGCTCACTTAAACTGCTTGTGAGGCTGAACAACTGTATAGGAGTTGTTCAGACGGTGAAGTATTTTCTATTTTTTTGGCTTGGCATCCTCTATTTGTTTTCCTTTTTTTTTTCTTTTATTGTTTGGGTGCTGATGTTTTAGCAGGCTTATTTCTTTGTCTTTTTTTTTTTGTTTTGTTTTGTTTTGTTTTTTTTTTGTTTCTCTGTTGTTTGTGGTTGGGAGTATACATTTGGAGTTTGTGAGGTAGCTGTACATTCTCTCTTTCGCTTCCTTGTCAGTATCACATTTGCCAAGATTTGATCACTTTCTAGGGAGCTTGACATTGTTGTCATATAATAGAAAACACAGAATTAGTGACAAGAATACACAGAATATAAGCCTAAGTATTATCAAAGCCTAAGACGGTTGTTTCATGAGGTTTAGTACTAGGAATCAACAATGTGGATGATAACATGCTAGAATACACAGAATGAAATGCAATAATACACAGACTCATTAACAAGAATACACAGAATATAAGCCTAAGGGGCCGTTTGGTTCGGGTAATATGAGATTACCTAGGTAATCTGAGTCTGGTAATGTTATATTACCTTGTTTGTTTCAAGTTATGAGTTTACTTGGTAATGTTATATTATCTCAAAGTTGATGTGACGGTAATGTTTCAAGGTAATGTGATTACCCCCGTTTTTTTACCTTGGATTATTCCAACTTTGTCCCTGTTAACTAATCCTTAATAATAATAATAATAATAATAATAATAATAATAATAATACAATAACATATATAAAATAAATATATGTTTATATAATCAAATATACATGTGTGTATATTTATATATTTATTTTTTTAATATTAAGCATCAATACATTCATACATATAAATAAATAAAAATACACACAATAAAGCCACACAAATATATATATATAAAGGACATTATAGTAAATTGTCCCATATAACCTAAAATATAACCCTTAACCAAACAAAGTAATATTATATTCCACAATCGAAACCAAACACATCAGGTAATCTTACATTCCCAAAATCTCACATTACCTTCCTGGAGGTAATCCTATTACCTGGGGTAATCCAAGATTCCGTGAACCAAACGCCCCCTAAGTATTATCAATAGCCTAAGACTGTTGTTTCATGAGGTTTAGTACTGGAATCAACAATGTGGATGATAACATGCTAGAATACACAGAAAGAAATGCTATAATACATAGACTCATTAACAAGAATACACAGAATAAAAGCCTTAGTATTATCAATAGCCTAAGATTGTTGGAATCAACAATGTGGATGATAACATGCTAGAATACACAGAATGACATGCTATAACACGCAGACTCATTAACAATAATATACAGAATATAAGCCTTAGTATTATCAATAACATAAGACTGTTGTTTCATGAGGTTTAGTACTAGAAATCAACAATGTGGATATAACATGCTAAAATATGGAGAATCAGTAACTATTCATGCGAATGTGAATAACCTTCATGACATATATACAAATATTATGTGTTTTTTTTTTCAAATTTCACAATGTTGTTTAAATATTCAACTTCAGTCGCGTGTGTTCTTGCTACTCTGATGAAGTTGTATTTTGGTTGTTGATCACTGTATGTTGTTGTTTCTGATGTTCTTGAGTTCTGTTAGTGTGATCGTCGGAGTTCCTTGCTTGAAGAACGTCGAAGTGGAGCGAGTCTTGTGGAAGAAGAATCTCTTGCTTATATATTTTAGTTAAAAAAAAATGAAACGTTGATTGGACGGACAAAACGGCGTCCATCCCGTTAACGGTCAGTGACTTAGTAATATGGTGCCATTTGCATTGTGGACCCTGGTCCACGGTATAAGGATTGGTTACTCCCTCTGTCCCATTTTACATGTCTTACTTTCCTTTTTAGTTTGTCCCAAAATGTTGTCCTCTTTTTAAAATTGAACATCACCGCCATTCTACTTTTCCCAATTTACCCTTACGACTTTTGCTTTCTTTATTGCTTTTCTTTCCAAAAGTGAAAAAGTTGTGGGCATAATTGGAAACTGTGCAAAAAGCAAATGGGACATCCAATTCGGGACGGAGGGAGTATTAGTTAGTTAGTACATATGTATATTATTTATTTATAATTATATATTTATATATATAATAATATATATAAGGAAGAGGTGGGGTGAGGTGGGTCCCCTCCAAACATGTGTCCTGGGTAAGGGCCCAGCCTGTCCTTGTCCAGGGTCGATCCTAGAAGGAGGTAATTAGGAAAGAAAGGATGGTGGGAACAGAATAAGCCGAAATCAAATTCTATTGTACGGTAGGTAGTATGAATATAATTGTTGAGAATTGAAAGTGAAAAAGTGAATAAAGATTAAAATGTCTTTGTATAATAATAATATAATTCAAATAATAAGAACAAAATTATAATTTACTGTGAAATTGAAATTCACTCCAACCAAATAATAAAATTATACATTTCATGAAATTTGGTAAAAATGAAATTACAATTTCATCCTACCAAATACCTCATAAACAATACTGACCAATCAACATTGGTATGCACCAATCCAATAGGTCGAGAGTGCAATAATCCAGTGCACCTAACTCCAATCATTATAATATGGATCACGGTCTACCATGTGTGTTGTTAATCGTGTACTCTATTCATATTATGTACCAATTATGTACCAGAGGAAACTGACGAATTGCAAGATGCAGAACTCAACTTCATTGATGAAAAGAGAGATTTGGTGGCACGAAGAGTACACTATAACATCTCTCTACTTGAGACTCACTCTGCAATTGCAATCTACACCATTTGTAACAACCCGCTTGTAACCATTTGTTACTTGAAGTATTGCTCAGCCTCGGACTGCCCGGTCGCCTTACAGTAGACCGATCGGTTGACCTATGAAGCGCTCCCCCACTTGTTCACAAACATACATATTCGTAGTGTAATCATAACTCCCGGTTCCATTTACGCTATCATTTAAATAATATTAATATTTTTTGAGCTAATACTTAAAATATTTTGGGAGATAATATTAATAATGTCTAGTTTCTGAATATTAACCTTTGTATTCATAGACAAAAGCGATGTCGTTTTGGACCAATGTCCACCTTGCAAGGTGGACATTGGTCCACGATATAATTTCAGGTTGTTTGGATGGGTTAGAGTTTTGGTATTTGAAATTAAATTTTGATGCTATAGAACAAGAATTTTAACCCAATTTTATATTTCTTCAACCGTCATATCATTAACTAGGGTCTACCATGCGTAACCCTTTTCAGATTATGTAAATACAATTAATGTATTATGACATTCAGTTAACAAATTATATATACATATTATAGGTAATATATTATCAACATTCAGTTTATTAACAGTCATCTATAACTTAAAGGACATAACATACATAACTTGGACTTAGAGTTCACATGCATAATTGACTATACACTACACCAAAAAAGGTAATTTAGTGGCGTTAATTTGTTATTTAGCGGAGGTTCAAAACCGCCATTAAACTGTTTAGAGGCAGTTCTCCAACTGTGTCTAAATAGTGTGTCACTAAGGATTTAGAGACGGTTTTAGACAAGTGTGGGAATTAATGGAAAACTTATTTCGCGGCGGTTTTGAGTGCATTTAGCGGTGGTTTTAAAACCGCCTCTAATATTTATTTAATATTTACTATAACTTTTAGCGGCGGTTATTAAGTGTCGCTAGTAAAAGAATATTTTTTAATTTTAGTATTATTAATAGTGATTTTATAATTGTCACTAAAATATATTTTTATTTTCTAATATTTGTATTTTCTCATCTAATATCGATTGTTTTTAATTGCTACTCAAATTTGCATGGTATTTTTTGTAATATTTTTTTTAATTGCAATTAAAGTATTTTTTTTTAATGTAAATCTTTACTTTCAAATATGCATTGCAAAACACAAATAAATACACATTTAATTTAAAATAAAATCAAATGTAACTTGTATTGCCAAATACTAATGTTTAACAATATTCAAGGATGTTCACATATTAAAAGAAAATCAATTCTACATATTAAAAGAAATCAATTGTAAATAATACTTGTCAAATAATAATATTTAACAATATTCAAACACAATAGTCTATGTATTAATTAAATTCCATTTATAACTAAAAAATATGCATTATATGATAAATATAACACAACATTGTAGTTCATTCAACGTGACACTATCATGCAAGAGATTTTCCGTTTTCTTTAAGATGAAAATTTCTTTCCACTACCCGGTAAAGATTTCTTGTAGAGGGCATCATAGAAATTGTGCTCTGCTTCCGACTGTTCACACTCAATGACTTGGATATCAGTTGGTGGTAGGACAAGAATTGGCCTAATTCAAAAGAACATGACATCAATATGCTGCCAGATAAAGCTTTGCCTCTCAAGCTAAGTAAGCTTTGGGCATTAAAGAAAATGAGGGAAAAAATGGTATGAGGAAAACTTTGGGCAAAAATTAGATATAAGGATGACTTGAAAGATATAATTAATAGAGACTTGCATTATTTAGCATAACATGATTGTTAAAGACGAGGGGATAACATAACTGATTGGTCAGATGATGACAGTAATATGCCAACACAACTGGCTCACGACTCGACTGAAGAATTTCCAGAATACCTCTGTAGAAATTCCTAGTTTTGCAATTCTCAAGTACATCATTACCTTCATGCAAACTTGGTTGAACACATATGGACTATTAACCAGAATTAATTTTATAATTGTATTAATTTTTGGTATGTTCAATATTTAGTATTTAGTATTTAGTATTCAATTTTGAATTTTATTTTGTTCCGTAGACGATTTCAAATGACAATTTTAATATGGTGTTAATTTCTTGAATTAATTAAATTATGAATTATATTTTGTAATTCAAAAAATTATTTTATTTGGTTAAATATATTTTGATTTAAATTTGAAATTTGAAATCATAATTATAAAGTTAAATTATTAATTATAGGAAAGTAAATAAGATAATAGATTATGTGTAAGAGTGTAGGGCTCACAAAAATGGGAGTAAATGGAGAATGATTGAAGAGAAAATAAGGGAAAATATTATACGGAATGTGGAGGAGGAGCCCACAAAATTGGGAGAAGGTGGCAAATGTCTATGATAAGGACATAGTAAATGGTTATTATGTAAAATTATGTTTATATGTGGATGATATACTCATATATAGTTGGTAGTAATGATCAAATCAACTTACATGTTAGATTAAAATTTTGACATGAAGAACAAGGATTTGGCATATTTAATCCTTAAGATTAAAATCATTAGAAGATCCTATGGTATTTGTTAAACCAATCTCATTATTATATAGATAAAATTATTGGTAAATTCAACAAGGATGATAATCAATTGGATAAGATGTCATTAGATAATAATGTGTACATTTGTCCAAAATTTGAGGAGAGTGTATTTCTGAAATAAAATACGTTAGGATTATTGAATGTTTGATGTATCTAATAAGTTGTACTAGGTCGAATATTACCTTTATGGTCAGTAAACTTAGTAGATATCCTAGTAATGCTAGTGATGTCCATTAGAGGACAATAAGGAGGGTGATGAGATACTTAAGGTATATTCATAACCGTAGACTACACTATACATGATATCTAGCTACACTAGAATTGTATAGCAACACTAATTGGATATTGGATATGGGATATTAAGGATTCTAAGTCCACAAGTTGTTATCTGTTCATGTTAGCCAATGCAGCCGCCATATCATGAAAATTCTAGAAACAAATTGTAGTATCTAGATCCACGATGGAATCTAAACTAATAGCCTTAGACAAGTGTAGTGAAGAGGTCGACACGAATAACTATGTCATTTTCTAGATGATATTCTTAGTTGGGAAACATGTACCTCCAGTTTGTATATATTGTGATAGTCAATTAGATGGGTAAAAATTAAAGTAATATATATAATGGTAAGTCTAGACATATCATAGACATTATACTATTAAAAAACTTTTCAGAACATGTTTTATCTGTTTTGACTTCTTAGTTGACTACTTGAACAAAAAGATAGTATATCAGGTTTGCTAACTAACCAAAGTGTTAAACAAAGAGTTTGTAGGGAAGTTAGGAATGAGACTAAAGCTCTTGGAATAAATTTATATAGTGAATACTCAACCTAGATGGAACCTAGGCTCAAAGGAACAACTAAATTATATATCAAAGTATAGTAGTCATTGTGTGGTCCCGAACCATGTTGAAACAGTAACTCTCGCATGAGATTAGCATATATACATGCCTTAATGATTCTAAATGTTGGTTAGTTGACTTGAGTATGTGGTATACTCGGGAAAATAATCACATGTGCAAGAGAGGAGTAGGTCTGCTTCAATGAAGAACTCTATGCGAATTAGAAACTCTCATAAAACTAGAAAAAAGGTATTTCATGGCCAAAACAGGTACACCTATGAGAACTGAACAAATGTTGGGAGGTTCCTCTCAAAGACCTCGAGTTTTACTGGACAATTAATAAACTAATATATCTTTACAATGAGGGTTCAAATGGTAACACATACCTATCTTATGATGAGATCGTTCGTTAAACACGGTTGTGTTTGTTTACCGCGTATTGAAAATCAATTTTGATTCATATGGGGAATGATTGAAAAAATTAGCTAAAATTGACATTTAAATTATTGGTTATTTTGGTGCGCAATGTTTTATTGAGGTCTACGTACTCTCGATTTGAGTTGAGTCAAAGTCAATTTGGATTATTCTAAGTGAGATTTTATTTAATATATTATATATCCAAAACGAAAAAATGGGTGAACGAATGAAAAATTAATTCTCACATTGTACCCATTGAGTTGAGAAAAAATAGAGTTTTGAAAATTTTACATGTGTCCGGTATTGGAAAAGTATGTAAATTTACAGAGTATAAATACAATTTTACTGAGTAAAGAATTTGAATAGTATAGTTAAGAGGCTATCTCATGTGTAATGGAGTGCAAATAAAAATCTAAAATGAATGCTAACTGCTTCCAATTGAAATACAAATAGTGGTGAAGAGGAAGAAAAAGTTTCAAAATGGCCAATTAAAATCCACCCTGAGCCTCCACCGTCCGACCAAAATTAGAAAAGAAAAACATTTAATTAAAATACAATTGTATATGCAGTCGTAAAGAGGAAGAAAAGTTTGAATACGATGGCCAATGGAAATCCTATCCGTGCCCAATCGTTATACCCTGCAACACGGTACACATAATAATGTGCATCACGTACGTAAAACGACGTCGTTTCGGTGTTAGCTGACGCGGACGCGAATGACTCAGGGAATTCATTATCTATAATACACAGAACGTTTGCCTAGAATACACAGAATGTTTGCCCAGAATACACAGAATATTGACACAAAATACACAGATGTTAGTGGACGCGAATGACTCCAGGGAATTCATTATCTATAATACACATAATCATTATATAGAATACTCAGAACGTTTGCCTAGAATACACAGAATGTTTGCCCATAATACACAAAATATTGACCCAAAATACACAGAACTCATCCTCCTAACATTCGAATGCACAAACACATCACAACTTGTGCTAATAACATGAATACACATAATATTTACACAAAATACACAGAACTCATCCTCCTAAACATTTGAATGCACAAACACATCACAACATGTGTTACTAACATGAAATCACAACACGTGTTACTAACATGAATACACATAACGGTTGCCTATAATACACATAACGGTTGCCTAGAATACACAGAATGATTGCCTGAAATACACAGAATATTAACATAAAGGCAAAAACTTGTGTGAGACCGTCTCACGGGTCTCAATCCGTGAGACGGGTCGGATTTTTAATAATATGGGTCAACCTGCGCAATCCAACAGAGAGAGACAAAGCCAAAGGGAGAAATGCAGCGATCAGTGCATAATATCTCCTAGATCTGATCTGTTTCTCTCTCTTTTTCTTTGCCACACAATTCTTCTCCACTCTCATGCTCTCCGCGTCCCATGACCTAGCCCCCAGAGCTCCTCCTCCGCCTTAATCACCATCACTGCTTCGACTCCTATCTTCCACTCTTATCTCATCATCTTTTATTTTCTCAACACCATCTTCCACTCCCATCTCATCCTCATCTAAATTATACTTGGAGGAGGAAGAGGAAGAGGAACCACCACCCACCCCTTAGCTGTAAAGAAGGTGGTGGTGTTGATGATATGGGATGAAGAAGCTAGCATTATCACTGTGTTACTTACAGATCTCTAATGCGCAGCTCAACAGGCTCAATAACCTCTGCTACTAGTTACAATGTAAGATGAAGATGTTGAAAAGTTTCCTCTACTGCTACTACGCACTCTCCATCACCCTCACCGTGCTGCTAGTTACGAGCTGCCACCAAATGAATTTCACCAGTTTGTAATTGATTTCATCTTCTTTTCCCATTGCAATATTTTTTATTCCAAAATGCAAAACCTTTTTTCCCTCTTATTCTTAAGCTTGTTGTAGATAGGATTGCACTAGCCGTAGCTTGTCATATAAAGATCGGACAATTATTTGTGTATCAGGAAGAAGAATCAAACACGATGTGATTTTTCAACAAGGAGTTGTTTCTCTAAATGTATAATTAACACTTTAAGTCTTAAATACCCTACTTTATAGCATAAATTTAATACTTCATAGCACAAATCTAATAAACAGTTTATAGGTAAATATATTTAATACATATAAGCATTAAACACAATACTTTATAATGTAAATGTAATACTTCATAGCACTAATCTAGTACACAGTTAAGATAGATATATTTAATACTTTAAGCCTTAAACACAATACTTTATAGCCTAAATCTAATACT
>CM008331.1:1468223-1486157 GCA_002525835.2 Ipomoea batatas
TACAAAGAAAGTCATTATATTAATTATTGAAAATTAAATTATAATTACTATAATTAAAGTTTTGTCTGCCTCCAAACATCATTGTCGCCCTAGACAGTCTTTTTTTTTTGAAGACATAACCTGTTAGTTGAGAAATGAGAATATTATTCATTTGTTAGTTTGTTGAGATTTTTAGGATTTTAATTTTTATTTAAATAAGTCTAAGTATATGTTCTTATGCAATCTTATAATTATATTAATATGCATGCACATAATAATCTTCCTAATTTTATAGTATTATTCCTTTGTAACTTGCTCTCATATTTTTAGTTTTTTTCTTTTTTAGTGGGTAAGCTAATAATTCATTAAGATTTTAATGGTGTTGATAATGCCAAGTGTTGGATATAGTACTACGGCCCATAAAAATAAAAGGCCCGAAATATATGGCGGCCTAGTTCATCTACAGATCCCAGTCAGAATTGCAGCTCAATCGAAGTTAATACCGGATAAAATATCTTATAATGGTGTGTTAGGCATAATGGTGTGTTAAGTATAATGGTGTAGTAAGTATAATGGTGTGTTAAGTATAATGGTGTATTAGGTAAGGGATGATGTAATAATGGGAGGATTTTTACAAGATTAACCCTCAAATCCTCCTATAAATACCTTACTCATTTCTCATTCTCATGATCCCAAAATCACTCACAAAATCTCCTTTCTCATACTAGTTCTCTTTCTTTATATCAAGAGAGAAATCCTCTATGGTCTCTTCTTTGTTGTATAGAAGATGTTGTAATATTTTCCTTATAGAATAGTACTTTCATTCTTGTCCGTGGTTCTACCCTATCGGGTTTTACCTATAGAGGTTATGTTTCCTTGTTGTTACTAATTTCTCTCTTACTCAATATTCATTTCTTATACCATTCGTAGGAATTGATCCTAGTGGAATGATTGTACATGTCTAGGAAAATCACTGGTTAAGACTTGGTATTTAAGTAGTCCGTTGGTGACTCACCTCTCTAATCCAGAAGTATTTTCCTGGTGTACTCTTCATAAAGCTAGTATTGTTCTACGTTTGGTATTATTTGAGTCTTTTATATATTACTCGTCGAAATTACGGTTATGTTGGCCTGCCGGTGATTAAGCCCAAAAGTCACAAAACCAACACCAAGTATAACTAAGTATAATATATTTGATTATACTGAATATTAGTAATATCGGTGTCGATAATATCAATATAACTAAATATACCATATTTAATTGTACTGAATATTAGTGACATATAGGAAAAAATCATAATTACATTTATTCATTCTTGGTAATAGAAGTGTTTGAACGCAATAATGTAAAAGGAAAAAAAAAAGAAGTTAAATAGATCTTTGAACTTTATACAAAAATAAAAAATAAAAATTAGATCATATAAATTTTAAAGTTATAATTGAACACATAATTCCTCAATTTGATTCAATTGAATTTATAACTTGTTAAGTTGATGTAATTAAGTTAATTAGTCGGTAAAATTAAAGTGATAATCGGTAATTGAATTTTTTTGGATAAATTAAAAAATGGAATTGACTTCTCCATCTAACATCTAGCTATACGGAAAAATCATGGACCGCTCCTCAGTCTTATTTTTTTTTAGTAAAAAGTGTCAAATAAGCTACTGAACTTATGTTATTGTGCAATTGGGCCATTGAACTTAAAAAGTGTACAATTCAATCCTCAAACAAGTAAAATTTGTGCAATTGGACCATTTTTACAAAAAAAAAATTGGTAAAATCCAATTATATTATTAACATATATGTATTAAGAGTGGCATTTTCTTCTACCATACTAGTTGGGAGTCAATATTGAAATGTTTTTAACTCAAATTGAATTAAATTTTTTTGTAAAAATGATCCAATTGCACAAATTTTGCTTGTTTGATGGTTGAATTGCACACTTTTTTAATATAAAAAACCCTATTACATTGTAGTATATATGGGTCAATATCATTTTCACTGAAGGTCGATCTTATGACCTCAGATCGACCTCCCATATAGGAGAGTCACTATATGTCATATGAGCACAAGGTATTTGGATTGGCAAAAGAATTTACCTTTTTTTTTTTTGCAAAAGAATTTACCTTAGATAACCATCACTTTAGTTTATTCATATCATGTTTATCAACTTATTTGACCTGTGAATCTTAATTTACCCACTTGTATTATGTATTGACCAGTTAAACGATGTTGGTCTCTATCAGGTAATTATTAGTTAAACTAATACTAATAATACTAATAATAATAATAATAATACTACATAAGACTAAAACTTGTGTTTGATGAAACTGAAAGGGTTAAATAGAATAGAGGATTGGCATTTGCCAGTTGGATGGATGTTGAGTAGAATTATTTGAAAAGCGCGTCCATGTTGGGATCCAGCTGGTAACGCTTTTACTTAGAGCATGGTCCAACCTCAACCTAATCCTTAGACCCTTCACACTTATACATATTTTAAAATAATTAATTAATTAATCATTTGCATCACTCTATAACCCTGTGAGGTATCAACAATCATTTTCAGGGCATGTCTGTATGCACAATGCAATGTGTCCTATTATATATTTATGTCATGTAAAATCAAATAAAAAAAGGTAACACAAATTTATAAAAAATTTCTCATAAAAGGTTGAAGAGTTTTGAACAATTGATAAGTAGACTGTAAATGCAATTGTAAGGGCGAGATTCGGACCAAATTCAAATTAATTTCACTGTAATAAGATATCAAAAGTTGTATTCAAATATTTTAAGGGTACATGTTTGGAACAATTCAATCACCACTCTAATTCCTCTCCAAAGAGTCGTTTGTATGAACTAGGGCCGACGAAACAATCCATTGTTCCCATTGAATAAATATGATTGGAGCAATCCAACTGCTTCAATCTCACCATCACTCTCTAACTAGTTTAACTCCATCCTTCCCTCTCATATAAAAGATTTCAGCTTAAATTGCCATCAATATATACCTAAAAATCTTTAATTTTCTGATTGTTCTAGCTAGGCATGAGTATGCACCAAAAGTGCATATTAATTTAGTGTCTAACACATTTTTCTTATTTTTAATACTTAATATAATGTTGAGAGCAACTCCAACCAAGTTAATTAATAAGTTGTACACCCCCTTAAATAGTAATAGTAAATATTTCTAGTCATCAAACAAAAAATAAAAATATATACTACTCTGTACTTAATATAATGCTCCATATATTAGTACTAATCATACACATGTCAAATGATGCTACATATATACGGAGCACATATAATAAAATGTAGGTTGTCCCCATCTTTTTGGTGGACTATGGGAAATTAAAATGATTTATAGAAAAGGTTGTTATATTATGTTAGCTAGCATTAGTGTGAGTTTTCCATGGAGTTTACCCATCACCATTATCGGGCGACGAGGCAGTTGCGACTTTCACATCACTGCTCTAATCTACCCACTGCACATCAGTTATATATATATATATGTGTGTGTGTGTGTGTAATTGCACATGCACACGTTTTTGTTTTTTCAATCTTCATTTCTTCTGCTTTCAATTACTTGTTCATCAATCAACTAATTATTTGGGGCCCTCTTGTACTCGATCTGCCCAGAAGCTTTACAATCAACTTTTCGAGCTATAATTTCTATATAATGTAATAACAAGTCTTATAATTTTCGTCATATTTTGTTGGAATTATTGTTTCATTCATCTTCCCACCACTAAGAACATCCTTATTGATGGAGATGAGCAAAATGATATTCAAATGCCAAGAATTGGATTCAAACTACAGACCATTTGCTTAGAACATCAACACTCATTCCACTGAACTGCATGCGCACTAGTGTTTAATTATCAAGATAAATGGTATTTACTCTTATAATGGTACAGTAAAGGCAATCACGTGGGTTCATGCAGTAAAGGCAATCACATGGGTCTTCAATAAAAATTGCTTTCAGCGGGATTGGATCTCCAGATCTGAAGGTAGCTGGCAAAGGTTAAAGCTTTGAACATTCCACTTGGACAGCCAAGATTTGCTGGTACCTTTTGTATATAATATTATTTATGTACATATCTCCTGATAGTATAAATACCCCATCCCTCATTGTATTCAAGAGGATCATCATCATAATCATCATCATCAAATCCCAAAATCCACCATTACACCCAAAATCTCTCATATCCCCTCTTTTATAGTTGTTCTTCCCTTCCAAGCAAGGAAAACACTCTATAGCCATTTCTTTGCTATTTAGAAAGATGCTGTAATACTTTCTTTATAGTGAAATATTCCTTATCCTGTCCCGTGGTTTTTATCCTTCCGAGGGTTTTCCACGTAAAATCTGTGTCTACTATTTATCCTGCATTTTTTATATTTCTTTCGATATTTGCCTACTATTTTATTATTTCTACACGGAATAGATTGATCCGTACATACCCGGGTTAATTTATTCCATCACTTATCAATGGAGTTTTTTTCGCGGTTTTTAAGGAGTTTTTGTAAGTGTGATTAGGAAAGAGAAAATGGGATGGAAAAATAATAAACAAATATGATTTTAAAGAAATAATAATAATAAAGCACATTGTCAGGTGCGCCTGACGCGCGTGCACTCCACGCACCTGCTGGGCGCGCTTGTTGCGCCTGACGCGCGTCAGGCGCAACATGCAAATGGTTGGATGTAGTACAAAGTTACTGTAGCAATAACTTGATCTTGCAGGAGCTTTTTTTTTTCTCTGCACCTCTCTCATCCAACTAGGATTTCACTGTAGAAATAACTCCACATTATTCATTGATGGTGATGCTCTAAGTGGACGACTCTTTGTTGATGTTAATATTGTATATATAAAGTACTGAGTAGCAATTTGTGCTTCAAATGAAATAAGTATATATAGTTTCTCAAGTAAAAATTTGATTTCAAATTTTGTTAGCAGAATAATAGTTTAGAAAGTTGTCCAATAATAATTTGGATTTGAAAGGAGATTTGTATATAAAATAATATTATATAAGATAATACATCAAGACAATTTAATTACTCCATACAATAAGAATACACCATATAAGTGGCTTAGACCATCTGCATCGCTGAAAGCTACATGAGTTACAATCTGCCATGGCACTACCACACTGCATTGTATTATTATTATTATTATTATTATTATTATTATTATTATTGTTGTTGTTGTTGTTGTTGTTGTTGTTGTTGTCATTGTTGTGTGGTAGTAGTGTTGGTGTTGGTAGTGGTGGTGTGATAGTAGTGGTGTTAGTAGTGGTGATGGGGTGGTGGTAATAATAATAATAATAATCCGAAAACTAACTAAAAGAAAGGAAGTGATGAGAGAAATGAAAAATAAAGAATTCAGAAAATATATTTTAACTAAAAAATTAGAAAGACATTTTTCATCAAATTAAACTTTTTTTCTTTGACTTTATTTTTTAAGCGACGTAATACTTAAAAATTCAAAAAATAAGCTATAGAAGTATTTTTTAGGTTTTCAATTCAAACCTATCCAAATTTTAAAAGGGAAATGATTAAGGAAAATAGCAACAAAAAAAATTATTTGACCCCCGTGAAGAAAACGGGATTTTAATATGCGCCGTAATTGACGTGAAAAAAAAAAAAACAAAAAGAATAAAATTTAAAAAGAAATGACCGGCAGGCCAGATACGCCACCAAACGTCAAACGGACACCAAACCTGTCGAACCGAGTAAAAGCCGGAGAAATGCGCGGGCCACCCGTGTGGGTCCCACTCCAACTCTTTTTTCTCTCTCTCTTCCCCTCCCCATGTGAACGCCCCAGCACAGGACAAATTAAATTTAAAAAATAAGGCAGCAAATGGACAAGTTTTGGATGGGTAAAAATGTAAAACACACTATCAGGTAAAGTTTTTATTTTTTATTTTTTGTACTGACTCTGTTACATTGTACTCCATAGTATTTATTACCGTCCAAACCATTTTATGTCACTAAATCACATGTAAAGCTTATAGCTTATTTTAACTACAAATAAGCTATAAGCTTTGGTTGCCGGTTGGTAAAACTTAGGGAGCTTAAAATAATACTCCCTCCGTCCCATTGTATGTGTTCGGTTCGGTTAACGAGACTCTACTGAAGTTATTTTTTATTTAATTTTTCATAATATTAAGTTTAGTATTAATATACAAAATGCATATATTTAGAAACTACACTAAAATACTATTAAACACAAAAAAAATAAAATTTAAAAATAAGTAAAAATAATAAAGAAAATAAAGAAAGAGTTGATTTGACCAATGAATAGTAAGTAGGACAGATAAAATGAGATAGAGGAGTAGCTTACTTCAAAATAAGATATTGACTTTTAACATTATTTTTCCCTTTGTGATCCTTATTAATTTACAAAAATGATACAATATATCATTGCTTAATTAAAACACTAGCTAATATCTAAATATTTTCTAAACATTCTTTCGCATTTCAAAAATACAAAAAAAAAATCCAAACATGGCTACTTTATTATGAGATGCTAATTAATAAATGTTTATATATATATATATATATATATATATATATATATATATGTGTGTGTGTGTGTGTGTGTGTGTGTGTGACTTTAAATTGCAATATATATCAAAATTTAAATTTGAATATATAAATTTATAAAAATATTTTTTTACACTTATCATCTTATTCAACAATTAATTTTACCAAACACCTTAATTTCAATCAGTTAGCTTATTAGCTATTAGCTTTTCCGCTTCACTTATTAGTCTTTCAACTTTCAACTAGCTTATAAGCTAGGTATGCCAAACAGAGCATATATACTAAAATAAAACACACAATTTATAATTTTTCTAAATTATATGTTGGTCAAAATTGAATTTATTTTAAATGGAGTATTTTTTTTAAAAAAATTATATTTTAAAGGGTGGGTGAAATTAAATACAAATGTGGTGATTCTAATTCTGATTCTTGAAATCCTAGAGCGGCAACGCCTTTTCTCCTCCTCTCTTCTTCGGAGTCTTCTTCCGCCTTCTTCGTTCAGTCCGGCGGAGGCGGCGTCTGCTACCTCGCTCTTCCCCTTCATCGACCTTCCTCCTCACTCACGTCATCCACCATTTCTCAACCTCCCACCACCATCATCACCGTATCCTCAGCCGCCCACCACCACTATCGTAGCCTCTTTCTTTCCCTTCTTCTTGCACTATCTTAGGCACAACTCTAATAATCCAAGATTCCTTTGCCTTCCACCACTTCTCCGGTCATCTCCATAGCCAAGCTTGTCCTTCCCAAAAAGAAAAGGTTAAAGAAATTATATATACATATTATATACACCTTGAACTTCTCAAGGTGTTGGTAAGTGGATTTTTGGGAAGCGTATTTTGACTTTGTTTTACATTGAAAAGGGAGCTTTATTGGGAGTGGTGTTTTGTGGTTTTGAATTTTGTGTAGGTGTCTTGTTTTATCTACTATTTTGTATTTTGTTTTCTTCTGCATTTGTTTGCAGCCTTTCTTCTCGTTATTTTGACGAGCGTTTCCTTCTCGTTCTATTGACGAGGTTCGTATGGAGAGCAAAATGATAAAAATGGTCATGGCTTATGCGAATCTCATCCTGGGCACAGTAGATGACAATGAAAAAATGCCTATTCCGAACAATGATTTACAGTTCAGTTCGGTCGTTTGGTTGCCCATTGAAGATCCGGTCAAAGACACAAGATTGGGTGTGTACCTTCTGTTGGGAATATTGTTGCCCACTGAAGATCCGATCAAAGACACAAGATCGGGTGTGTACCTTTTGTTGGGAATATTGTCTATGAACGTCAGTATGAAGATGAAGATTCAAGTGGTTGGCCAGATCATCAAACACTTGATAGAAGTCTTAAGTTCCTTTAAGGATCACAACTTCCAGTTTGTAACACAGCCTGCGAATCAATTTTTCATTAGCATTGCTAGAAAACTTGTTTCTGTGTCAGATTGTATGAAATGGTTTTTCATTCCATTGAACCTTGTTGTAAACGTTTCTAATGATTATTAATGCAATTTACCTTAAAAAAAAATACAAATGTGGTGGTTGGATTCACTACTCTTTGAGAAATTATTTTTTACACATTGGGGTTTGTTGTGCGGATGAAGTGAATATATTGTTGCACTTGAGGAACTTATTAGTATTGTTTGGGATGAGGTTTCCATTGCATAGAGGTGGAATGAGACTCCCTAATGGTTGTCCATTGGTTAACAGTCAAGAAATCGTCTTAGAGGCTTGTTAAATTTCTTGGGGGATGTGTAAACACTTAATGGGAAGTGTGAGTAAAATACGGCTATAAGAAATAAACTGTGTGGGTGTGTTTGGTTCACACATAGGAATCGGAATCGAAATGAGTATCAAATATTTGGTAATGGTAATGGATTTTGGTGAAAGTATTTAGAGTGTGTTTGGTTGGTGGGTTTAGGCATAAGGAATGAGTATGAAAGTGATTGTTTGTGTTTGGTTGATAGGTTTTGTGAATGTTACTATGTGTTTGAAATACTACATTAATGAGAAAACTCATACCCTTATTTAATAAGGGTTTAATCTCCATTCCTTCTTTCTTCATCAACTTTTAATAATCATTCCCATTCCACCCAATTACCAAAATGCTAAATACTTTCACCAAAACCCATTACTATTACCAAGTATTTGATACCCATTCCGATTCCCATGTGCGAACCAAATGCAACCTTAGTATGTTTTGTAGTTGAGTAGAATGAGAATGATTATTAATACTAGGGGAAGAAAGGAGGAAGGGAAATGAAACTTTATTTAATAAGGGTATGAGTTTTCTCATTAATGGGGTATTCCAAACCCATAGTAGCATTCTCAAAACCTATCAACCAAACACTAACAATCACTTTCATACCCATTTTTTATGCCTAAACCCACCAACCAAACACACCCTGTGTTGTAATATTTCTTGCTAGTGATTCATTTAAACATCAATGAAGGTTTTAGCTAGTGGGTAGTCTTCTAGTTCTCATCTTATAGAGTTATGGGGAGTGCATGTGGAATCCTTATTCTATGCGTGCATCATAGTTTTTCTAATGGGGTTTATTACTTTCTTTGCTTCCCAATATTTGGGCTAACGCGTCATTTTGCACCATGAACCAAAAGTGATTCTTCATGTCGCACCCTGACCTTTCATAATTATCGTTTCGATGCATAAATCATATAATTTTTGTCGTCTAGATATTGTTACAGGTTGCCTTCAAGTTATAGGTAATAACTTGCTGATGTGGAGGTGATTTGTTATTGACCGTTTAAATAAGTAATAAAAATATGAGTTGTCAGACATTTCATCATTTCGCTTAAATAAACAAACCTCTGGTCATCCTTGCTGGTGGCGGTGATGGCAGAGTAACCCCTAGATTCGGCGCCGACAGCCGGAATTAATGCTTTTACAATTGGCCATCATTCTCTCAGGGATGGAGCGAACCTAGCTATATGACCGATTTGAACCCTAAACCTCCAGATTTGGCTGCTGAAATTACAAGTCACCCTGTGTTGCAAAATCACCCCATTTCCCGGTTCGTGTAGTTTAACTCGTAGAGATATGGCATATGTGTTTGGTTTATTTTCTGAAAAATGAGCATAATTATTTATAATTTTAAATATTTAAAATATACAATGGTGGTGGAGGTGGGTGGTGGGTGGTGGTGGGGTGGCGGTTTGTGGCGGGAGTGATTGGCTGTTGCACGGCTACAAACGGAAAATGACATATCCAAAAAAAGAAAAATCATTTTTTGAAAAATCACCTTTATTATTCATTGACCACACCCCTATTTTTTTATTGACTTCCATTTTCCCCCTCTAGCCAAACACTGAAAACCTAGAAAATGATTTATACTGAAAAATAATTTCCAGAAATCATTTTCCAGATTTCCAAACACACCCTTATAGTGCGTTTGGTTGGAGGGAATTACAATTCCATTCACACTTAATTCCACCTAATTCCGAATGCAACAAAATTCATTCGTTTGGTTGGAGGGAATTGCAATTCTCTCATTTTCATGGAATTAGAATCCCTTGACCCCCCGGGATTTTAATTCTATGGATTTTAGGAAGAAAAAAAGATAGTCTTGAGACAAAATTACCCTTTCCTTTTTTAATCTAAAACTGATACATGACTTTCTCTTCTAAATTATAGTGTGTATTATTCTTCGACTTGCCTTTGAGTATGTTCATTTAATTTAAATTTTTATGTGTAACAATTATTCAAAATTTGCATGTTTTATATGCGTTATTTATATACAACAACTTTCATGTATGTTTCTTTGAATTCTTTATATGTAGAACTCTTTAAAATTTACATTCTTTATATGCAATAACTCTAACAATTTGTAAATTAACTTGTCAATTATAAATTATAAATAATAATAATAACTACTACAACAATGGGCATTTTTGACTTCATACTACTTATTCTATCTCAATTCCTATGTATACCAAACATTTGAATTGAAATTTTCAGTAATTTTATTTCTGCAAATCAAATACTTAAATTTAAACTCCCTATTTATTCCCGCATTATTCTTTTCTCATAGAATTGCAATTCTTTTCCAACTTAATGTCTTCTATTTAACCAAACGTTTTAAGAGCATCACCATCTATGGATATTATCAAGTTATCGGAACAGTAGCATATGAGGTGGAAGGGAGAGAAATGGAGAGAGAGAGGAAAGGGGTTAGCCTGCAAGGAGCGAATAATGGAACAGTAAATAGCTTTGCGGAAATCGAAGGAAAAGCCACGTTGTGCGCGTATTGCGCACAGCACAGGTGCCCAGCAGGCACGTGCACTGGGCGCGTCAGGCGGCGCCTGACAGACTATTCTTTTGTTTTTTTTTTTAAATCAAATTTGTTTATTTATTTTTCTTTCCCATTTTCTCTTTCTTAATCACACTTACAAAAACTCCTCAATTACCGCGAAAAAATTCTATTGATAACGATGCTCTAAGATGGTGGCGCAAAAAATAAAAAATAAAACGTTTTAAATAATTATTTATTTCGTCCCTTTATTCGTATTTGGATTTCGATTCGTCTTTGTAACGTCTAGGATAACTGGGTCATATCGGGCGGCACCATCTCTTTCGGACTTTCCCTATATCTCCTCTGTCTCTTTTCTCTCTCTAAAACCAGTGACTCAGTAAGCAATCTAGAGAGATAAACTCATTTGCATTGCTTTGCTGATTTTAACGCCGGCGTTTTTCTTCTTCTCATTCCTCAATCTTTTCCCTCTCGTCCTTGTAAGGGAATCGGAAAATGTCGTCTTCACCAACGCCGGGATCAGCGCCGGCTCCGACGTCACCCCCAGCGCCACCCACCAACAATAGTACCACTCCGCCGCCAGCCGCCGGTGCGCCACCACCTTCTACACCAGCGCAAGCTCCCCCACCGGCGACTACTTCCCCGCCGCCACCTTCGACTCCAGCTCCGTCCAGTTCTCCCCCGGCGCCGCCGGCGACGCCGTCCACGCCGGCTCCGTCGGGGACTCCCCCGTCGACTCCTTCTCCACCTTCCAGCTCTCCGTCTCCTCCCTCGGGCACGTCGCCTTCTACTCCGGCGCCGCCGTCGCGGTCCACCCCCTCCCCGCCCGGGACAAGGGATTCGCCATCGCCGCCAGCTCCTAGAAGCGGAGGCGGAGGAGGAAGCTCTTCCACACCATCTCCGCCGTCTGATTCTGGATCGTCGGGGATATCGACAGGGTTGGTGGTGGGAATAGCCATTGGGGGAGTATTGATATTGGCAGTGCTGAGTTTGATGTTCATATGTTGCAGAAGGAAGAGGAGAAGGGATCATGGACATTACTACCCTCCACCACCACCCCAACCACCTTCTGGGCCTAAAGGTGACACCTTTTTGCTTCAATTGTTCAAAATTCTTGATTTCCTCCTTTTTTAATATTTAGTTTCAAGAAATCTGCTGTTTTTGCAGTTTTGTTTTGTGTTTTGACTTTATAATTTAGCAGGGTTAACTGGGTCAATGTTTTGAGTTTTTCTTGATAAATAGCTTTAATCTGTTTAGAATGCTAAGGAATAGATTAGATCTGGCTAAGTTATAAGTATAATTTATCATTTTCAACTCAAATTTTGAGTCTATGTATCCAATTCTAAAGTTCTTTTCATTTTGTTATTGCTACTAATGTTCAATTATTAGGTTGTAAGGTGTGAAACTTGGAGCATCATAGATAGAGATAATTGTTTCTACAGGAAAATAATATGCTTGAATTCTTTTTCATCTTTATCATTTGGTGAGGGGAGATAAAGATTGCTTAGTGTTGCTTGGAATCTTCTATATCCAGTTAGTTGTGGTGTATGGACCCCATTTTTTCTTGGTTTTATGCAATTAGGATTAGGATTAGACTTTGAAACTGATGAAAACTGGTTTTAGCTTCTAGTCCTGGATTGTTTGATACTTATGTTTAATATATTGGTTTTGCCAGTTGATCAATATGGTGGCCAAATGCAACAATGGCAGCATTATGCTCCACCGCCTTCTGATCATGTTGTTACGATTCCTCCGAAGCCCACCCCTCCTCCTCCAGGGGCATCACGTCCCCCGCTCTCTCCTTCTCGGGTTCCGACACCTCAACCGCCACCCCCACCTCTGCCTTACATGAGCAGCAGTGGAGCTTCGTCCAATTATTCGGGGTCTTCGAATCCACTCCCACCGCCTTCACCGGATATGGCCTTAGGTTTCTCGAAGAGCACATTCACTTATGAAGAATTGGCAAGGGCAACTGATGGCTTCTCTGATGCTAACCTTCTTGGACAAGGCGGTTTTGGCTATGTGCATCGGGGAGTTCTTCCTAATGGCAAAGAGGTTGCAGTTAAGCGGCTAAAAGCTGGAAGTGGACAGGGCGAGAGGGAATTCCAAGCCGAGGTTGAGATTATTAGCCGTGTTCATCATAAACACCTCGTTTCTTTAGTTGGATACTGCATCACTGGGTCTCAGAGAGTGCTTGTCTATGAGTTTGTGCCGAATAACACATTGGAATTTCACTTACACGGTAAGTTTTTTGTATATAAAACCAATTGCCTACCCGTCATTCATTTTCTTAAAAGTTCACTTAATTTTAATTGAAATTGCTGCTGTTGCACTGCACAACTGTATACATTAAGTTTTAACCTGGTTAACCTAAGATTCTAGCATTTAGTGGATAAAATTTGTCAAATGATGTTTCTTCTTACAAACACTATTGTGTAACAGGAAAGGGAAGGCCTCCATTGGATTGGTCCATGCGACTTAAGATTGCTTTGGGTGCTGCAAAAGGATTGGCATATCTGCATGAAGACTGTAAGTTCTGCTTACATATATACCCTTCTAGTTTGATATTGTTGCACATTTGATTTTTGTGTTGAATGTATTTTGTGTTTTAAAATGTAGGCAATCCAAAAATCATTCACCGAGATATCAAAGCTGCCAATATACTTCTGGACTTCAAATTCGAGGCAAAGGTAATAATACTTTCATGATGTCTAAATGTGTTTGATCTTATTGGTCTCTTTTGATTTTGGTCATAGATGAATTCATGAACTCCGTGCTTTTAGTGATATTTGTTTGAATATTAATGCAAGAGGCAACTATCGAGATGTTTCATGTTTGTGTTACTATACTGATGTATGAAGCTTGTTCGTTTTCTCAGGTGGCTGATTTTGGACTTGCGAAACTCACTTCTGACGTTAACACTCATGTCTCAACACGAGTAATGGGCACATTTGGGTAAGAACTATTTCTTTATCATATTTACCTGTTTTCAATGAGTAATGGGCACATTTGGGTAAGAACTATTTCTTTATCATATTTACCTGTTTTCAATGTTCTTTTTTCTTCGTTTGCTGACAGATTCTGATTTTATTTGTTTCAATCTTGCTTCACCCTAGGTACTTGGCCCCGGAATATGCTTCCTCGGGGAAACTTACTGACAAGTCTGATGTGTTCTCGTACGGGGTAATGCTTCTAGAGTTAATTACTGGGCGCCGACCTGTTGATTCTAACCAAGCGTTCATGGACGATAGCTTGGTGGACTGGGTGAGTGATTGTGAATTATAGGTAGAAGTTTTTTCCATTTTCTGTTGCAGTTTTGGTTGCTCTTCTAACGGTTGATACGTTTACAGGCAAGGCCTTTACTCAATCGAGCTCTGGAAGATGGAAACTTTAATTCCCTTGTTGATCCACGGCTAGAAAATGATTTCAACCACAATGAAATGTCACGCATGATTGCTTGTGCAGCTGCTAGTGTCCGTCATTCTGCCAGGCGTCGACCTAGAATGAGCCAGGTAATAAACTCGTCTCGTGAATTACAGACCTCATAGGTTCTAGATTTCTGTTCCTGAAAATTTCCGACATTTATGTTTCTCGCCTTTACAATTATTAAAAATACCATCAAAGAAGATACTGCCCTTTCTCCAAATATGCGAACTTAAACACAAGCGTTTTTTGAAATTGAGCAGGTAGTCAGGGCTCTAGAAGGGGATGTGTCGTTGTCTGATCTTAACGAAGGAATCAGGCCGGGGCACAGTGCAGCATACAGTTCATACGGAAGTTCAGATTACGATACAATGCAATACAACGAGGACATGAAGAAATTCAGAAAGATGGCCCTGGGAAGCCAAGAATACGGCAGCACTGGCCAGTACAGCAATCCAACGAGTGAATACGGGTTAAACCCTTCCGGATCGAGCAGCGAAGGCCAAACAACGCAAGAAATGGAAATGGGTAGGATGAGGAAAGACAGTAGAGGGTACGGTGGTGGAAGTAAGGGCTTCAACTGAAGGTACTGTCGTCTATGTTCAGATGCGCATATCTGTGTATAAACTCTACAGGCTAACTCTTACTGTCTCGGCAATTGCAAGAAACTGCGTGAATTGTGAATTGCTTAGCCAACGAGCACAAATTTTTTTTTCGTTTCCTCATGAATTTTGTGTGAAATATTCTTACATTACATTTTTTCCCCATCATTGTATTTATTGTGACCTATATATACACCAAAAAGGGATGAGATATTGATTTAATTCTTTTTCTGTTCATATCTTTAGTTTATCCTCAATTGGTTGTTCATGTTTGTTCAGACTTTTGTCTCAGCTTCTTGCTCTGTACGCACATGATTTCTTGAATGAATATTTTGTCAGTTGGATTTGTATGAGCTGTGTGTAGCTGACAAGAAAAAGCAACTTCTGTCTGGACCTTTTTCTTTTGTCTACTCTCCTTTATCCTGCTGGAATATTTGTTGTTTTATACACAAAAAAAAAGAAGTTAATGGCTTAACAGCTGACTGTGTTGAACATTTTTTACCATAGGGGTTAGTTCAAGTAAAAATATAATAAATCTTCCACGCAAAATTACAAAATGCATTTGCTGGTGGGTAAAAGTGCATTCAAGATCTGCCATTGGTATAAGCTAGTGGGTAAAAGTGCATTCAAGATCTGCCACTCACATGACATTACAAAGTGTATCTGATTGATATATAAAGCGCATTCAGGACAATTGCGTTTTTACACGTTATTAGATGCACTTTGCTTTGTGGAGTGCACTTTTAGCGTTTAAAAATTTACAATATTTACCAAATTGGCTTGCATTAGCACTAATCTGCACTTTTTACTTAAGACCGTTGTTCTGATCTAATCATATATATATATAGGGTTTTCTATTGTTAAGTACAACTATATATACTATTTTTTGCTATACTGGATAATATCGATACGGATAATATTAGTGCAATCAACTATATTGTGCCTAATTATATCCATACTATTGACATCGATATCGTTCTGTCAAACATAAATCCTTGTGTGTTGAGTTGGTGGTAATGGGCAAAGTTGAAAGGCATAGTCATTATATTGCTGTCTTGGCATAATTGTTTAGATAATAGATGATGGGGGGTTGAGAGAGTGAATGGTCCTTTATTTGGTGCTGTGGCATGTTGTTTCACAAGCTTTAAAGTTGGTGGGGCTAACCATTACTATATTCAATCCTAACTTTTTGTGCACATGCTGGTGCAAGAAAAATCATTGAAACAGGTCACCAGTTTTTGTCGAGTGAGAATAAAGTAGATTTCTTTTAAGGAAAACCAATATGCTGTTTTGTTCCAATGGGGTAGCTCAAGTGGCAAGTGAACTCTCTTTGTGGGGAGGAATTTCGGGAGAACCCGGGATCAATTTCCACAAGTGACGATTCTCCCTGGGCCAGCTCCCGTGTCTCCCGGAGCGAACATGGGTGGACCATGGACCGTTAAAACGGACGGAGAGAAAGACCCTAAATTTACCAAAAAAAAAATGTTGTTTTGTTCAAACCTAGTGCCATCAACTATGGGTGTTGGAATAATTGACACGGTAATGAGTGCTTTAGGGTCTAAGAGAAAATGAAGCCTAAAGCCCACATGGCATTGATTTAATCAATTGAAACTTTCACTTAGGACTTATTTTCAGCGGTAAGGTAGGGGTTTGATTCTTGCCACAACTATTAGAGTTCGGGTTTGAGTTTCGAGACTACTCTATTTACCTCCTCATGACTTTAGAGACAGATTTATGGGGTCCAAGATATAGTCCGATAAGAATGGAAATCTAGATTATAAAAAATTAGAAAAAGAAAAAAAAAAGAAAAGAAAAAGAAGAATGAAGCCTAAAACATGCATAAGAACATTATGCCCATATTTGGTAAATAATCAGCTATCAGCCAATTTTGGCTTATTTGATCACTATTAGTTGTTTGGTTAATAAGCTTTTTGTAACTTTAAAATACTAAAATTCAAAAGGCTACTCAAAGCAGCCTTTTCAATTAGCTTTTTGAGAAAAAAAATTTATACCAAACAGCTATCAGCCAATCTATCAAACAACTTTTTACAATCAGCTAATGTTATTAACAAATCATACATTTTAACTCAAACAGCCAACAACCATTTACCAAACAGGGCCTATGTATTGCACAAGCTAAGGGAATAGCACTAGCAGTAAAATATGCAAAAATCATAGTGATAAACCAACATGCTGGTGTGACCTCTTTTTTCAAGATGTGCCATCAAAACAAGGCTGAACTCACCATTAACCTCAGTCACATTCATATTACTTAAATGTGCACTGGTAATAACTTTTATAACTCGTTTATATTTTAAGGGCCGTTTGGTTCAGGTAATCTGAGTCCGGTAATGTTATATTACTCCGTTTGGTTCAAGTTATGAGATTACCTGGTAATGTTATATTACCTCAAAGCTGATGTGGCGGTAATATTTCAAGGTAATGTGATTACCCCCTTTTCTTAGGTAATCTTAGATTACCTTGATTTATTCCAACTTTGTCCTTGTTAACTAATCCTTATGTAATAATAATAATAATAATAATAATAATAATAATAATAATAATAATAATAATAATCTATTTATATATAATAACATTATCCTCCTTCTAAAGTTTCCTGCCCAAAGTTATCTATCTATATATAATAACATTATCCTCATTCTAAAGTTTCCCGCCCAAAGTTAGTGGCATTTTGGTAAAATCTATTATTTTATTTATTTATTTATTAATTTATTTCTTAATCTATTAATTATTAATTTATTATGGTTAAATGTTGGTGATTGAATAATTGGATTTATTAATTAATTAAAATGTTAAAAAGGTAATATAATATAGTAATATTAATTGGTGATTGAATAATTGATGATATAATTGGTATGATATAATTGGTGTGATATATTTGGTGATATATTTGTAATATATGTAATATATGTAATAGTATAAATAGAATGAATATGTGATATATTTGTAATTTCTATTAAGTTATTTCAATCAAATAAAATTTAATACATAATTTCAAGATGTATTCTTCATCCAGTACATTAATAATTTTTTAATAACATAACATAATTATATATGTGATTTAAGATTGAAATAAATTCCTTTTTTTAAAGATATATATAGTTGTATGAATTTC
>CM008331.1:1492031-1505325 GCA_002525835.2 Ipomoea batatas
TGTTTAACTTTGTGGGTGGTCTCCATATGAATTTAATGAAATATCATTGCTTGGCTTCAAATTGATCTTGATGATGTTTGCTTATGCTTAAAACCAGCATGGTAGTATGGTATGATATCTGCTGTGTTTCAATGAAATCTTTCAGTTTATCACCCCCTCCCCCCATCCTTGGGAAACCCGCAGCCATTACCCGAGGCTGTGTACTGTGCATTAGGTAAACCCCGCCTTGTGATCTTAGCCAGCAAAGGACCACAGGGAGGTAAAGTCGCCTAGGTTGCAGCATAGTGTTTCATTGATCGGTCTTCTTATCTCATTCTCGAAGAATTAACATAGGTCCAGTTCCTTTTAGGTACCAATGCTACTTACAAAAGAAAAACTTGTTTTTAGTGTGCATTGACAATTTTGGCCAAAGCTCTGTTGGTGGTGATTTGATTCTGCTGATTGGAATTGTTATATATAGCATTGTTTATAGTGTGTAGCCGTTCCATGTTAATATGTACAAGCCTCGTTATGAATCTGAAGCTCAGACAATTGGTTTTTTTCCCAATATAACTGCTGAATTACCAAAGAAAAACACGTTTTTAGTGTACATTGGCAGATTGGCTATTTTGATCAATCAGACACTACTTTGGCCCAAATAAACTTTTGTTATTTTGCATCGAAGCTTTGCCCTTTGGAATTTGTTTATATTTCTCACATTCCTGATGTCATTGATTGTTTAATCTTGATCATACTAAATCTGGAACGTAACAAGTCCCAATGTGTCATATTTGTAGGAAACTTAGTACTGAGGTTGAGCATTCTCCTGTTGGAAGGCATAATAGGACCTGCTGATATTCTGAGGCGTTCTGTATTACGAGTATAAGACGGGGGGATATGGGAGAATTCGGTAAGGAGGCAGCCATTGTAAGAAAGAATAAGAAGGGAACAGTTGCAAGCAAGTCGCAAATTTCAGCATCGCCCACCATGGTAATCACTTTAAGTGATCTTTGGTTACTCGAGTTGCTTGGGTCTTCTTAGGTTATGAACAGATACTGCATTGGAACAGAGTCAATAGTACTCAAAAAAAGTTGCTTGAGTCTTCTTAGGTTATAGTTTTAGTTTTGCATTAGGTCTTTCATCTGATTAACTTCCAATGATGTAGGAATCTCATCTACATGAAGGCGAGGTGCATTTAGTATCAACCCCGGTAAGTTATCCAACCCAAGTTCGTTGCACTGCCTGCTGGGGAAACGATACTTGCCAGACAGTCCGTTCGAGAACAAAGCTGATGAAGACATTGATCGAGAGGGGAAAGCCTCAAGAAGTGCACTCGATAACCAAAGGTCTAACGGAAGAAGGACATAGGCCGACTCTTGTGACATATACTACTGTTTTAGCGGCCTTGACTCTGCAGAAACGTTTCAAGTCCATTCCATTGCTTCTCAAGAAAGTGGAACAAAACGGACTAAGACCTGACTCGATCTTCTTCAATGCCATGATCAATGCTTTTTGCGAATCTGGAAATGTCAAGGAAGCCATGAAAATCTTCCGGAAAATGAGGGAGAAAGGATGCAAACCCACAGCTAGTACTTTTAATGCGTTGATCAAAGGGTTTGGCATAATTGGTAAGCCCGAAGAATCTTCGAAACTGTTAGAGATAATGTCAAGCGAAGAAAACATCAAAGCGGATGACAGGACGTATAACATTCTTGTACAAGCATGGTGTAACAAGAACAACATCGAAAAAGCATGGGGCGTGGTTCACAGAATGGTCGGCCCGGGTTTGAAACCCGACGTTGTTACATACAACACTATAGCGAGGGCTTATGCGCGGGGCAAAGAGACGAGCAGAGCCGAAGAGTTGATTTCTCAGATGCAAAATAACAAAGTAGCTCCAAACGTACGAACTTGTGGCATCGTTGTGGATGGATACAGTAAAGAAGGCAATATGGCAGATGCATTGAAATTCATATACAAAATGCAGGATTTTGGTGTGCACCCTAATTTGTTTATATTCAACTCTCTTCTCAAAGGCTTTCTGGACATAACTGACACTAAAGGAGTTGATGAGGTACACTTCATACTCAGTACTTTACATCTTGAGGATTTATAGTCACATTAGTTCGCCCCTAGAACTTTTATGGCATATGATGACACATTACTTATATTAGTCATGTCTGTTCAATATGATGCATCTAAACATGATTTGGTTTAGCTATATGTTAATTTTTTTGTATATATTCCATGGATTTTTCTTCTTTTTTCTTTTTTTGAGGGGGGAATTTGCAGCTACTATCGAGTTTTGAGTGACAAAGAAACCTACAGTCACTACTGAGAGTGTACACTGGATAAACCCTATTCTGTGACCTTAGCTGGTAAAAACCCACAATGAGATACTGATCGACCTCCAATAGGTCGCTACCCTGAGAGTCAAATTTGTAACCTGTGGTTATCAAGTCAACAGTATTTGAAGTTGATTTTTAATACACTAGATTAAAGGATGGAATGGTCTCCATCAAAGGAAAACAGAAAGACAGAACATACTCATCATACATTTGATTTATTGCACTATAATCTTGAATGTGTTTTCCTTAAAAATCTTGTTACAAAATGAGCAGACACTAACAATGATGCAAGAATTTGGAGTGAAACCGGATGTGGTCACATATAGTACGATTATGAACGCGTGGAGCTCAGCAGGCCTAATGGAGAAATGCGAGGAAATGTTCGAAGACATGATCAAGTCTAGCATTGAACCCGATAACCATGCATTCAGCATCCTTGCCAAAGGCTATGTCCGCGCTGGGGAGCCTGAGAAAGCGGAAGCGCTCTTGGAAGTCATGGCCACCCACGGTGCACACCCAAACGTGGTGATGTTCACCACAATCATCAGCGGGTGGTGCAGTGCAGCCAAAATGGAGGATGCCTTGAGGATATATGACAGGATGTGTAGGATGGATGTGCAGCCCAATTTGAACACTTTTGAGACACTGATTTGGGGCTATGGAGAAGCAAAGCAGCCATGGAAAGCAGAGGAGTTGCTTCAAATCATGGAAGAAATGGGCGTTTCGCCCAGGAAGAACACAGTTCAGCTCGTTGCAGATGCGTGGCGTGCCATTGGCTTCATCAACGAGGCAAAGAGAATCGTAAATGATGATCAGAGCTCCGTCTTGATTCACAGAACAGATGAAAAACCAGTAGAGGACCTGCAAAAAGTTTACCAAGAAAAAACAAATGGCTCTTACAAAACCTTACCAGATAATGATCAACGCCCCACCTTGAATACCAAAATGGATGAAAACCGAGAAGACAGTGTGCATAGAGGCGATCATCGCGAAGAAATAATGAAGGGTTCTTTCTCAAGCCTGCCAGAAATGACAGGCTCCACTATAACCAACCAGAATGGGTCAAGCACCTTCACCTTAAGAACTGCAACAAAAAGCATGAATATGGCAGCTAAAGCTATTCTGATTAGTAACTGTGGATTTAAACCAAACCCATTGATGGTGATTCAGCGGCCACTCCACGTGCAGATTGGTATTCACAGATACATGAACTCCTGCAGATTGGTGGCTTGACGGGCTGAGTTGTGAAACAGACAACTCATATTGAAGATTGTGTTTAGTATTATAGTCAAACATTAATGTACCATATTCATTTCTTCCAACTGTTGATGTTTCAAAATGTATCTTCAGTTCTCAACACCAATGCATACTGTTGTTACAATCCAATTGAGTTACTGAAAATTCTCAAATATAATTAGATTCAAACAAATGAATGTATGAGGGGTAAAACACACATGATTAAGCAGACAATAAAACTTTATACAAGGGCATCAGTTCTCCAAGGTGATTTAACTTCAAAGAAAATTCAGACGCAAATTACCCATTTAACATGAGGTTCATCATCTGCCCAATAAAGGATGAAATTGAGAACATAAGAATAAGGATGGACAACAAATAAAAAAGATGCAGAATGCATAGCTATTGGAAATGATGTGATCAGAACCTGTCGGATTTATGTTTGACATCACACAGTATTGGGACAAATGAACTCTTATGATCATACAACATCAATTAGCAACACCTGTTGGGATTCACATCATGATATACCAAAATCATTTCTAAAATATATAAAATAAAATAAAAATGGAAAATAAAAACCAACTAATGAGTTGGAGGAGAGCGAAAAATGAAGTTCTACAACTGAATTTTTAAGGAAAAAAATAGGAAACATTTGATTTTGGACAAATGTAATATGTTTTTCAATTATGTCCCCAACTTTTTCACTTGAGCAATAAAAAAAAGAAAAAATCAAGGGTAAATTGGAAAAAATAGAATAATTTTGAAAAGAGGACAACATTTTGGGACAAACTAAAAAGGAAAGTAAGACATGTAAAATGAGGAGTAATAATTGCAAATTTAGTGATATGACATTTTAAAAATGAAAAGAATTACAAAGGGGCAGATAACCTTAGACTATCCTTAGGCTGACCTCAACCCTGAAATTATAGACTTGCTAAATGACATGGCACACCACATGGATTTCTTCTTTTTTATATTTTTTTGTTTGCCTACGTGTTTAGCAAACTTGCTGAAGCCTTGTCACTCTTTCGGCAGCATTTGCTGCCAAAGGCAGCAAAGGCTGCCATAATTTTTTTTTTCTTTTTAATTTCTTTTTTATTATTTTATTATTATATATATAATATAAAATGAAAGTAGGACCCATTTTAGAAAGTGAGAGAAACTTGTTGGGTTAAGGACAACTTTATCCCTGTAATTTTCTCTCACTTTCAAATATGGATCCCACCCACCCCCACATCACCCAATTTGCAAATGCAATAGCAAGTTTGGCCATTTGGCAAACTTGCTACAGTAGCAAGTTTGCTAATATATGTGGTAAACAAGGCAATAAAAATAATAATTTTTCTTTTGGCCACCTCACCTACC
This sequence comes from Ipomoea batatas, assembly GCA_002525835.2. NCBI lineage: Eukaryota > Viridiplantae > Streptophyta > Magnoliopsida > Solanales > Convolvulaceae > Ipomoea > Ipomoea batatas. The sequence goes on from CM008331.1 coordinate 1,496,963, forward strand.
AAATCTTCCACTTGCTAGGTGAGGTGGCCAAAAGAAAAATTATTTTTTATTGTTTTGTTTGCCATATAGATTAGATGTATTGCCAGGTCATCTTGGCATCGCTGCAAATGCAGGTGGCCTTAGCAACTACTATGCATTTGCTACAACAACCCTATTCTTGATGAGCCTTAGCAACCACTGCCACAAACAGCCCCAGGTTTGTCAAAGTGCTGTCTTAAAAACACCGAACCATGATTCATGCTTTTGATCATGCATTCGAAGTATCTTTCTCTTCTTTTCGTGTTGCTCCAACTGTTGGCATCTTTGTTGAGAAAATATATGGATATGATTCCAAACCTGTTAACCTTAAGATGCTTATGCACTTTCAAGACACCTGATCACAATGATGAATAGTAGTCGTGCCCACATAGCCACGTCCACCCATGTGGACAGTCCCAACAAACTGCCTCACATAGGTCAGTTAAATAAGCATGACTCCATGTGAATTTGAATTTTTAAAAAAAATTATTTCTAGGCTACCAAGATTTTAAAAACAGTTGTGCCCACAAAAATCCAACAAAAATTCCAATCATTGGCTAGACACATCAAGTGGTTACCAATCTGTTTCTTTTTTATTTTCTTATCGGTCTTTTTTTCAACTTTTAGCATCCAAGTAGACAAAGGAAAAAAAAGCCCATGCAATGCTTTTAATTATCTCCTCCAAAACCATCATGCAACCCCAATCTTAACAGTTAAACTTACCTCCCCAAAAAACAGTGGGGGCTTTGGGGATAGTTTTTGTCTCATTTTTGGAGAAGTGAAGAAGAAAGGAGAGAGGAGAGAGGAGAGGGGAGACTGTCTCTAAGGTTCCCATTTGCATGGTTTCTTATAGAAAGAAAAAACCAGAGAGAATTTGTGGAACTTGCCACGCGCCCATCAAGGCTGCTTTCTCTGTTTTTTTTCCTTTTATTTTTTTCCCTTTCCTTCAACAAGGCAACAATAAACAAAAACCCACCAAGAAAACTTCAACCATTGGTCTTGCTATAAGGGGATCTCCAATGGAGGAGAAAAGGGGAGAGAAAGAGAAGAAGAAATAAGGGAGAAAGGTTGGGTGAAAAAATACTCTGGATGTGCCCCCTTTGTAAATTGTGATGTGGATGTGGGATCATTTGGGGAGGAAGAGCATTGAGCTCCTCTACAAGAGGGCTTCCCTAGGCACTTTTGTTGCCCATTTGATGTGGGAAACATCAAACAAGTTTCAAAATAATAGGGGCACTAAGCTCCTCTTATAAAGGAAGCTCAACGCCCCTCCTCACCAAAATCTTTCAATGTGGGATCAAATGATCATGCATCACAATTCACCATCACAAAGGGGATGAGAGCTCCCCTTTGTCTTTATTTTTTTTGTTTTTATTTGTTGTTGTTGTGTTATTATTATTATTTATTTTGTTTTAATTCCCAATCAATCAATTATCAATTAACAACATTATCATAAACCACTTCAACATATGCTGACCCCGTCAAAATGCCAAAAAATGACTAATAAGCAATTTACCAAACAAGGTCAAAGGGATGCAAAAAAATTTAAAAAAAAAACCAAAGTGAAGTGTTTAACTTTTTTTTTTCCTTCAAAAAAGTATATATAGTGATTTTATCGACGAGTTTCCACACACACATTGTGGGAGACAGCCTGTACCCCTCACGTTGCTACATTTAATAAAAAAATAATATAAACTCAGCTATTAAGGCTGCAATGAAATTCATTCACTTGGCATATAAGTATAAACTCGATAGTCAATATTTTGACCAAAGAGTGTGGTTTTTTTAACCACAATACTTCAAATCTACAATACTTCTTTCATATTTATTCAAAAAAATTTCTACAATCCTACTCTTTCAATATTTTTTAAAAGATTTATAGATTATATTTTATTAAATAAATAAATAAAATAATAGATGATGTATAGGAGTGTGAAAGAGTAGGACTCACAAAATGGGGAGAAAGATTGGAGAGATATTATAATAGAGTGATGTGAATGAGTTAGGCCCACAAAATGAACAACCTAAGTAATTCAAAAAATGTAAAAGGAATAATTAAAAAACAAAACAAAAAAAAAAAGAAATTGAGTCATGAGTCATCAGATAGGAGCGAAAGACAATTTTTTAATCACAAAGGTTATCATTTGAACTATGCACAAAATCATCATATGACTCTCTTTAGTATGAAAGGATTTAAGTTTTAAAAAGACAGAAAAAGTATTCAAAAGAGTTTGCAATGAGATAGAAAAGGCCTCAGAAGGAAGGCAGTAGTATTGTTGTAATCATGATTTCTCATAAACACAATTCAACTATACTCATCATTGGCATAAATAAATAATAATTGAAAAAAAAAAACACAAAAAGCTGTAATGTTTTTAAAGAAAAGATCAAAACTAAGAAAATTTGACAACAGAAAGGTGGCCTCATAGAGAATATTAGAGTTATCAACATAAGAAAATTCAGACATATGCTTGTCAATTAAATACTTAAATCATTGGCCCCAAATCTGAAATTTTATACACTCAATAACACATCAATTCTAATCATCAAATCAGAATTAAAATAGAAACAAAGAGAGAAATACTAAAACCTAATATTTGAGAAAGACAGAAATAATTGGAAAATGCAGGTACTTAGGAGGTGGTGATAAGGAGCTAGGATGTAAGGGAGTTTCTCAGCCTCAACAGAATCCACTTGAGCAAATGGATATTTTTCATTCTACAAATTAGGCATCTATGCAAAACAGAAAAGACGCATAAAGCACAAATACTGGAAATGAAGTGATCAGAACCTGTCGGGATTCATGTATAACATCACACAAATGTATCAGTGGATTGACAGACATGAATTATATCGTCACCTCACTGCAGTATACCTAAATTTTACAAGATATAAAATAAAAGAAAGAATAGGAAAATTAAAACCTTGAGTGCTCACAACTTCTTAGAGGATTTGTGCAGCAATCAAAGACAATGTCTCAAGCACATAGCAAGTAGTCATCCCTGCACTTGTAATTTTCAATATCAGGGATATTTCATCTCAAAACACATTCAAAATAATCAGAACGTGCAGAAAGGAANCTTCAGCACTTTTGCTACATTCATTCTGATTTATTGGGAGTTGGGACCCTCGTGAGTAACAGTCAAGGGCTACAATGAAGTTTTGGCCTTCTGCTATCCATGAGCAGCATTCCATTATTGAAAGAAGTACAGAAAATTTGATTTTTAAAGCTTAAAGCTTCCATCGATGTTAGCAATGAAGCTTGCTAACAAAATAGTGGCTCATATAAAAATGTACCAAGCAAACGAACAATTGTTCAATCTTCGTAACTTCATCTAGCTCAATAACTGGAAGAATCAAAATACTTCCAGCAGTCAAAGCTCCCACGAACAAGCTTCAACAAGTCCAAAGAAGATGCTAGGATTCAAGACACAATTATACAAAAACATGATGTCATTTAATCTTCCAGCATCCCTTGATTTCTTTCAGCTACCACTAAGAATCTAAAATCACTCAAAAAGGAATGGGTAAACCGAGTACAAAGTTTCCAGACAACAACAGTGCCCAGATATTCATTTAGTGTTTAAAACACAAAGCAATGGTCAAATGAACACAAAATAACAATCAATTGCCGCTTCTTTCAGCCCTCCAGTGACTAAAAAACAGGAACCATAATCAAGAGGTCATGCTTCCAAACAAAAACCAAACCTTTCAATATCCATGCAAATATGCAATTCAGAAAATACCCACCATCATGCAACCCTAAACCGCAGCAGAAACAGTAGTTATAACAATTTAATCCCTGGACAAGCTACACATATGATACCAAAATGGGAAAAAAGAAGTGTTCTTTCCTTCTGCTAAATTTTGCACTTAATTGACAAATTTCAAGTTATGCTAAATCAGCACTTTAAATTGAAAATTTCCGATTTTTTAAATAGAAGTATATTTGTTGTCTCACATCTCGGCCGGAGTGATGATTTTGTGAACACGCGGCGTCATGATCATCTCCGTCGACGGTTTCAGCCCCAGGAATTAGAAGCTCCCTATCTCTTTCTCTGCTGGTGCTGCCCAGTAAACCCATCGCCCCCGATTGCTCATCTCCCATTTACCTTTACGAACCCAATTTCAAACTCCTCTTTTTCTCTGCAGTCCACGATTTTCAACACAGACACTCTCTCTCTTTTTCTCTCTAAAATTTTAAACCAAGATAAATTCAACAATAAATAAATAAACAACCCTCGTGATATGTACGGAGTACTCATGTAGTTATCATACACACCGTTTCTTTAGGCAGAATAGTACACAATCTCAGTTTTGACTTTTGATCATACAAAAGAAAAATACACGACTAGTCATACTTCTAAATTCCATCAGTAACTTTTATTTTTTCTCACTAAAATTTAATTTTGACATTTTTATTAAGACTCAAAACACGAAGATACCTAATAAACAACCCTTGTGATATGTGCGGAGCTAAAATGTATATTTTTTTTATTTTTATATGTACTAATACCTTTATGTGTTTTATTAGAAAATAATTATACTACAAGAAGACTTCGCTAGATAATTTTGTTGTCTATTTGATGTGAAAAATACCGGATGAATAACTTTCACAGTAAGAGGCACTAACTTACCAACTAATTTTTTGCACTTTCACAGTAGTTTGACATAGTCACATTAGTTTGCCCCTAGAACTTTTAATGGCATATGATGACTAATTAGTCATATCTGTTTCATGACCAATATTTATAATCCATTGATTTTTCATCTTTAGTAAACAGAAAGACAACATACTCTTCATACATCTGATTTATTGCACTTTAATCTTGAATGTGTTTTCATTACAAATTTACAATCTTGTAACATTGATAGAAGAATTTGGAGTGAAACCGGATGTGGTCACATACTACAATTATGAAAGCGTGGAGCTCAGCAGGCCGAATGGATTAATGCGAGGAAATGTTTGAAGACATGATCAAGTCTGGCATTGAACCCGGTAACCATGCGTTCAGCATCCTTGCCAAAGGCTACGTCCACACTGGGGAGCCTGAGAATCTTAAATGATGATCAGAGCTCTGTCTTGATTCCCAGAACAGATGAAAAACCAGTAGAGGACCTGCAAAGAGTTTACCAAGAAAAAACAAATGGCTCTTACAAAACCTTACAAGATAATAATCACAGCCCCGCCTTGAATACCAAAATGGATGAAAACTGCAAAGACATTGTGCATAGAGGCGATCATCACAAAGAATGGGTCAAGCACCTTCATCTTAAGAAGCCAGACTATACCTAAAAGTTCAAGAACTGCAACAAAAAGCATGAATATAGCAGGTAAAGCTTTTCTGATTAGTAACTGTGGATTTAATACCAAACCTATTGGTGGTGATTAAGAGGCCCCTCCACATGCAGATTGGTATTCACAGATACATGAACTCTTGCAGATTGGAGGCTTGACTAGCTGAGTGTGTGAAACAGGCAAATGTATAATGGGATTGAAGATTGTGTTTAGCATTATAGTCAAACATTAACATATCAAATTCATTTTTTGACACCTGTTGGGATTCACATCATGATATACCAAAATCATTTCTAAAATACATAAAATAAAAATATTTGAAAATTAAAAACCATATCAGCATTCCCAATAGGGGTTTTCAAAGTGTTTTCAATTGGGGGTTTTCACCATTAGGAACTAATTAGTTGAAGGAGAGAAAAATGAAGTTCCACAACTGAATTTTAGGAAAAAAAAATTGAGAAAGGTGAGCATAAAACCTATAGCTGCAAATGCAAATGACCTCCCTGCAAAACTCACTTTAAAAAATGAAATCTACTTTTGCATCACTAAATTTGCAATTCATTTACTATTGACACTACATCCTGCAAAATCCAATCAACTTTCAAAGTGGACCCAATTATATATATATATACACACACACACATATATATATAACATTAAAGTATTAAATAGTATTTAAAAAAAAAAAAAGTACATGTGAGGCAACTTTTGTTATCATTTGGAAACAAAAAGGGACATTAACAAGCCTGCTAACCCATGCACATAAAAAAAATTATTTGTTTATTCCACATCATTTAGCAAATGGTGCATTGTCCTCATCACAACCAAGGATCCCCTTGCTAGATGATTTGGATAAAAAAATAAATTCTCCTTTCATGTACAAGTAAATAAAGTTTGCTCTGTTGCAAGCTTGCTAATGGCAGTTTTTGCTGCCAAATGACAGCAAAAGCTGCCCCACGTACATTTTATGCGTAGTGTACATATCAATAATAAATGATTTGTAAATTTAATAATGTGAAAGTAAAACCAATTTTTGAAAGTGAGAGATTATTAGAAGGGATAAGGATCTTTAGCAACTATGCATTTGCTACAACAGAGCCCTATTCTTGATTGGACTTGCCATAAGCTAGAATGCTGCTGGCATATACAACCCCATGTTTGTCAAACTGGAGTCTTAAAAACCGCAAACCATGATTTATGCTTTTGATCATGCACGTGTTGAGAATATATATATATATATGGTTATGATGCAAAACCTGTTGAAAACATGAGAATAAGGATAGACAAAAATAAATAAATAAATAATTGGTGAATCCACAATATATTCCAGGTCTTTCTCCATCCGTCTTACGGTTCAAGTCCACCCAACTAATCCCCACTCACTCTGTGAGGCACGGGAGATGCCCCAAAAAGAATTTATCCTCACTTGTGAGAATTAAACTCAGGTTATCCTCATCCCTGCACATTCAAAATAATCAGAACATGCAGAAAGGGATAAACATTAAAATCAAAATGGACATTCAAAATTAATTCAGAAGAATGTTGAAGTGTAAATCCTATCACACATGGAAGATATAAATAATGGCTATATTAATTGGTGGACTCAGTTTATGGGTGGTGATATATCAGGATGGTCGTCAATGTGGTTCAACACAATTACGACGAACGAGACCAAATCACAAATCATCACAGTCCAACAACTTCATTAAACCTAGGTAGACTATGACAGGATGGAGTTCTCTCCTAAAGGGTGGCATAAATGTAGCCACCAGTGGATAAATAAGAAATGTGTGAAATATTAAATCAAAGGCCCACCTCCAGAAGCTGAAGCAGAGGCCAATTACACCAATATAGTAACCCTAGAACCTACCAATTTCAAATTGAAGATGACTTTCTAGGGTTTAACCCTTGAACCTGCCTATTTCAGATTGAAGATATCACTTTCTAGGGTTTATTTAGGACAAAATTTAATTTTTAATAATTGGGCTAAAAATTGGACTAAAATGAGTGTTTTAAGAAATTCCAAATGATTTATATAAATTTCATAAGCCCAATAATTTTTCCAAAATACATCCAATTTCTAACCCAACTTCTAAAAATATAATATTGCCATAAATAAACCCTAGATATATATACATATATACACACACACACACACACATATATATATATATGGAAGCTTTAATGACCCAACTTCCAATTGGTGAAAAAATCAACAAATCAAGTTTTATGTAGCATAGCTAGGAAAGTTGTTTAATGGCTTACAAGTCCATCAACTATGTTGTAAACGTTTGAATCTATGATGACTCCATGCCTCTATCTTACAATGTTTTTAATATTTACTAAGGTTGGAATCGGGATCAATTTACTTCAACACCTTTGTAGATGAGCATGCCTTGCAAGCTCATTTTATTTCTATCTCCAAACTGAAGACTCATTGAAGATGCCCAAATGGCTGCATATTGCAATCTTACAATGTTTTTTAATATTTAGCCGTGAAAAATTACACATGGTGAAATGTCATTTCCAACCACATCAGAAAATGCAAAAAGCAAAACACATTAAAATCACAATGAATATTCAAAATAACTTACACAATTGTTTAAATGTAAATCCTATCACACATGGAAAAAAAACATGTGCAGACATGCATAGGAAGACTAGATCATCCACTGGACTCAATTTATGGGTGTTGATATATAAGCATTGTCATCAATGTGGTTCAACACAATTACAACAACATAGACCAATAATTTACTAATCATCACAATCCTAATAAAAAACAAAGCTAACCTAAAAGCAATTAAGAACAAACCAAGTACTTCAAAAATGTAAAAGGAACAACAAAAAAAGGTTGAGTCATCAGATAGGAGCGAAAGACATTTTTTTAATCACAAAGATTTCATTTGAACTATGCAAAAAATCATCATATGACTCCTTTTACCATGAAAAGATTAAATTTAAAAAAAAAAAAAAAAAACAGAAAAAATAATTCAAATGAGTTACCCAATACATTTGCAAAGGAAGGCAGTAGTATGGTTGTAAA
>CM008331.1:1555412-1567740 GCA_002525835.2 Ipomoea batatas
TGTATTTGTTTCTGTATTTTCTGGTATTTTGATTTTTTTTTAATAACTATGAATGAGCCTATGTCTTAGGCTCATTCTTATTCTTGAAAAGTCAATCAAGCCTAACAGTTAGGCTCTTTTCTCTTATTAGAGAACCATCCCAATTCAGCCTAGTTTTGGAAAACCATGTTTCCCAAGTTCCACGGTCAGTAAATGACTCCAAAACATGCCCCCATGAATACCGACCGGAAAGAGCCACGAAGCACTTGAGTTCGATGGTGAAAACTACATCTTCCGACACTCCATGTCGCCATTACTTGAGAAATGGTTATTGACCAATCAGTAAGCAGAATTCCGTCAAGATCACCATGATATGATTCTGATTTAACTAAATTAAAAGCCTTTTCTGATTCAGACTTTGTGCCTGTGTTGATTCCAGGAAATCTGGATTTTGCATCTTTCTTGGTCTAGCTTTGATATCTTTGAAATCCAAGAAGCAACCTACCATATCAAGATCCTCTTCAGAAGCAGAATACAGAGCTTTGGCAGCCACTTCCTGTGAAGTACAATGGCTAATCTACTTACTTACCGAGTTTGGCATACATCCCAGTGCTTCAACTGCTGTCTACTTTGACAACAAATCTGCAATAGTTATTACTGAAAATCCTGTTTTTCATGAAAGAACAAAACACATAGAAATAGACTGTCATTTTGTTAGAGAGAAGTTGCATAAAGGGATTACCAAACTGTTTCATGTTACCTCTGAAAATCAAGTGGCAGATGCCTCACTAAGGCTCACTGTCCAGGTTCCTTCTTCAGCTATGTTTCCAAGCTAGGATTGCTCAATATATACAATTCTGCTTGCAGGGGGCTTTCAGGGAGAACACAAGCTTGATAGCAGCTAGCACGGCAGCAGTTCAGCCAAAATCTCCTACAACTAAATTCTATTATAAATTCTAGTATGTTTGTTATCTTCCATTTCCTCTTGTATAAAAACCAATTGCACTCCCCTTACTGTGAATGATCAGAAATTCTTTCTTCTATAGTCTTTTGCTCTCTCAGCTAGCAACCTGCATTCAACTGCACAATAGAATTTACTATATTAGGCCAAGATCCTATACCAATTATTGATGTTCAACAATTTAAAATTTGAAATTTTATTGTGTTCAATTTTATTCTAAAAATCAGTATGGACTTCTTTAATTATAACTTTTGAATGTTATTTTATCATTTTGTGAATGTTATAAATTGAGTATTTTTTTAGTTTGTTTGATGGATTGAATTGTAGGTTTATTTCTTTTTTATATAACTTAACTTTAAATTTTAGTTTTTTAATATATTAATAGGATTAACGAGTTTAAACAGGTTTTGTGTCATATCGTGTTAACACGACCCGAAACTTGTTAAAAAAAACATGTCTATCGTGTCAACCCGTTAACAAATCGTGTTTGTGTTCAAAATTCGAACATGTTAACCTTAACGTGGTGTGTCCATGTTTAACCTTATTATATTCGTGTTGTTACCGTTTCGACCCGTTAACGAACCCGTATACACGAATTGCCAAGTCTAACCAAAATGAATCAAGACCAACTTGAGGCGAAGTCAAACACTAGGCCACTAGTACCCAACCAATCACATGGTTTATACATTCTTTCTCACAAAAGACATATATAATAATACTAACCAGTAACCACCATAAATTACATTGTGCACAGAATATGGTTCCCTTTCTGCCCTCATCGCAATTGTTCAAATCATAAAAAATAATAATAATAATAATAATAATAAATGAGAAACATATTAAAAGGACAAAACGTCTTTAGTTTTCAATGTGAGATAACTAATACACACTCATGACTCACCTTTAGCATTACCAACATTCAACACATTGAACTTCTTTGTAAAACCACTAAACATCAATATGGTACCGGCCCTTATTTACATTTTTTTTAATGAAATTTAAATCCACCCATAAACTTATGAATTGGTTCAATATATAGTGCATGCACGAATTTACAATAACCTCATGCTTTGTACTAAATGTGTATTAATTAAGTACATACATTTATAATAGTCTCAATTGTTGTTGTACAACCAGTGTTGCAAAAATCCCACCTAGGCGCTGATTAATTCCCGCCTAGGCGCTAGGCGCTGGTCGACCGCCTAGCGTATCACATTAAATGGTGGTCTAGGCGGCTGGCCGGCTAGGCGACCGCCTAGGCCGCCTAAACTCCGCCTAGGCCGCCAAAGCACCGCCTAGGCCGCTTAGACGCTGACCGCCTAGGCGTCGACTAGACCAACTAGGCACCGACTAAGCCTTCTAGTCGGTCGATTAAGTATTGTTCTTTTTTTTTAATGGGTTATATATTTCACTCAAAACAACATCTTTTTGAGCGAAATAATCCTAAATTGTACAAACTTTAGATATTTTTTAGGTTAATATTTAATATTTTAGTATTAACTATTAAATTATTATATAATTTATAATTATTAGTCTTTAAAAATTTAAAAATACTTAAACAAATTTTTAAAAAATAAAAAATAAAATAAAAAAATGCACGGGCGCCTAGGCGCCGATTAATCCCCGACTAGGCGTCCTAGGCGCTAGGCGCTCCCCGAGCGCCTAGCGATTTTTTCAACCATGTGTACAACAAAAATATAATAACCCAAAAACCAAACAAATAAACAAGCAAAAGCTTAACAAAATTTCTTAAAACTTTCAATAACATACCATGAAGAAAAAGGCAATCTAAACTTTGTAAAGAAAGTTACCCCACACCACCAGTACATAATTAGCAATGTAATACTAGTAACACTATGCCCCACTCACCCCCCACACTCACGCATGTGCCCTACATAGTGATCTTAGGGCTGAGCTTGCTTGAGAGGTGCAATAACATGGCCATTAGAAGACCCATTAGAAAGCCCAAGCCCGAATCGCTTCCATGCATGGGCTTTCACATCCTCAACGAACCGATTCATGTTTTTTTGGGATGTTCCCTCCATTGCTAATGCATTCTTTAATGTGCTCTTCACTTCAAGCACTGCATTCTTCAGCTCCACACTCTTTCCACTCATGAAAACGTTTATTTTCTCCACAACTTCCTGTCGTGTGATGGACGTTTTGTCACATAAATTAATCCCAATTTTCCAATCGTTAACCACTAGCTTTCGATTAGAAAATTGGTCCGTCACCAACGGGTAACATATCAAAGGTATCCCACACCAGATACTCTCGAGTATCGAATTCCATCCGCAGTGAGTCAAGAATCCGCGAATCGACGGGTGAGAGATCACCTCCGTCTGCCGGCACCACGGCACAACCAAACCTCGGTTCCCCACGTTTTGTTCAAACTCGGGGGGCAAAAAATTTGTTTCCTCGGAGCTCACGATGTCGGGCCGGACAACCCAAACAAAGCTCACCCCGCTGAGCATAAGCCCGTGGGCTATCTCCACTATGTCCGCTTTGTTGGTGTGGGCGTAGCTGCCGAAGGAAACGTACAAGACCGACCCATCGGGCTTAGAATTGAGCCAGTGAGAGCAGTCGGCCTCGGATAATAGGCTGGTGGTAATCGGGTTCTTGCTGAAACCGGACGGGAAAATGGGCCCGATGGCGTAGACGGGCTGCTTCATGTTTAAGACAGCGAGGGTTTCGGGCTCGAGCTCTTGGACTGTGTTGCAGATAATAATGTCGGCATTCTTAACATCCTCGAATGCAATGTAGATGATTCTGTGCATCACCGTCCATATATCAGTTGATTGGAGATATGACGTCAGGTCCCTTGGTTCAATTGCTTTGACTCCTGGTATATAGTCTATGGTATCCTCTCGATTATCTGATAATTCATCATCAAAATAACCAAACATTTAGTCACCCTATTATTATTATTAGGGAAAATTATAATTTATACTCCACCATGCTAATTATCAATGTCATTCCTAAATTATTAATGATGTAAATATTGTCCTTCAATTTTTAAAAATGATACATATATTACCCCTCCCGTAGTGTAAATATTGCCCCTCATGTTGGTATGGGAGGAACAATATATGTACCATTTTTTAAAATCGATGGGTAACATTTACCCCACTAATAATTCAGGAGTGACAATGATAATTGGCATATTATGAAGGGCATAAATTATAATTTTTCCTTATTATTATTATGATTGTTTTATTGCACACTTTTTTGTTCAGTGACTCAATTGCACAAATGATAAAATTCAATGATGTATCTGACACTTTATTATTATTATTATTATTATTATTATTATTATTATTATTATATGCATTTGTAGTCCCAAGACATTATTGTAAAGCTTACACCAAAGTGATTTTGCAGGTCGGCAGACAGACAAATCATTTTTATTGGACCTTTTTATAAACTAAAGTTATCACCTCTGCATCCTACTTGCAAGTTGCAAACCTTCTCAGATGATAAATACATAAATATTCTCTCTGTGGCTTTTGGATCATATACGATAATTAAGAAATTAGACTTGAAAATACCTTAATTTTGGAGGAAAAAAAAAACAAAGAATTATTAAATGGAAAATAAATCTATTTTTAAAAATTTTATTAAAAAATAATCAAATAAACCCTCAAACTATATACAAAAGTAAACACATCTTTAAACTATAAATTAAACATCTCAACTCGTGAAATAAATTTAATTGAGCTTATTAGCTGGTTACCAAAAGGTAATCAGTTAAAATATGTTGAGGAGATATTTTATTCAAAATAAATAAATCAAAAATAAAATTTTGCAAAAAAAAATTGTTCCATGGTTTCTTCATTGGAAACCATTACATTTTGAAAATTTTTATAATTTAGGACCTAATTATTGTTTCAGATATAAGATTTTTTTTTGAAACACTAGCAGCTCAAATAATCAATAATGTCCCAACTACCAGAGTTTGATCCGGTGACCACCCATTTGAAATAATAACAAAAGTATCATCACACTACATAATAGTTGACGGATATAATAAGAAGATTTATTGACCCTTTTACAAAAAATTTTTTATTTCAAATTTATTTTATATATGAACAATGCAAAAACTCCTATGAGATTGTTTTCACAAATATTACATTTTTCTTCATAAGTAACTATTCAACTCCTAAATATTACATTTTAATTTAAAAATATTACATTTTTCTTTATAAGTATTACACTCCCCCTTATAACTAACAATCAATTTAGGATTAGTATTACACTTTTCCTCATTATATTATGCTTTCACTCATAATTAATAATTTATATATATATATATATATAATTAATATTACCGTTTCTATCATCAACATTACATTTTCATCATAAAATATTACATTTACATTTAAACTCAATCTATCTCACGTAAATAGATCGGTAAGATAATCTTACAAGAGAGTCAAGTATAATAACAAATTACTATAGACAACTTTGACTATTTTTATAACATCTATAAAAAGAAGGTAAAATTGACCTTTTGGCAAATATCCTGTGGTATATACCAACTAAAACTTAGGAACCAATGTGGGGTTAATAATAATATTAGCAACCAACGTAACATGGTAGCACAAGAACCCCACAATCTCATAAAAGGAATGTGAAAAGGGGAAACCCCACCAACCACACTTGACACTACCAACCAATTGAGAGAAAGGAGGCAACATAGTTTTTGTCAACTTGTGTTATTGGTGGTTTAATTTATTATCAAAAGAAAATTATTTCCACATTTGTTTCATGACTATTACTCTCCTAGCCTACTAGGTTACTCTTATATTTGATCTTCTACTATTATTGTTGTCATATAAAGTGTACACTTTTTTTTTGGTTCACATTTAATCTTAGCTTTCTGACCAAGTATATATCCAATAAAAAACGATTAAGTATATTGTATTTTTAATTCAAAAATCATATATATTGACTTCACTGTTGCACTTTTGAGGAGGAAACATATGGCTCTGAACTGGAAATAAGAAAAATTTTAAGGAGAAAACGTTTGGTTTTGAATTGAAAATGTGAAACATTTTAACTGTTTTCTAGTGATAATTTGATCACAGAGATTAAAGATAACCAAAAAGTAAATAAATAAAAATCATACACCAAATATAACACAAGTAATAATATCTAAAGGACCAAATATGAAAGTATTTTAGTAAGATTCCCTGCTTACATTATGTTATCTTTTAATTCATTCAAAAAAATGTAGCCACAGTTTTTTTTTTTTTTATATTTTATTTTATTGTCATTCTCTTCCAATAAAATTAAGACTCATAGCCGAAATTTACTCCCTTGAAATTCATATTATAATGATACTAGGATCAAATGGAATGTTACTAAAAAAAGTTGGTTGTCATCTATAAATTTATGACGAAAAATAGAGTTATATGATAATGTGCAGGTAGAATTGAATGTGAATAATAATAATGTTGGGTGTCGGTGGGAAATGGGAGTAAATTAAGAAGAAGGTGAATAGAGTGTACCTACCGTTGGAATTGGCAAAATGACCGTTTTTCTTGAGCAAGTCGATGTGGTAGTACAGAGACAAGACGAGGGCGGGTTCGGTCCAGAAGGAAACGTTGACGAGGTTGTACTTGTCGGCGATGACAGAAGTCCAAGTGAAGAAAGTGTCGGCGATCATGCAAGTGAGGGGGGGATCCTCATCGGCGGCGACCAGATTCCCGACAAGCTCATCCACGTGGGCAGGGAAGACATGGAGAATGCCCTCCTTGAACTGGTCGTGATTAAGCGAGCGGTCAAATCCCAAGGGGAAGCCGTCGGTGAGGGTGGCGTAGCGGATGTCCAGACCGGATTTCTTGGCGATGGCTACGATGTCGTCTTTGTGGTTGTTGGCTTGGGACTTGGAGATTTGGGAATGGACGTAATGGGTGTTGACGAAGGTTATGGTGAAGCCTCTTGAGGCGAGCTTGATGGCCAGGTAGACGAAGGGGGTGACGTGGCCCTGGTATGGGTATGGGATCATGATGGCGTGAGGTTTTTGGTGATGCCCCGCCATTGGACGGCGGCCGGCGGCGGAGATTGGAGGGGGATCGGATCGGTGGTGTGTGGTGTGGTGTAGGGGGGACCTATAAATGGCCACCACTTTGAGGCTTCATAATTGAAGGGTCAAATGGGGGAATATAATTATGGACTGAGATCCACTCCTTGATAAATAAAGCTCACCGCCATTTAATAAGGCACGGATAATAATACCATAAATTATCTGGAGTACCATGGATAAGGTCTACCTTTCATTACGAATTTTGATTCAAAAATAATCTCTAAATCTTAGTCCATAATTATAAATTAACATCTTATGTATCTGCAGTTAACATTTTATGTACTTACAGTTAAAATTTATGTGTTTGTAGTTATCATAATTATTATATTATGTATCTTCAATTTATTTACAAGTACATAAATGATTAATTGCATGTATACAATACGTTAATTGCAGACATGTAATTCTTAGATTGAGTTTACAATGTAATATGAACCATGGTTTATGATATAACAATTGTAAATGTGTAATGATACAAGATTTAAAAAATCCATTTTTTTTTTTAAAAAAATGTTTTAATTCATTATCTATTACCTTAAATTGGCTGACCCACTCTGAAATATACTTATCTTATAACATTATATGATGAAAGATTTTGATTTAAAAAAAAAAATTAGTCATTATATATATAATGATCATTTATAGAAAAGATTTGTATCCTTTATGGAAAATGAGTATTTTTAGGGAAACTATTAACTGAGTATTATGTTTTACTCGAGTAATGTCTAATCTTACTCATTAATGGTATTTGTATCCCCGTACCAAATTCCTTCATTGCTATAAAACCATCTGTTATTTTAATTTTTTTTTTAAGTCCTTAATATGGTGATATATTATTAACATTTAACACTAGTAATTTATATGCATGCTGCATAAAAAAAAATAAAAAAAAAAAATATATATATATATATATATAATATTAATTAGAGTTAATTTCATTTTTGGTCCTAAATTTATAGGTGACATTCCACTTTTTGTCTTCTTTTATCAAAACATTCACATTTGGTCCTAGTATTATTGTGGCATGACCAATTTTGGTCCTCCACTCCTCCGTCAACAAAATTATTGAAATGTCGTAGCACAACATTTTTTTTTTTTTACTTTCTCTTTCTTCCAATTATGTGAGTGGAAATATACCTACTAAAGAATGTCAAATTAAAGAGAGTTGGGTCATTTTTTTTTTTTCCGAATAAAAATCAAACTAATATATTATTAGTTTTATAATTATACAAAATATCAGATGTTCTATGCAAAACTATTAATAAGTTATGACTCATGATTGTAGTTTAACGTTAGTACTAGTCCTTTTATACTTATTTTTATTTGTTAATCTTTTGAAGAAACGAAGACTATTATTGGTCATCTATAAGTTATCCATAAGACCTTTGTCATTTAGCTCAAGCCCTCCAAGTCTGAAGTCTCCAACCCACACTTCTCCCCTATGTAATAGACTTTGACCTATGAGTCTTTTTTTATTTGTTATTTTTTTGAAATTATAAAGCTGACAAATATCACGCTTGCAAGATTAAGAGTTCATAATATAACTAAGATCTAGTCATATGCACAACAAGACAAATTCACAACTTCCTACACCATAATCTCATTGCATGGCGATGCCCTCTATCCTACCCCTAGCAACTCAATTGCATATAAACACATTACCAATAAAAAAAGAACAGGACAAGTACTAAAGATAAAGAGAATGACAATGCTACCCAAAAGAGAATTACAAAAACTTAGACAAATTCAAACAAAAATAATATTTATTTAGACTATCGTTTTTAGACAACGTTTTTACAAAGTTACAAACATTTATTTTAATGACAATTATAATCAATCTCTCCTATATTATCTTGCATTCATATATTTTGAATTCTTAATTTAAATAAATAAATTCAACATTCAATTGCCTATGCATAAACACCTCATATATATATAATCTTACATTGATATATTTTGAGCTACTTATTTAAAAATAAACATTTTATATTATTTTATTCGTACAATTCGCGTGAAAAATTAGTTATATGATACATATAACGATTGATGTTTACAAATTACAGTTAATATAAAAGAATATTATTAAAATATCTTGACTTAAATTTCTCTTAATGAGAATCAATCTTTGACCTCGTGTCAGAGACATCGGATCTCACATTCTCACTAACACAGTAACACTACAGAGCAGCCTTTTAGTAATGACTAATAATTATTTTTAAATAATTATAGCAAATATAATTATGCTTTTGAAAAATGAAATTGAATAATTAAAGTGAAGGGCAGTGGGAGTTTTTATTTCTTTTTTGAGTGGCTATGTTGAAAAGGGAATCTAAGAGTATGCGTCTGAATCATAAGAAATAATTAATTAATTAAAATGTAAAATCTGACTGACATTTTACATTGTAGTTTAAAAGCAAATTATTAAAAAAATTTTATATTTAATCAGTAAAATAAATATTACTATATTTTCAGTTTTTCTACTTTTTATGTTCTTCGATTAGATCGTCCGATCTGAATTTTAATACTCCTTGAATTATCCTTTGCTTATTATATTTTGATAATAAACTTGACTAAATTTCAATTTGATTTTAAATATTCTAAGATTAGCATTTTAAAATAAAAATTATAATTTTATAAAATAACTATTAATTATCGAGTAAATACCAGTGGAGGTCCTCCGACTTTGATGACACCGCCACTTTTAGTCCTCAACTTTTAAATTAACCACTTTTAGTCATCCGACTTTGATGACACTGTCACTTTTAGTCCTCAACTTTTAAATCAATCACTTTTAGTCTTCTTACTTTTTGTTTCTAGCCACATATGGTCCTTCCTTTACAATTGGACATCTAACGTCATTTTCTCAAGGGCAATTCAGTCATTTGGTCCAAAATTTAGTGTTTACAAAGGAGAGTGGATAATAGGATTTGTTCAATTATTCTGATGAGGAAACATAATACTTAATACATTAATTATGAAATGACTGAATTACCGTTGAGAAAAGAGTTAATACCTCCAATGGTCCTCCGAGTATTAGCGATATACCAGTGGTGGTCCCTCGTCTTTAAAACGACCATGAGTCGTCCTCTATCTTTTTCAAAATAACCACCCGTGGTCCTCCATTAGGTTAGGTGTCAATTGAACGTTAATTCTTGAGGGCAAAATTGGCATTACCATTAGTTGATCCTTAAGCTGGCCACCAACCTGCATCTGGTTCTTCTCATCCTCTGATCTTCATGGGTCTCCTTCAAGCAAGATTGCAGTCTAGCTGGAGATGGAGATGTTTCCATATATACACTCTTTTTTTTTTAATTCTTTTTTTCTTGTTTGATTCTTACTGATAACTGGTGTTTTGAATCTTGGCTTGAGGAAGGTGGGGGGATTTTTGACGAATCCCAGAAGAGGATCGGAAAAGGAGTTGGAATGAGGGGGGACTTTTTCTGTCATGGAATTTTAGTTATAGTTTTATTTTATTTTTTTTGAGCTTTAATGGCTGCCATGAGATTCATCAGCAATGATTCCTTTGCTTTTTTGCAGATCTGCGGGTGTTCTAGCGATTTTTGAGATAAAGTGATGGGGTTTTGTTTTGTTGGTTTTCAGATG
The DNA here is from genome assembly GCA_002525835.2 of Ipomoea batatas. NCBI lineage: Eukaryota > Viridiplantae > Streptophyta > Magnoliopsida > Solanales > Convolvulaceae > Ipomoea > Ipomoea batatas. Next base: position 1,566,044 of record CM008331.1, read on the forward strand.
ATCCTTGAAGTGTTAGATGCGTTGAAGCAGAAGGAAGGAGCAAACAAGTCTGCGATTTCGAAGTACATTGAATCCAAGTATGGGGGCATGTCGGATGCGCACTCAAAGTTGCTGACTTTCCACCTGGAAAGAATCATGAAGCAGAGCGGCGATCTCATTTTCTTGAAGAACAATTACATCAAGCCTGGCCCGGACACACCGCCGAAGTGCAGTCGTGGCCGGCGGCCGAAGCCCAAAGCCCCGGTGGCTCCGGGGACCATCTTTGCTCCTCCCAGGCCTCGTGGCCGTCCAAGAAAGGACCCTAATGTGCCATCCACTCCCAAAAAGGCCAAGGAAGGTGAAGGCGCAGGGTGCACAGAATGGAGCAGAAAGGAGCTAATACATGGAAATGACAAGTTTGCCCTCAATTTTAACGTCCGTTTGACACCCAATCTAACGGAGGACCACGGGTGGTTATTTTGAAAAAGATAGAGGACGACTCCTGGTCGTTTTAATGACGAGGGACCACCACTAGTATATCGCTAATACTCGGAGGACCATTGGAGGTATTAACTCGTTGAGAAAATGACATTAGATGTCCAATTATAAAGGAATGACCATAGGTGGCTAGAAACAAAAAGTAAGAGGACTAAAAGTTGTTGATTTAAAAGTTGAGGACTAAAAGTGGCGGTGACATCAAAGTCAGAAGACTAAAGGTGGTTGATTTAAAAGTTGATGACCAAAAGTGGCGGTGCCATCAAAGTCGGAGGACCTCCATTGGTATTTACTCATTAATTATCACTTGTCTTAAAGTTGTATCTGGGCCCCATGCATTTATGGAAGTATAGAGGTTAACTTTGGCAAGTTATATTCAGGAGTAGGGTATATGTTCTCAAAAACATAAAAATGAAATATTATAATCTCACAGAATTCAAGTACATAAAAATAATACTATAAGTTCATAAAAAATTCAAATACATAAAAAATAATGCTATAAATTCATAAAGAATTTAGTTACATAAAAATAATTTTTTTTTGGGTAAATCTGTCGGGTCTTTCTCCGTCCGTTTAATGGTCCGGGTCCACCCACGTTTGCTCTGAGAAGTACAGGAGCTGGCGCAAGGGGAATCGTCACTTGTGGGAATCGAACCCGGGTTCTCCCGAAATTCTTCCCCACAAATATAGCTCACTTGCCACTTGAGTTACTTAACTATATTATTTTTATTTCTTTTTATATAAATAAAATTAATATAAAAAAATATATCATACTGAGATATTTTAAGTGCGAATGAGATAATACTCAATGCTTATTTTTAAATAAGTAATTTAAAGTATATCAATGTAAGATTATATAGGAGATGTTCAATAACAAAAAAAACTTGCATCCCTACATTCTTTCTCTTGATTTTTGTGCTCGTGTGCCGTTGAGGTGCACTTTTATTTTTTTTCCTGTCGGCCACGTCGTGAAAAAGCTTGCGAAGAATGACTTCGCCGGAAAATAATTTGCCCGCGAAGACCAGATCTAAGGACCATGATTTGCTGGAAAGAAGTACGGAGAAAATAAAGATGATGATGGCCACAGAGGAACATGTTGCTATGGAATTGAAGAAATCAAAAGTGATAACTTGAAGCTACCCGAAGGGGACAAGAAGGCCATGGAGGAAGCTAAAATTGATAGCCCAGCGACGAACTGTAGGGGACAAAGATACACAGATGAA